>CM062297.1:588634397-588934299 GCA_031216915.1 Pictodentalium vernedei | reverse complement strand
GCATTCGCCCTCTGATATGTTCATACCAAATGGCCAGAGAGTTTGAAGCGTATTGATCCAAAAAGCTTCACGTTTTTTTCTAAATTCATCCGTTTCTTCTAATGTGTCTTTAATTGGTGGTTGTTCAATAGGATGGATTTCGAAATCGTCCAAAGAATGGCCAGGAAGGTTAAAATGTTGTGCTACTGGGGCATCAGCATTATGTTTTATATCCTGTTTGTGTCTAGTAGCACGTTCTCGAAAAGGATTTTGACTTTGACCAACATACTGTTTCCGACATCGCTTACAAGTGATAAGGTAAATAATGTTTGGTGAATCACAATGGAGGGGGTTACGGATCTGATAATGATTTTTCGTTTGTTCGGAGGAAAATTCCTCTTTCTGATCAGGCATAAAAGTATGCAGTCTACAACGAGGCTTTTTGCAATTAAATACCGCGCCACTACCATTCTGCAACGGTCTGTTGTGTTCAATCTTCAGTGGTTCGAAATCGGTAGTTTCAGCTGGACTTTCGAGCTTTTTCAGGGTTTGGGATTTCAGGCTACGCAAGAGACGTAGCGAGTACCCTCTCGATCTGAGGGCGCCAAATAGAGTAGAACAAGCCTCATTGAAATTTACCTTATCACTTGAATTGCGGTGGAAACGAATGAGTTGTGATTTGATGATACCTTTAAATGTATGTTGAGGATGAAATGATTTTGTGTGCAACAATTGATGTGAATCAGTTGGTTTAAAATACACTTTATAATCTAAATGACCGGACGCCTGAAATTGCTTGCCTTTATACACGGTCACATCGAGAAAATCAACAGAATGTTCACTGATAGTAGCTTTCAATTTAATATTTGGATCGTGATTGTTCAAAATTTCTAAAAAATTCATCAAAATCTTCTTTTGAATGTTCCCAAATAATAAAAATGTCATCTAAATACCTGAGATATACGAGAGGATGCTTTGCACATTTGCTTAAGGCATTTTCCTCCCATTCCGCTACATAAATGCTTGCAAAATTAGGACTGAATCTTTTGCCCATAGGACAACCCATTATTTGTAGAAAATATTCTCCATTGAATTGAAAGTCATTACCTTTTAAGCTCAGCTCTAAAAGATCCAAAATTTGTTCATCCGGGCGTTTCGCATCCGGATATTTTTCAATGCATTTTTAACTGATTTAACACCTTTATCAATATCAATGTTCGTATACATACTGTCGATATCCAAAGTAGCCAGAATTGCATTTTTCGATATTTTCAATTTCGAAATTTTTGACAGGAAATCCTGTGTATTTTTTTAGATAGCTCGGATGTCTATTTGCTATAGGTTTCAGATGATAATCAATTAATTCCGAGATCGCATAAGATTCCGAATTACAATCTGATACAATTGGCCTCCCGGGTGGAGTTAAGTCATCCGTCCATGAAGAACGGTCCTTGTGGATCTTTGGTAGGATATAAAATTGTCTTGTTAGAGCACTGAGCTTAGCTGTTAAATATTTCAATTGTTTTTTGGTAATGTGACCTTCGTCGAGGAGAAATTTTAAGATCTTATTGAATTTTTCTATATTACTAGGCCAAATAAGTGAATCTATTTTCTTATAATGTTTAGTATTGCTGAGTTGTCTCATGGCTTCCTTTATATAATTATCCCGAGATAGAACAACTACCGACCCACCTTTGTCGGCTGGTTTAATTACTAATTTCTTATTTTTTCGAAGTTTCGTGAGGGCTCTCCGTTCACCAGCTGTTAAATTGTCTTTATCGGAGAGTATGTTCATGCTGAACACCTTTTGGATGATTCGTTTACTAGCCTCAATAATTTCGGGATCTACTTCACTATCTGGAGGTGACCAACCAGATGATTCTGTGAAAGGAAGTTTCCGACCGCTGGAGTTTCTAAAGCGGTCTGCTAATTTCATTTGCCTAAGAAAATTACAGTTGTATGATGGTAAATTTGTTTGGTTATCAGTTTTAGGCTTTGGTGCTGGTACAAAAGTTAAACCGCGATCTAAAAGAGATTTCTCTTGGGTTGTTAGGTCATTGGTGCCAGACAGGTTAACCACATTAGTTCCTAATCCCACATCTGTTAGGCGGCTGTTACCTTTGCCTTTACTTAGTTTAAATTTAGGTGGTTCAACCAGTGATCGTACATAATATTGGCGGTTCTCGTGGTCCAATGGATTAAATCCTGAGCAACATCAAACTTCGCGTCATCAATTTTAGGTATAACGTTAACGTCCTTCACTTTCCGAATGGTTTCGTTGATGATGCTCAGGGTTCTCCTCTCAGCCTGAGGGAGTTTTTGCGAAAAGTTTAGTTCAGCGAAATAAATTTTTGCTGATCTAAACTTGACCCTGATATCGCTAAGCATATTCCGCAACTGCTTAACTACGAGATCAGAATTATCGTTTCGAGAATTCACGCCAATATTTAATAATATTTTTTGGGGACTGGACTGGCCCCTGTGCCCTTTAAACATAGAGCGCAGATGATTGAATTTGGCGCCGGGGTAACACTCCACCTGGATGTCCGGATGGGGATTTCGATCAATGCGTCCTAAATTTGAACTTCCAATCATAAGGATGTTTTTACAAACATCGGGGAGGCGCCAATTCCTTTTGTCAAAATTAACTCCGCTTTTATGCCGAAACTGGGAGAATTTAGAATCAAATGAGCGGCCCGAGTTGCGGCTCGGTGATTTGACTTTCTCTGAGTACGATATACCTGGTTGAACCACACTAGAGGCAGGAGAAGGGGGAGAGGAAACAGAAGCAGGAGAGGAAACAGAAGCAGGAGAGGAAACAGAAGCAGGAGAAGAAACAGAAGGAGGAGTTCTAGTAAGAGCACTAGGAGAACCAGAGAAGAAAGGCTGAGGAGGAGTAGGAGGTAGAGGTGCAAGACGAGGCGAGACAGCGTTACTCAATTTGCGAGCATCTTCAGTCACAATATGGACCGGAGATGTTTTGCAAATTGAGGCGCTTACTCTGAGAGAAAGAAGAAGTAGAAGGAAAAGAAGAGGGAGAAGTGCTTTGCCTTGATCTTTTCTTATTTTGCTTTTCGCGTTGGGGTAGAGGGACAACACGGGCCGGAGTTTGCTTGCTCCCTCCCGTATTGTTCCTTACTCCAGACGCTGGGCGAAGTTCCGAAATGTAAGACTCATAGGCCGAAATCGTCTTATCTGTCAACTTATTTTTAAAGTTTTTTTGAGCCCAGATCAAGGCACGCGCCGAAGCGCTGTTGAAGTCTATTTTTTCGAGTCCAGGAGGTGGTCGCATAGCCAAAGTTATCTTAGACTTCAACTGGTTTAAATATTTATCTTGTAATGCTCAACTAAAGCATTTAACGTTTGGTTGGCCCATCCCACACTAATCTGTCGAAAAACAGAAAAAATGTGTGGGGTGGGAAGAGCCGGCTTTAGAAAGCCACCTAACTCATCTACTTTCTTCTCCAACTGTTTCGGGAAATCCCGGTTGGCCAAATGCTGCTCTAAGAGCCCAATATGGTGCATACACTGAATCACCTGGAAAAGGGCCTTGACCAATCTAGAATAGGCCTGGAACGATTGTTCCTGGCCTCTTCCAGACTGGGCAACTCTCTTTCCCTGATGATTCTGTCTTTTTTGAGCCATTTGAAGAATAGGTAGATGAATAAAATGAAATTAAAATGAAGAAATGAAATAAATTAAAATGAAATCTAGATATTACCTATTAGAGAAGATACCTGGATTGGTTGTAGTCTTCAGCAAAGGTAGAAAATAATCCGTCTGTCTCGACGCGTTTCGCTTGGTTTGGCTTTTTCAAAGAGACTTTGAGGAAAATGAATCCAACTTTGGGAGGGCATGCATGGTATATATCCATATGTGGGCTGGGGGTGTTTTTCACAGCTCAGTATATAATTAAACTCGGTAACAAGCTGACAAATGTCACTCATCTAATTAATTCTTTTCAATCTGAGATGTCCCAAGTTTGTTTTTCACAACTCAGTTTGTGTCGTCCAAACAAATTAGATGAAGCTCTATTGATTGGCTTCCATTGAATTTTAATCAGTCAGTGAGTGGTTTGCTTTACTGACCCCATGAAGCCCTATTGGTTGGCTTTGATTTAAGTAAAACCAATCGGGAGCGGTTTGCTTTACTGGCTTCAGAAGTATGTGAAAATAATATGAAAAAATGGTTTGATAAAATATATTGAGACTAAAGAAATGAATGAAAAAATAACGCCAAAGATCATGATGCCGCACGAATGTTATCAGTTGGAATGAAAATCCCCCGACGGAGGTTTATGACGGAAAATATTTTACACCACGTAGAAATTGTGTGTTTTACCTTCTGAACCTCTACATTGTGTGAAAGGTATGAAAAATTACAAATAAAAATAATAATTTAAATAAATGAATCAACCAAATAAATAAATAAATAAATAAATAAATAAATAAATAAATAAATAAATAAATAAATAAAAATTAATAAAAAAATTTTTTAAAATAATCAATAAATAAATATATAAATAATAATTTTATTTAGGAAATACATACACATGATTGAAATTAGAACCTAATTTGTTTTTGGGCATATATGAACTCTGGCACTCGCCTGTGTGTGTTTGAGGTTAAAAAATCGCACTGGCACAGACATTTCATACTGAAACGTTTTTTTCTTTTAATATGCCGCCGAAAAATTGTTTTCATTTACTGAACCCTGATTGGTTTCAAACATGACAAAAAAGTACGCAAAATTGATTTAAACTAAGTGATGAGCTTAGGAACTGGTTAAACTGACTGGCAGAAATTGGTGTTATTCATTGATGGGCTCTAATTTAGTCCTTACAAGGATGTTACGCAAGCTTTTGTTTTTCTTATAGGCGATGACAGGTCGAAGATTCAAAGGTTCATTTAATTTAGCATTGGTAAAATTGAATTCATCTTTTAACATTTTTGCTATTTCGATATTCATTCTGTTGTACGTTAAAGTGAAAGGAATGATGGACCTCCTTTCGCATTCGCCCTCTGATATGTTCATACCAAATGGCCAGAGAGTTTGAAGCGTATTGATCCAAAAAGCTTCACGTTTTTTTCTAAATTCATCCGTTTCTTCTAATGTGTCTTTAATTGGTGGTTGTTCAATAGGATGGATTTCGAAATCGTCCAAAGAATGGCCAGGAAGGTTAAAATGTTGTGCTACTGGGGCATCAGCATTATGTTTTATATCCTGTTTGTGTCTAGTAGCACGTTCTCGAAAAGGATTTTGACTTTGACCAACATACTGTTTCCGACATCGCTTACAAGTGATAAGGTAAATAATGTTTGGTGAATCACAATGGAGGGGGTTACGGATCTGATAATGATTTTTCGTTTGTTCGGAGGAAAATTCCTCTTTCTGATCAGGCATAAAAGTATGCAGTCTACAACGAGGCTTTTTGCAATTAAATACCGCGCCACTACCATTCTGCAACGGTCTGTTGTGTTCAATCTTCAGTGGTTCGAAATCGGTAGTTTCAGCTGGACTTTCGAGCTTTTTCAGGGTTTGGGATTTCAGGCTACGCAAGAGACGTAGCGAGTACCCTCTCGATCTGAGGGCGCCAAATAGAGTAGAACAAGCCTCATTGAAATTTACCTTATCACTTGAATTGCGGTGGAAACGAATGAGTTGTGATTTGATGATACCTTTAAATGTATGTTGAGGATGAAATGATTTTGTGTGCAACAATTGATGTGAATCAGTTGGTTTAAAATACACTTTATAATCTAAATGACCGGACGCCTGAAATTGCTTGCCTTTATACACGGTCACATCGAGAAAATCAACAGAATGTTCACTGATAGTAGCTTTCAATTTAATATTTGGATCGTGATTGTTCAAAATTTCTAAAAATTCATCAAAATCTTCTTTTGAATGTTCCCAAATAATAAAAATGTCATCTAAATACCTGAGATATACGAGAGGATGCTTTGCACATTTGCTTAAGGCATTTTCCTCCCATTCCGCTACATAAATGCTTGCAAAATTAGGACTGAATCTTTTGCCCATAGGACAACCCATTATTTGTAGAAAATATTCTCCATTGAATTGAAAGTCATTACCTTTTAAGCTCAGCTCTAAAAGATCCAAAATTTGTTCATCCGGGCGTTTCGCATCCGGATATTTTTCAAATGCATTTTTAACTGATTTAACACCTTTATCAATATCAATGTTCGTATACATACTGTCGATATCCAAAGTAGCCAGAATTGCATTTTTCGATATTTTCAATTTCGAAATTTTTGACAGGAAATCCTGTGTATTTTTTAGATAGCTCGGATGTCTATTTGCTATAGGTTTCAGATGATAATCAATTAATTCCGAGATCGCATAAGATTCCGAATTACAATCTGATACAATTGGCCTCCCGGGTGGAGTTAAGTCATCCGTCCATGAAGAACGGTCCTTGTGGATCTTTGGTAGGATATAAAATTGTCTTGTTAGAGCACTGAGCTTAGCTGTTAAATATTTCAATTGTTTTTTGGTAATGTGACCTTCGTCGAGGAGAAATTTTAAGATCTTATTGAATTTTTCTATATTACTAGGCCAAATAAGTGAATCTATTTTCTTATAATGTTTAGTATTGCTGAGTTGTCTCATGGCTTCCTTTATATAATTATCCCGAGATAGAACAACTACCGACCCACCTTTGTCGGCTGGTTTAATTACTAATTTCTTATTTTTTCGAAGTTTCGTGAGGGCTCTCCGTTCACCAGCTGTTAAATTGTCTTTATCGGAGAGTATGTTCATGCTGAACACCTTTTGGATGATTCGTTTACTAGCCTCAATAATTTCGGGATCTACTTCACTATCTGGAGGTGACCAACCAGATGATTCTGTGAAAGGAAGTTTCCGACCGCTGGAGTTTCTAAAGCGGTCTGCTAATTTCATTTGCCTAAGAAAATTACAGTTGTATGATGGTAAATTTGTTTGGTTATCAGTTTTAGGCTTTGGTGCTGGTACAAAAGTTAAACCGCGATCTAAAAGAGATTTCTCTTGGGTTGTTAGGTCATTGGTGCCAGACAGGTTAACCACATTAGTTCCTAATCCCACATCTGTTAGGCGGCTGTTACCTTTGCCTTTACTTAGTTTAAATTTAGGTGGTTCAACCAGTGATCGTACATAATATTGGCGGTTCTCGTGGTCCAATGGATTAAATCCTGAGCAACATCAAACTTCGCGTCATCAATTTTAGGTATAACGTTAACGTCCTTCACTTTCCGAATGGTTTCGTTGATGATGCTCAGGGTTCTCCTCTCAGCCTGAGGGAGTTTTTGCGAAAAGTTTAGTTCAGCGAAATAAATTTTTGCTGATCTAAACTTGACCCTGATATCGCTAAGCATATTCCGCAACTGCTTAACTACGAGATCAGAATTATCGTTTCGAGAATTCACGCCAATATTTAATAATATTTTTTGGGGACTGGACTGGCCCCTGTGCCCTTTAAACATAGAGCGCAGATGATTGAATTTGGCGCCGGGGTAACACTCCACCTGGATGTCCGGATGGGGATTTCGATCAATGCGTCCTAAATTTGAACTTCCAATCATAAGGATGTTTTTACAAACATCGGGGAGGCGCCAATTCCTTTTGTCAAAATTAACTCCGCTTTTATGCCGAAACTGGGAGAATTTAGAATCAAATGAGCGGCCCGAGTTGCGGCTCGGTGATTTGACTTTCTCTGAGTACGATATACCTGGTTGAACCACACTAGAGGCAGGAGAAGGGGGAGAGGAAACAGAAGCAGGAGAGGAAACAGAAGCAGGAGAGGAAACAGAAGCAGGAGAAGAAACAGAAGGAGGAGTTCTAGTAAGAGCACTAGGAGAACCAGAGAAGAAAGGCTGAGGAGGAGTAGGAGGTAGAGGTGCAAGACGAGGCGAGACAGCGTTACTCAATTTGCGAGCATCTTCAGTCACAATATGGACCGGAGATGTTTGCAAATTGAGGCGCTTACTCTGAGAGAAAGAAGAAGTAGAAGGAAAAGAAGAGGGAGAAGTGCTTTGCCTTGATCTTTTCTTATTTTGCTTTTCGCGTTGGGGTAGAGGGACAACACGGGCCGGAGTTTGCTTGCTCCCTCCCGTATTGTTCCTTACTCCAGACGCTGGGCGAAGTTCCGAAATGTAAGACTCATAGGCCGAAATCGTCTTATCTGTCAACTTATTTTTAAAGTTTTTTTGAGCCCAGATCAAGGCACGCGCCGAAGCGCTGTTGAAGTCTATTTTTTCGAGTCCAGGAGGTGGTCGCATAGCCAAAGTTATCTTAGACTTCAACTGGTTTAAATTTATCTTGTAATGCTCAACTAAAGCATTTAACGTTTGGTTGGCCCATCCCACACTAATCTGTCGAAAAACAGAAAAAATGTGTGGGGTGGGAAGAGCCGGCTTTAGAAAGCCACCTAACTCATCTACTTTCTTCTCCAACTGTTTCGGGAAATCCCGGTTGGCCAAATGCTGCTCTAAGAGCCCAATATGGTGCATACACTGAATCACCTGGAAAAGGGCCTTGACCAATCTAGAATAGGCCTGGAACGATTGTTCCTGGCCTCTTCCAGACTGGGCAACTCTCTTTCCCTGATGATTCTGTCTTTTTTGAGCCATTTGAAGAATAGGTAGATGAATAAAATGAAATTAAAATGAAGAAATGAAATAAATTAAAATGAAATCTAGATATTACCTATTAGAGAAGATACCTGGATTGGTTGTAGTCTTCAGCAAAGGTAGAAAATAATCCGTCTGTCTCGACGCGTTTCGCTTGGTTTGGCTTTTTCAAAGAGACTTTGAGGAAAATGAATCCAACTTTGGGAGGGCATGCATGGTATATATCCATATGTGGGCTGGGGGTGTTTTTCACAGCTCAGTATATAATTAAACTCGGTAACAAGCTGACAAATGTCACTCATCTAATTAATTCTTTTCAATCTGAGATGTCCCAAGTTTGTTTTTCACAACTCAGTTTGTGTCGTCCAAACAAATTAGATGAAGCTCTATTGATTGGCTTCCATTGAATTTTAATCAGTCAGTGAGTGGTTTGCTTTACTGACCCCATGAAGCCCTATTGGTTGGCTTTGATTTAAGTAAAACCAATCGGGAGCGGTTTGCTTTACTGGCTTCAGAAGTATGTGAAAATAATATGAAAAAATGGTTTGATAAAATATATTGAGACTAAAGAAATGAATGAAAAAATAACGCCAAAGATCATGATGCCGCACGAATGTTATCAGTTGGAATGAAAATCCCCCGACGGAGGTTTATGACGGAAAATATTTTACACCACGTAGAAATTGTGTGTTTTACCTTCTGAACCTCTACATTGTGTGAAAGGTATGAAAAATTACAAATAAAAATAATAATTTAAATAAATGAATCAACCAAATAAATAAATAAATAAATAAATAAATAAATAAATAAATAAATAAATAAATAAATAAATAAAAATTAATAAAAAAATTTTTTAAAATAATCAATAAATAAATATATAAATAATAATTTTATTTAGGAAATACATACACATGATTGAAATTAGAACCTAATTTGTTTTTGGGCATATATGAACTCTGGCACTCGCCTGTGTGTGTTTGAGGTTAAAAAATCGCACTGGCACAGACATTTCATACTGAAACGTTTTTTTCTTTTAATATGCCGCCGAAAAATTGTTTTCATTTACTGAACCCTGATTGGTTTCAAACATGACAAAAAAGTACGCAAAATTGATTTAAACTAAGTGATGAGCTTAGGAACTGGTTAAACTGACTGGCAGAAATTGGTGTTATTCATTGATGGGCTCTAATTTAGTCCTTACAAGGATGTTACGCAAGCTTTTGTTTTTCTTATAGGCGATGACAGGTCGAAGATTCAAAGGTTCATTTAATTTAGCATTGGTAAAATTGAATTCATCTTTTAACATTTTTGCTATTTCGATATTCATTCTGTTGTACGTTAAAGTGAAAGGAATGATGGACCTCCTTTCGCATTCGCCCTCTGATATGTTCATACCAAATGGCCAGAGAGTTTGAAGCGTATTGATCCAAAAAGCTTCACGTTTTTTTCTAAATTCATCCGTTTCTTCTAATGTGTCTTTAATTGGTGGTTGTTCAATAGGATGGATTTCGAAATCGTCCAAAGAATGGCCAGGAAGGTTAAAATGTTGTGCTACTGGGGCATCAGCATTATGTTTTATATCCTGTTTGTGTCTAGTAGCACGTTCTCGAAAAGGATTTTGACTTTGACCAACATACTGTTTCCGACATCGCTTACAAGTGATAAGGTAAATAATGTTTGGTGAATCACAATGGAGGGGGTTACGGATCTGATAATGATTTTTCGTTTGTTCGGAGGAAAATTCCTCTTTCTGATCAGGCATAAAAGTATGCAGTCTACAACGAGGCTTTTTGCAATTAAATACCGCGCCACTACCATTCTGCAACGGTCTGTTGTGTTCAATCTTCAGTGGTTCGAAATCGGTAGTTTCAGCTGGACTTTCGAGCTTTTTCAGGGTTTGGGATTTCAGGCTACGCAAGAGACGTAGCGAGTACCCTCTCGATCTGAGGGCGCCAAATAGAGTAGAACAAGCCTCATTGAAATTTACCTTATCACTTGAATTGCGGTGGAAACGAATGAGTTGTGATTTGATGATACCTTTAAATGTATGTTGAGGATGAAATGATTTTGTGTGCAACAATTGATGTGAATCAGTTGGTTTAAAATACACTTTATAATCTAAATGACCGGACGCCTGAAATTGCTTGCCTTTATACACGGTCACATCGAGAAAATCAACAGAATGTTCACTGATAGTAGCTTTCAATTTAATATTTGGATCGTGATTGTTCAAAATTTCTAAAAATTCATCAAAATCTTCTTTTGAATGTTCCCAAATAATAAAAATGTCATCTAAATACCTGAGATATACGAGAGGATGCTTTGCACATTTGCTTAAGGCATTTTCCTCCCATTCCGCTACATAAATGCTTGCAAAATTAGGACTGAATCTTTTGCCCATAGGACAACCCATTATTTGTAGAAAATATTCTCCATTGAATTGAAAGTCATTACCTTTTAAGCTCAGCTCTAAAAGATCCAAAATTTGTTCATCCGGGCGTTTCGCATCCGGATATTTTTCAAATGCATTTTTAACTGATTTAACACCTTTATCAATATCAATGTTCGTATACATACTGTCGATATCCAAAGTAGCCAGAATTGCATTTTTCGATATTTTCAATTTCGAAATTTTTGACAGGAAATCCTGTGTATTTTTTAGATAGCTCGGATGTCTATTTGCTATAGGTTTCAGATGATAATCAATTAATTCCGAGATCGCATAAGATTCCGAATTACAATCTGATACAATTGGCCTCCCGGGTGGAGTTAAGTCATCCGTCCATGAAGAACGGTCCTTGTGGATCTTTGGTAGGATATAAAATTGTCTTGTTAGAGCACTGAGCTTAGCTGTTAAATATTTCAATTGTTTTTTGGTAATGTGACCTTCGTCGAGGAGAAATTTTAAGATCTTATTGAATTTTTCTATATTACTAGGCCAAATAAGTGAATCTATTTTCTTATAATGTTTAGTATTGCTGAGTTGTCTCATGGCTTCCTTTATATAATTATCCCGAGATAGAACAACTACCGACCCACCTTTGTCGGCTGGTTTAATTACTAATTTCTTATTTTTTCGAAGTTTCGTGAGGGCTCTCCGTTCACCAGCTGTTAAATTGTCTTTATCGGAGAGTATGTTCATGCTGAACACCTTTTGGATGATTCGTTTACTAGCCTCAATAATTTCGGGATCTACTTCACTATCTGGAGGTGACCAACCAGATGATTCTGTGAAAGGAAGTTTCCGACCGCTGGAGTTTCTAAAGCGGTCTGCTAATTTCATTTGCCTAAGAAAATTACAGTTGTATGATGGTAAATTTGTTTGGTTATCAGTTTTAGGCTTTGGTGCTGGTACAAAAGTTAAACCGCGATCTAAAAGAGATTTCTCTTGGGTTGTTAGGTCATTGGTGCCAGACAGGTTAACCACATTAGTTCCTAATCCCACATCTGTTAGGCGGCTGTTACCTTTGCCTTTACTTAGTTTAAATTTAGGTGGTTCAACCAGTGATCGTACATAATATTGGCGGTTCTCGTGGTCCAATGGATTAAATCCTGAGCAACATCAAACTTCGCGTCATCAATTTTAGGTATAACGTTAACGTCCTTCACTTTCCGAATGGTTTCGTTGATGATGCTCAGGGTTCTCCTCTCAGCCTGAGGGAGTTTTTGCGAAAAGTTTAGTTCAGCGAAATAAATTTTTGCTGATCTAAACTTGACCCTGATATCGCTAAGCATATTCCGCAACTGCTTAACTACGAGATCAGAATTATCGTTTCGAGAATTCACGCCAATATTTAATAATATTTTTTGGGGACTGGACTGGCCCCTGTGCCCTTTAAACATAGAGCGCAGATGATTGAATTTGGCGCCGGGGTAACACTCCACCTGGATGTCCGGATGGGGATTTCGATCAATGCGTCCTAAATTTGAACTTCCAATCATAAGGATGTTTTTACAAACATCGGGGAGGCGCCAATTCCTTTTGTCAAAATTAACTCCGCTTTTATGCCGAAACTGGGAGAATTTAGAATCAAATGAGCGGCCCGAGTTGCGGCTCGGTGATTTGACTTTCTCTGAGTACGATATACCTGGTTGAACCACACTAGAGGCAGGAGAAGGGGGAGAGGAAACAGAAGCAGGAGAGGAAACAGAAGCAGGAGAGGAAACAGAAGCAGGAGAAGAAACAGAAGGAGGAGTTCTAGTAAGAGCACTAGGAGAACCAGAGAAGAAAGGCTGAGGAGGAGTAGGAGGTAGAGGTGCAAGACGAGGCGAGACAGCGTTACTCAATTTGCGAGCATCTTCAGTCACAATATGGACCGGAGATGTTTGCAAATTGAGGCGCTTACTCTGAGAGAAAGAAGAAGTAGAAGGAAAAGAAGAGGGAGAAGTGCTTTGCCTTGATCTTTTCTTATTTTGCTTTTCGCGTTGGGGTAGAGGGACAACACGGGCCGGAGTTTGCTTGCTCCCTCCCGTATTGTTCCTTACTCCAGACGCTGGGCGAAGTTCCGAAATGTAAGACTCATAGGCCGAAATCGTCTTATCTGTCAACTTATTTTTAAAGTTTTTTTGAGCCCAGATCAAGGCACGCGCCGAAGCGCTGTTGAAGTCTATTTTTTCGAGTCCAGGAGGTGGTCGCATAGCCAAAGTTATCTTAGACTTCAACTGGTTTAAATTTATCTTGTAATGCTCAACTAAAGCATTTAACGTTTGGTTGGCCCATCCCACACTAATCTGTCGAAAAACAGAAAAAATGTGTGGGGTGGGAAGAGCCGGCTTTAGAAAGCCACCTAACTCATCTACTTTCTTCTCCAACTGTTTCGGGAAATCCCGGTTGGCCAAATGCTGTGTTTGGGTATGGTTGCAGCCATTACCTTTTACCACTAAACCACTTTCGAAATGAAATTATGTGATGTTATGTGACTTCGAAGTTAAATTAAATTTTTGCTTTACAACAAAAATTTAATGTGACCATAATACATGTAATCTCAATCATCCCAGACCAAAATATTTAGGAGGGCAATTTTTCGCTCTCCTTAATTCTTTCAGGAGGGCAGTAAGGAGAGCTAACAAATCGCTCTCCTGAAATTGCCAAGCCAGTGTGTGTGTGTGCGTGTGTATGTGTGTGAGAGAGAGAGAGAGAGAGAGAGAGAGAGAGAGAGAGAGAGAGAGAGAGAGAGAGAGAGAGAGAGAGAGAGAGAGAGATAAATTGTGTGTGTGTGTGTGTGTGTGTGTGTGTGTGTGTGTGTGTGTGTGTGTGTGTGTGTGTGTGTGTGTGTGTGTGTGTGTGTGTGTGTGTATGTGTGTGTGTGTGTGTGTGTGTGTGGGTTTGTCTTACCAACTTGACGAGGTAACTAGACAAAAGAGTTTGCGTGTTTCGCCTTACCGGGGTACAAAAGACAAAAGAAACCCTTTACCTCGGTTGTTTTCCCAGAACTGTACCGGCAAAACGAGGTTGAAACCGTTAGTCCACACAAAGGACAGACAATGGGGTACCTCGGTATGTAGGGAAAACAAGACTCTGTGTGTGTGTGTGTGTGTGTGTGTGTGTGTGTGTGTGTGTGTGTGTGTGTGTGTGTGTGTGTGTGTGTGTGTGTGTGTGTGTGATGCGGGCGGGGGGGGGGGGGGCAGAAACACACGTTCGGGAGCAAATGCCCTTTATGCCCCCATGTAGCCCCGCCACAGAGTGTAACGTGGGTTTTCATGGTAGCGCGCGTGAGCAGGAATTTTGTGACATCACTATGGCGATGCGTAGTGCTAATGTGAATGCGGAGCCATGGATGGCAGGGGGGGGGGGGCTATAGACCCCCCCCCCCCCCCTCCCATCGGGGAATTTTTGCCAGGTCGTCGGGAGACCATCTCATGTGGAGACCCCGCAAATCTCCCGTGCGTGACTCTTGGATCACCCAATAAAGTTGGGATTATCAATGTGGATTGCTCAGTTTTGCACTGAATAAGCCCATTGCAGATAAGCCATCTTTGACGTTAATGATAAGCAAGGTCAGAGGTAGCTTCGGGTAAACACTTCGATCCGAATATCTGTCAAGACTGTCATACATGCAATAGAAACAACCAAAATGTTTCGCTTGAAACGAGAAAATGTGCATTTTCGGTTTTATACTAATAAAGATAGAAAAAAATGACACACTTTCAACACTTCATTTAATGGATAGGGCAAAATAATATTGATTTTTTAGTGAAATGAATACCGCAATGAACCCCTTCCCACAAGCGAAGGTAGACTCGGCATCGTGGTTTTGTTGTGTTGACGAGTGACAAAACTGCAGATATATCACTGAAATGACACAAAAATGTCTGCGTGAGTGAAAATGCAAACCCTGGGTATCCAAACAACCAACCCATACAAATATTTTCAAGCATAACACACCGATGTTCTAGCTGGAAGAGGTTGGGGGTGGAGGGGGGCGTGGTCCCTAAAATAGGAATGAAAATAGTCTGCTAGTAGCAGTGTCGAGTGTCTACTAATAATATTTTGTCCATATACAGTATAAGTCAAAATGAGTTGAAGAATAACCCCGACCGGTAAAAAATATAGATGAATATTTCCTATACTAATAACACAAGAATCGGACATAAAAATATATAAATTCTTCTTTTGACTATTTTCTCCTTCAACTCAAACTTACATGTCACACAGTGGAAGCTGTCTTGTTACAAAAAACACCCACGAAGTGGAAGGTCCACGCAGGGCCGGGAAAAGGAAATTCGGACCCGGGGTTAATTCTGTGACGGCTCCCCTTTCAAAAATGTCGGGATATTACACAGATGATAAAGGCATCTGCAGCGAGTGCCGGAGGCGCGATTGATCACAGAGTGGTTAGGGGGAGGGGTGGGGGTGGAGAGCGGCGTTTCTCCCCCAACAAAATTTTTAAATCAGTTATTAAATGGAGTCTTCTGGCGGCTTTTGGGATAAAAAATCACGTTATTCTTGGCCGTCAAAATGAAGTTTTTTAGCAGCATGTTTCAAATTTCCAAGTTGATCAATGATCCAATCACCTACCGCCCATAGCTATATTGACTGCACAATTCTTGAAGTGATAACTTAGTTACGTCGAATTGATTTAATAAAGTTATTACTTCAAGAGTCATGCAGTCCAGAATTACAGCCCTTGGTCAAGTGCATAGCTTCTTTCACGATACAGCCCCCTTCTTAACTGTTGGCACAGGAGTCAGAACCCTGGGGGAGGGGGACAAGGTCAAACATGGCCTGAAACCCCGTATTTTTCGGGGGGGGGGTTGTTTGTTTTTGGAACGCCCTTTGAAAGGACGTACCAAACCCAACAAATTAAAATACAGTCTTTCGGGTCATGTTTGGACAAGAGGGTGGGCAGGCGAAACCAAGATCCTTGACTCCTGGACCAACCACCACCCCGCACCCCCCCCCCACCCCCAAGTTGTAGGCCCTGGGAGTTACTACCCTGGGTCCCACCCTCTCCGCGACCCCGGATACCAAAATGTGCATACATCGATATTGTATTACAGAATACACAGGGTGATTTTGTACTTCTTCTCAAAGTAGGTGGATATACATATATGTTCAACTATTCTTGCCAGTTTGTAGAAAGTTTGGGACTCAACAAGCTAATCTGCAATTTATGGACCACCAGATAACTAACTTATCAGTGCTCCTTAAACTGCAGATTTGCTTTGTGAGTTACAAGTTTTTACTGGCTGTCAGGTGTGGTCAGTGGTTGATGCCCATGTGCATTGTTTTGCACAAGCAAAATTCCAGCCAGCGGACCTCCGAGTGGAATTCAGAAATCACTTGACTTACAGTACGAGTCGAAATACGTCGTAGAATAACCACTCTAAACTACTAGTATACATTTTCAACTATACCAGCAACACAAGAACCTGACATCATTTTCGGGAAAGCTCTCACAAAAGCTTTCCGGAAAATGAATTCGGGTTCTTGTGCTATTGGTGTAATGACAGTGGGCTACTTTGTTCATTGCGATTATGCTACGACTTATTTTGATTTATATAGTATTTGTAGACTTGAACATATGCTTCTACCTTGTACCATGCATTTATACCCGTAAGAAGTCTTTTTTAAAGACATTTCATACTTGGCTATTAAATAAATAATTGTTCATTTACAGATTAGTTCTATTAAAAATTATTCGACTGTAGCCATAGCCACATTTCAATATTTCGTGATTATAAAAAAAGAAGTTTTGACTTGCTGAAATAATCTACAACTGTAGTACTCTGATCACAAAAAGCAGTATAATATATTGTGTACTTTACTTTTTAAACCTTTAACCACAGATAATTAAAACTGGAATTTTAACTTTAATTTTTTTCAAATTTAAACAAAAAACCTCAAACAAATCGAATCATGTGATCCTCGGAGGAACAATCTTGTTCCGATGATAGATCACATTATGTGTCTTGTACAAAACTTTAAAAAAAAAAACATTTTTACCTGCTAATTCATGAATTATGTGTGAAGTTGCAGTCAATTTGTTAATTAAGGGTTAGGTAGTGAGGTGTGTGGATTATGGAGATTCTTATCAATCCATTTTCCAATGTTTGAAAAAAAAGAATTAACAGTACCAAATGGGTAAATTCCCACCACCCATGGGTATGGTTTTTGGCATATCAAAGCTACGTCAAACAAAAAAATTAGTTTTCCTGAAATAATATTCTTTCGTGGACATTATAAATTACATTTTGAATTTCTATGCATTGGAAAATATAATGCGATAGGAATTCCAATGCAATTATCCCTCTTAAATGCTGTGTATAAACCCAAAACATGTTAAATAAGGTTACAGCATACATGTACATGTACATGTACATGTATTTTTATGTCCGATTGTTGTGTTATTAGTTTAGGAAACATTACATCTATAGCTTATACCGGTAGTGGTTATTCTTCAACTCATTTTGACTTATACTGTACATGGACAAAATATTATTAGTAGACACGCGACACTGCTACTAGCAGACGATTTTCATTCACTTTTTAGGAACCACCCCCCCTCCACCCCAACCTCTTTCAGCTGGAACATCTGTGTGTTATGCTTGAAAATATTTGTATGGGTTCGTTGTTTGGATACCCAGGGTTTGTATTTTCACTCACGCAGACATTTTGGTGTCATTTCAGTGATATATCTGCAGTTTTGTCACCCGTCAACAAAACAAATCCATGATGCCGAGTCTACCTTCGCTTGTGGGAAGGAGTTCATTGCGGTATTCATTTCACTAAAAAATCAATATTATTTTGCCCTATCCATTAAATGAAGTGTTGAAAGTGTGTTATTTTTTCTATCTTTATTAGTATTAAACCGAAAATGCACATTTTCTCGTTTCAAGCGAAACATTTTGGTTGTTTCTATTGCATGCATGCCAGTCTTGACAGATAGTCGAATCGAAGTGTTTACCCGAAGCAACCTCTGACCTTGCATTTCATTAACGTCAAAGATGGCTAATCGGCAATAGGCTTATTACACCAAGACTATTTTAGAAAACTGTTGAGCTGAAATGCCTTTAGTTCAAGAGGTCATGGCAATAATTATGTTTCTCGAAGCGAGGAAAAGCGTTTTTCATTGGCTTATTTTCAGAATTTTGCACAGCGGGCCAAACTACTGTCGGAGAGTGTAATCCCCCCCCCCCACTCCACCCCGCCCCGCCGGAGATAATAACCACTCTCTCGGAGAGTTTCTGGTCCCACCCCTGTGCGGAGCACGTGTTGTATGAATGGGGCATTACGTCAGGCTCAACAATTGAAATGAGGAGACTTCGTCCGAAGAGGTGTGGCCCCCTACATAGCTTATGCCCCCCCCCCCCCCAAAGCCCGACCATGGTTGCAGGCCTGGGCCAAGCACCCAAAGAACCCACTGCCCTGGATATTTCACACCGGAAAATTATAAATTTAAACTCACCCTTTGTGCCTTGAGCTGTTCTATTTGAACTTCATCTATTCCCCTCGACTTTAAAAATTTCACAAGATCCTTCTCCATGCTGAAACATAAATACACGTCTTTTTAACAGACGTTCTTCGACGAATGATTCAATCAGTTTCTGAGTTCTACACTGAAGTTTGAATTGCTTGTGAAATCGACAAACAAAAGATTCTATGGTGTACCGTTTGGATCAAAAGTCTAAATACACGTCCGACGTATATTTTTTATCGTTGCACCTGTATTTTCCAGTTGCAACGCTATTTCTCAATACAGGTGCACCTATAAAATTTAGCGGTGCACCTATAATTTATACGTCCATCGTATATTAAATTACACGTCCATCGTATAATTTATACGTCCGACGTATAAATACACGATGGACGTGTATTTTCAACGAAAAAAAGCGATGCACCTACATTTTTTACAGGTGCACCTACCATTGCAACTGAAAATTCCGGGTGCATCGATAAAATTTACACGTCCAACGTATATTTTAGAAGAAAATGTACGCCCATCGTATATTTTCCCTGTCAAAATACAAGCTCAACGTATAATTTTCCGAAAATACACGTCCGACGTATATTTTTTATCGTTGTACCTGTATATTACAGTTGCAACGCCATTTTCGAATACCGGTGCACCTATAAAATTTACGTCCATAAATTATACGTCCATCGTATATTAAATTACACGTCCATCGCATAATCTATACGTCCGACGTATAAATATACGTTGGACGTGTATTTTCATCGAAAAATAGCGATGCACCTACATTTTTTACAGGTGCACCTACATTTCAAAATACCGTTGCAACTGTAAATTACGGGTGCATCGATAAAATTTATACGTCCAACGTATATTTATGACAAAATACCGTTGCACCTATAAAATACAGGTGCATCGATAAAAATTACACGTCCAACGCATAATTCTATAAAAGGAAACAAGGTGACCTGGTTACCTTAAATGGAGATATAAGTTCAACGTGAGTAGTAGGCGAGGGGGTTTTCGTCCCTGTTCTTGTGGATCTCATCTGGTGGATCTCATATGACGTCATACCGCAATGTATTATGGGTATCACGTGGTTGTCATGGTAACCCATGTGGGCGGCCATGTTGTGACGTCATTGTCATGGTGATGGGTGATGTGAGTGCGCATGCGCAGCTCGTGTTGTTAGGGTGATACGTGTTTCCGTCGTCCATTTTGTATGAAGGGGGCCGCCATCTTTGTTTCTATGGTGGAACGTGGTTGCTATGTTACCCAAGGCTTCTTATAGGGCTAAGAGGTCTGTAACAGGTATGTTCGATTGACTGGGAGTATTTATGGCTCTACATAATTACCCAAATGAGCCCGAGAATCGGCGTAAATCAACGGAAACGACTTCATTTGATATGGATTCACTGCAGAATCCTGCTTTTAACTGAAATAGATTTGTTTAGAGTAGCACGTAGTGCTATAGATTTTTTAAAAGGTCGTGTTCGATTGAATGGGAGTATTTTTCTGGTACGGAGTACACCAGAATGTTCTGGTTTTTGTTTAACGTACACCCCCCCCCCCTCCCAATCTATATACATAATGTTAATTTTATTTATTTTAAAGGAAGAGTTCCCACTCACCACCCTTCACTTACTACGTACTTTACATCCCAAACCCACGTTTTATCAGATATAGGATCTTTCTCTTTCATCTGGAATGTCTGTAGGCAAGAAATGCTTTGCAGCCCTCTATATTTTCTTCTGCCACAGTGGCAATGTTAACCAATTATTTGATAAGATTGCGCTCTCTAAAGAATTCGTTGCATATGCAATGTTGGGTCGAACACCACCATCTGATAATTTGGTGAGAATGTAAAACTGGTTCAGTTATCGCCCTCCCTGTTTGTGTATATCTCCTTGACAACACAGTCAACAGTGCGAAACGCTTTGTTCGCAAATTCTAACCTTGTTTTTGGTTGTACCGAAATACCACTTTCTGTGCAATTTTTTACAAAATAATTGTCAACAGATCATTTTCTTATCAACTTTAATTCAGTTTCTGACAATGAGAACGTAATGGGATCACATATTCAGTGAAATCGCTTTTCTAAGCAACGTTACGCTCGATTTACCAGAAAGAAGCCGACAAACTGACCAAACATTTTTTCAACCAAAAAATATTAAATCAATCTTTTCTCCGCGATAAAATAATTTTTCTCACTTTATTTATTCGCCCTTAAGATAGTTTTCAAGTTTTTGGCGATGTATTGATGGGTTATATATTTTTTTCATTGCTTTGAAAATGACGAGACGAACACTGTACTAAATAGGCTTTTGCCTACTGTCCTGATCGGCACGCCGAAAACACAGCATTATTTTCACTTCAAATCATCAAATTACATTAAAAAAATTAATTTCACAATAATTTTCTTTACAAAATATATTTTACGCATTTTATTTTATTTTATAATATCACTTTCCATGTTGAAATACCCTGAAAAATATTTATTTTTTTCAATTTTATGTACAGTCGAAAACACACTTGAAGCGCTTTGGGGATCAAGATTCCAGCTCTAATAGCGAGCTGACCAATCAGATTGCAGGATTTTTTACCTTTTTGATAGCTCTTTTAAAGAACCAATCAGATTGCGAGAAGTGTCAGCTCGGTCCCCCAAAAAAGTATAAATACCAGCGACCAACTTCATTTGCCATTGTGATGGAGAAGAGTTTGTAGAATCTTGTGGTGGTTGTGGTGGAGATGAGTTTGTCGGGTCTTGCTGGTTTCTTTTGTTAACGAGATCTTTGGCCATTCTGGAGATTTCATCCGAGCGCTTATCGCCATCTTTGCACTTTTCCTGGAGCTTATTACACTGCACCCTCAGTTCCCTTGCTTCTGTTATCAGTGCGGCCAGTGTTGGCTGGTTGGCAGAGTCTCCCTTGCCCGGGCTGTCCGGAAGCGAAGGAAGAGGGGAGTGAGGGGTGGGAGGCGGTGAAAAAACAACTTCCAGTTCCTCCTCAGTCTCCACTGGATGTTCCTCATCCAACTGTACCGGCTCAGGAGCCGGCAGTTGATTGGGTGTACCAGTGGGACTAGGAGGGGAACTGGAGGCTGCCTCCGGAGCCTCCACCCCCTCACTCAACTCTTTCTTCCTATTCCGGAAGGCCTCCAAGCGCCGGGCGTCCCTGCGCTTGGTCGATGGGCTCTTCTTCTTTTTCTTGTGCCTCTTATCACGGCCTCCGTGCCCCTTCGGGTGAGGACCAGTGGGAGAGGGGATCCTCTCTCCAAAGGTGCCACCTCTCCCCGAAGAGGTTGGTGTTGTTGTTGGCTTCACAATTTCATATTCCACTTTCAGGTGGACGCTCAAGCCTATTTCCTGGATAGTCCAGGAGACAGGGCATGAGACGCCCAGAGCTGAAATGGCTTTCACTAGTCTATCTGGTAGTTTCATCGCTATCTAGGTGTTGTTCACGCTCTGAAGTCAGATGTGTGAAAGTCCCGCAAAAAACATAGAAGAGGATAAGCTGCTTCCTTCCACATTCCTCCTTTGCCACGCCCAGACAATCAAAATCATCTACAGTCACCGAGGGTCGAAAGGGGCTTGTTCCCCATATCGTCCCTGCGCACCGTCGGCGCGCAAAACCATTCCTTTCGATTTGCCATTCGGATCTCGGGATCTGGATCGCTGGTTGACTACCAAAGCTAGCTTGGAAAAGAGCTTGGTTTTCACCAATTGACTGATTCACCAGTTGTGTTTGAAAAACTTGGTGTTGAAAAACTAAGAATTGGTTTGCACCAACAAAGTGTTTTTCTCATAAGCTGTATTTGGAAAATAGTTTTTTCCAGAGCTGTCTTTGAAAAACTAAGAATTGGTTTGCACCAACAAAGTGTTTTTCTCATAAGCTGTGAAAACATTTGGTTTTGTTTAACTGGGTGAAAAATAGATAAATTGTACCCCAAGATCAAGTTGTGAATCCGAGCGCTGAGATTATTGAATGATGGCATCGTTTGAGTGAGAAGAATGCGGTAAAATATTTACTGCTCGAACTAACAGAGATAGGCATGTACGTACAGTGCACCAAGGTAGAAAAAAATCATTCTTGCCCGTACTGCACAAAATCTTTTACAAGACTGGAGAAACTCCAGTATCACTTGAAAAAATGTGGTGATTCATGGACATGTATGGATTGCGGTCAGGAATTTACCCAACTCCTACATTTTAACAGGCATAAAAATTGTGCACACCGTCCTGTGTCTGTTAAAAGGAAAGCACCGACCAAATCCGTGGCTGGGGTAAAAAAAATGAGACCAACTGAAAACACGATCTCATTTGATATTGACCCCGAAAACTTTGATGGTAGTCTTATAGAGACTGATGAGGACACCGAATTGATAAACTTGTACCGGGAGTGTTGGAGTTCTATAAGAACACACCATGCTGTAAACAGACGGGTACAAGATTTATACAATTATAGACTGATGGGTTTATCTGACTTTAATTCGGAGCTCAAAACCACCATCTTCGAATCACAGCGATGGAAATTTAAAATAAATTTGAGTTATGGTTTTGTGCTCCGAAATAATGAGACTGGAGTGTTGAGGTATTATCATGCCTCACAGAATAATTCTCGGGTGTTGCCTTCACCACATCTGGTGTGTAACCAGGAAGACTTTGAAAAGTTTCTGGAAACGATCTACCAAGAAGATATTCTGGAGTGGGTTAGACAGCAACGTCCAAACACTAAATGGGTGGTCCACCGTTTAACAAATGTGAGCTTTTTTGTTACCAAGATTAAGTACCACCCAATCGGTGCTGGTGAAGTCAAGTTGCCAGATTTCATCATGGACAACAAAGCCATTGTGGGTCTAGTAAAAGACGAGAACTGTAATTTCATTTATGATGATAATTTGTGCTTGTTCAGATGTCTGGCACTGTGGAGTGGTTGTACGTACCACAATCTGAATACAACCACTGATGCACTGTTCCGTAAATATACGGATGTTGATAAGAGAGATTTCGGCGGTGTAAGCCTACAAGAAATATCCCAAGTTGAAAAACACTTCGAAGTGAACATAAACTGAGTAGTATATGGCGCACACTTCTTCCCCCATCGTATGGACCCCGCTTATGGACCCCGCCGTATATATTGGTTTCTATGGTGACACATAGTTGCTTTACATTAAATAGGTTGTATTCTGAATTTATGTTTGCTTGTATACGCCGAATTATCTAAACCCGCCATACATCTGAAATTATTGACTCACAAACCAGTGATATTTTTAAAAAATACTTACCCAGTGGCCCTCTGACTTTATGTACTGACTTGGGACAACAAAAGACTGCTCAAGGTTCAATACATTTTAATTTGTCTAACAATATTTACAAATCATTAATTTGACAATATGATCGGTAATTTGGGGAAATGTTGAGCCTCAGATGTTATAAAACTTGCACCCAAATTCCGGTAGATTGGAAAACACAGCGTACAGTAATTGTTCAAAACACGGAAACGGACCAAATCCGTTGTCTCAATCAACCATCACAAACTGAAAGATCAATTAAAAACCACAACAAATATCACAAAATTTCACAATGCGAAAAGGCACACGAAGATTCAGGATTAATAAATCCATCTCGATCCAAGTACCTCAAGAATAAAATTTTGAAATTAAAACTGGTCACGGACTTCGCACATTGTGAGTGTCCGAAAATCGAACTTGGAAAATCATTCATAGAAATAGGAATAAGCATAAATTCCCCCTAAGCTATTATGGAAATCCTCTTTAAGAACTCTATTTATTTTATGGTCTAATAAAAAAATGCATTTTGTCAAACAGAAAATATATATGATAAAAAAAATGCACAGTAGTGTGATTGTAGAGAATTAGCCGTGAAACGCGAGAATTACCTCCCTTGCCGCAATCTTTGAATGTTTTTGTCGTGTATGCGCAACTTTGTGTTGGACCGTGTTATGGTTTTCTGGAATTTTCCAGATAATTTTCCAAAGCCGTTATGCATTATTATCCCTTTATCAAAAGTATCAGAAAAAAAACTTTGGGTTTCACAAATCAACGAGGAACACCCACAAACCTAATTCTGCTATGCAGGAAACAATGACACTCATAGACTTGCAATCCGAAATTCGTACGTTATGGATTTATTTCTGATTTAATATCTGTGGTGGCATCAGTTCCAACACTCACAGCCATATCTCGACTACAGCTCAAGCCAAAATAATATCCCATTTTCGAGCGATTTATTCCTGGAAATTAATAAATATACTCCCCCCCCCCCCCTCCCCGAGAAAAGTGCCATTCTATCGTTCAGGTTTTGACTGTGCCTATGGAGAAAAACAGCAGTAATCGCCTTTACACACCCCTCTTACTGTAAAATTGGTATAAGCGGTGTTATCCAATTAGCTGCAAATTTGGGAAGAGGATACGCGACTCTGTATTATCCACCCAAAAATACGAGTTAGGTGTCGACTTGGAAAAAATAATAATAAAAATAATACGGACAATGTCGGGTTTGAAAGCCATTGCGACCTGATTAATTTATGAATCGTCGAGAGTTCTTTGGTTCGAGTGTGTGCATTGGCAGCGAGTTCAGGACTTCGAGCTGGAAGGAGGACTAGGAATTGTGCCTAACTACAAAAATTCTGTGTTTTAATTAGAAATGTGGGTACGCAATTGGGGATCTATTGTGTTTGCGAACAATGGGTCGCCTACCCCCTTTACATTTATACATCACTGAAATTTAAATGATGGAGGTAGATTGTTTTCTTGTTCATCATGGTCTGTCGCTCATCAAAACAGCCCTTGAGTGTTTAACAGTTAATTGTGGACCAGTGCGATTAAAAATGAAAAATTTGGGTGATAGCACTACGGACTGTGTTTAATCATAGAAAAATCACACCTGTGCTATTACTAACCCGTATGATTTGTTTTTGAACGTTTACTGAAGAATAAGCCAGCCATCTAAGTGAAAACATGAAAGAAGTACCATTCTCTAATTACACACGTGGGGGCGCGCAGCGTTGTATACTAAGGTGTACTGCACGTCGAGTGTGATCTTGCCTTCAACCAATACTAACCCTATGTGGAGTATGCCAGTTGCTTGCCTTTGCTCGGTGGTTCTCTTTGGCTTCTTCCAACCCCCCGACACGAGGTAGCACTGACTGTTGAAAGTGTCATTAACTCACCCAATAAATAAATAACTACCATTCTATCATAAACGTTTTGCCCTTTATCCAAAACTTTATCATAACTGACCTAGTTCCCCTTCCGAGTTTTGCGGGGAAAATCAGCAGCGCTCTCCTTTGAACACCTCTCACACTGTAACAGTGGTATAAACGCTGTTACACGATTAGCCTAAAAATGATAAAAGGATACGCGACTCTGTATACGGACACAATTCGGACTCCAGCGTTGTGCCCTTGGGCAAGGTAATTTACCCCGATTATCCACATGGGGGCACGATGACGCCGTGTGCTAATGCGTACTGCACGTCGATAATACGCATGTCTTCAACCAATCTAACCCCGCCTGTGTGGCAGTGCGGATTTCCGAGGTTGGTGAGATGACAGTTACTCGTCGTTGCTCTGTGCTTCTCTTTGGATATTCCGGAGTCTACCCGTAAAATTGTCACGTTTAATTATAACTTGAACTTGATGTCCGGGTGTAATGAAATAGCGTATTTTCTGCAGACATTCTAAATAAACGCAGCTGGTTTACAGACCTGTATATATATTTTTTTTTTCAATTGAGTAAAAATATATGATAGTTACTGATGTAACACGCCGATTAGTATGTTTAATGAATCTAACTACGCCATTGCGACCGACCCTTTGCCCACCATGATCACAACAAACGTTTCAATTCTCTCTCTCTCTCTCTCTCTCTCTCTCTCTCTCTCTTCTCTCTCTCTCTCTCTCTCTCTCTCTCTCTCTCTCTCTCTCTCTCTCTCTCTCTCTCTCTCTCTCTCACACCGATACAGTATGGGTGGAAACTAATTGCGTTCAAGCTGTTGTTTTGTTTTTTTTTCTAGGTTTTACCACTCCCCTTACAGCGCAAATCGAAATGAAATCTAATTCATTGAACCATACTACAGTGGATGTCAAAATTAATTTTTGAACGCCATTTTTTCTATGTGCCACTATCAGCAGCTATGACCATAGCGTAACTTTGTGGTAAAATGCTTATTTTGTACAAAACTCAAGACCTTTCTCTGACAAATGCCTATATAAAAACAAGAAATACGCGAGAATGACTTGTGTGCCTGCTTTTTGTTGATAAAATATGGCATGACCACATTCCCGAATATTAATGATGTACCCGCTTAATAACAGCCGAATTTTTATCGGATCACAGTTGTTTTGATTTGAATAATTGCCGATTTTTTTTATTAAATCACATTCAGTAATTTATGTAGATTTCCTGAACTGGGCGAAGGTCAAGAAAGGCACTCTGTAGTTTAGGAGACTCCACAAATAAAAACAAAATAAAAACTCTTAGATATGTTGCATTTTTTTAATTATCCATATTAACCAGAAATCAAAACTAGTCAAATTAATTAGAATTAAATTACAAATGGATATGAAATTTGCAGTAAAATGAACACTGGTATATGCTGCTGGCCGCATTTTTAGTTGTCTGTAATGGCTGTTGTTCAGAATGTCACCCTATTGGTGTGAGTTTTCGCTTTTTCGTCCAGTTTCATGAGAGCTTCCACGAAGTCCGTTCCACATTCGCAATCTTTTCCAGGGGCCATTCTTCAGAGGCTGGTCCATCGCAGCTTTGCAGAGATATTGTTTTCTGGACGACACAAGCCAATATGATCTGGGTTTCCGATCAGACCCCTTGGGATATTTTGATCTTTAAGGATGTTTGCCAAAATTTTCCACCCTGTCGGTTGAAAATCTTTTCTTTTTCGCAGCAGATCATTTATTAGATCACACATATTGGAGCCCGAAATTGTAATGCCGTTATACACGAGTCGATCTTTCTCATCCCAGGATAAATTGGGTATATTCTTTATTATCTGGAGTAACAAAAGCGCCTTCTGCTGCATGGAATCTGGTATAACGGCTAACCAGTCCGGATGATTTTCCACTGAAAAACTAGTCGTTAAGGAGTGTGGTTTGGTGGTTTCTTTGCGTAAATTTGATTGGCGCTGAAAGATTGTCTGGTTCAGCAGCCCTTTCTCTTCAGAACCCGCTGTTGAAGATTCAGGAATTGGTCTCATACCCTGGTCTATGGGCGGGACAGCTACAACATTCAGGGGTGTGCGTATTTCCTGCAACTGTTCACTCCCCCGTGGTTCAATACACTGAATTCTGCTTGAGGGTAGGTTGGTTGAGTCATCCATCACTAGCGATTTTACTGGCTCTAGCTTATTTGCAAGCCCCCAAATATTTCCACTTGTTAATGCATTGTTCCAACTAAAGGCTGATTTCATATGCACTGGAGGATAGGGTGGCTGGTTACAGACAGATCTGGTTGTTAACTCGGCTGTATTTGGGTTCGCTCCCCCTATAGTGTGTTTAAAATTTACATTTTTGTGTAATTGTCGTCTGTGTCGATAATAATGAGTTTTATGAGAGTAAGATTTTTGACACAATTCACAGACGTAGCGTGCGTTCATCCTTTTCAGAAGCGAGTTAATAGAGTGGCAATACAGTTCCAACACTCTTCCATTTATATGTATGAATAGGATGGGTCCCACCCCAACCTGTCAATCGCTGATTGGTTAATTATATATCAAGATAAGGTGGGTTCTACCCCAACCTGTTGATCATTGGTTACTTCAAATTCTCACACAGTGCATTGTGGGAAATTACAGTGGTAGAGCTCTGAGATAAAATAAGTTTTTTCCTCAACTTCACACAAATTGATAAAGTTTACTTCAAAAAAAAAGAAACATCAAAGTCACATTCATGACAAGCCGAGGTAGCACATCTGAACCACCAACTCTACACTGTTTAATCAGATAATCCCTTTAATCAGATAATTACATGTGCATATCGGTTTTTCATTGGTTTTTCATCAGTTTCCATCGGTTTTTTATTGGTTTTTATCGGTTTTCATTGGTTTTTATCGGTTTTACAATTCGATAAAATGGTTTTTAGTGATTTAAATCACGTAAAATGATCACTAATTACCACTAATTGGTCACTAATGGTCACTAATTGCCACTAATTAGTGACCAATGGTCACTAATGGTCACTAATTGCCACTAATTAGTGACCAATTGGTCACTAATTACCACTAATTGGTCACTAATGGTCACTAATTGCCACTAATTAGTGACCAATGGTCACTAATTGCCACTAATTAGTGACCAATTGGTCACTAATTACCACTAAATGATCACTAATGGTCACTAATTGCCACTAATTAGTGACCAATTAGTGGTAATTAGTGACCAATTGGTCACTAATTAGTGGCAATTAGTGACCATTAGTGACCAATTAGTGGTAATTAGTGACCAATTGGTCACTAATTTGTGGCAATTAGTGACCATTAGTGACCATTGGTCACTAATTAGTGGCAATTAGTGACCATTAGTGACCAATTAGTGGTAATTAGTGACCAATTGGTCACTAATTAGTGGCAATTAGTGACCATTAGTGACCATTGGTCACTAATTAGTGGCAATTAGTGACCATTAGTGACCAATTAGTGGTAATTAGTGATCATTTTACGTGATTTAAATCACTAAAAACCGTTTTATCGAATTGTAAAACCGATAAAAACCGATGAAAACCGATAAAAACCAATAAAAAACCGATGGAAACTGATGAAAAACCAATGAAAAACCGATATGCACATGTAATTATCTGATTAAAGGGTTTATCTGATTAAACAGTGTAGAGTTGGTGGTTCAGATGTGCTACCTCGGCTTGTCATGAATGTGACTTTGATGTTTCTTTTTTTTTGAAGTAAACTTTATCAATTTGTGTGAAGTTGAGCAAAAAACTTATTTTACCTCAGAGCTCTACCACTGTAATTTCCCACAATGCACTGTGTGAGAATTTGAAGTAACCAATGATCAACAGGTTGGGGTAGAACCCACCTTATCTTGATATATAATTAACCAATCAGCGATTGACAGGTTGGGGTGGGACCCATCCCATTCATACATACAAATGGAAGAGTGTTGGAACTGTATTGCCACTCTATTAACTCGCTTCTGAAAAGGATGAACGCACGCTACGTCTGTGAATTGTGTCAAAAATCTTACTCTCATAAAACTCATTATTATCGACACAGACGACAATTACACAAAAATGTAAATTTTAAACACACTATAGGGGGAGCTAACCCAAATACAGCCGAGTTAACAACCAGATCTGTCTGTAACCAGCCACCCTATCCTCCAGTGCATATGAAATCAGCCTTTAGTTGGAACAATGCATTAACAAGTGGAAATATTTGGGGGCTTGCAAATAAGCTAGAGCCAGTAAAATCGCTAGTGATGGATGACTCAACCAACCTACCCTCAAGCAGAATTCAGTGTATTGAACCACGGGGGAGTGAACAGTTGCAGGAAATACGCACACCCCTGAATGTTGTAGCTGTCCCGCCCATAGACCATGGTATGAGACCAATTCCTGAATCTTCAACAGCGGGTTCTGAAGAGAAAGGGCTGCTGAACCAGACAATCTTTCAGCGCCAATCAAATTTACGCAAAGAAACCACCAAACCACACTCCTTAACGACTAGTTTTTCAGTGGAAAATCATCCGGACTGGTTAGCCGTTATACCAGATTCCATGCAGCAGAAGGCGCTTTTGTTACTCCAGATAATAAAGAATATACCCAATTTATCCTGGGATGAGAAAGATCGACTCGTGTATAACGGCATTACAATTTCGGGCTCCAATATGTGTGATCTAATAAATGATCTGCTGCGAAAAAGAAAAGATTTTCAACCGACAGGGTGGAAAATTTTGGCAAACATCCTTAAAGATCAAAATATCCCAAGGGGTCTGATCGGAAACCCAGATCATATTGGCTTGTGTCGTCCAGAAAACAATATCTCTGCAAAGCTGCGATGGACCAGCCTCTGAAGAATGGCCCCTGGAAAAGATTGCGAATGTGGAACGGACTTCGTGGAAGCTCTCATGAAACTGGACGAAAAAGCGAAAACTCACACCAATAGGGTGACATTCTGAACAACAGCCATTACCGACAACTGAAAATGCGGCCAGCAGCATATACCAGTGTTCATTTTACTGCAAATTTCATATCCATTTGTAATTTAATTCTAATTAATTTGACTAGTTTTGATTTCTGGTTAATATGGATAATTAAAAAAATGCAACATATCTAAGAGTTTTTATTTTGTTTTTATTTGTGGAGTCTCCTAAACTACAGAGTGCCTTTCTTGACCTTCGCCCAGTTCAGGAAATCTACATAAATTACTGAATGTGATTTAATAAAAAAAATCGGCAATTATTCAAATCAAAACAACTGTGATCCGATAAAAATTCGGCTGTTATTAAGCGGGTACATCATTAATATTCGGGAATGTGGTCATGCCATATTTTATCAACAAAAAGCAGGCACACAAGTCATTCTCGCGTATTTCTTGTTTTTATATAGGCATTTGTCAGAGAAAGGTCTTGAGTTTTGTACAAAATAAGCATTTTACCACAAAGTTACGCTATGGTCATAGCTGCTGATAGTGGCACATAGAAAAAATGGCGTTCAAAAATTAATTTTGACATCCACTGTAGTATGGTTCAATGAATTAGATTTCATTTCGATTGGCGCTGTAAGGGGAGTGGTAAAACCTAGAAAACAAAAACAAAACAACAGCTTGAACGCAATTAGTTTCCACCCATACTGTATCGGTGTGAGAGAGAGAGAGAGAGAGAGAGAGAGAGAGAGAGAGAGAGAGAGAAGAGAGAGAGAGAGAGAGAGAGAGAGAGAGAATTGAAACGTTTGTTGTGATCATGGTGGGCAAAGGGTCGGTCGGAATGGCGTAGTTAGATTCATTAAACATACTAATCGGCGTGTTACATCAGTAACTATCATATATTTTTACTCAATTGAAAAAAAAAATATATATACAGGTCTGTAAACCAGCTGCGTTTATTTAGAATGTCTGCAGAAAATACGCTATTTCATTACACCCGGACATCAAGTTCAAGTTATAATTAAACGTGACAATTTTACGGGTAGACTCCGGAATATCCAAAGAGAAGCACAGAGCAACGACGAGTAACTGTCATCTCACCAACCTCGGAAATCCGCACTGCCACACAGGCGGGGTTAGATTGGTTGAAGACATGCGTATTATCGACGTGCAGTACGCATTAGCACACGGCGTCATCGTGCCCCCATGTGGATAATCGGGGTAAATTACCTTGCCCAAGGGCACAACGCTGGAGTCCGAATTGTGTCCGTATACAGAGTCGCGTATCCTTTTATCATTTTTAGGCTAATCGTGTAACAGCGTTTATACCACTGTTACAGTGTGAGAGGTGTTCAAAGGAGAGCGCTGCTGATTTTCCTCGCAAAACTCGGAAGGGGAACTAGGTCAGTTATGATAAAGTTTTGGATAAAGGGCAAAACGTTTATGATAGAATGGTAGTTATTTATTTATTGGGTGAGTTAATGACACTTTCAACAGTCAGTGCTACCTCGTGTCGGGGAGTTGGAAGAAGCCAAAGAGAACCACCGAGCAAAGGCAAGCAACTGGCATACTCCACATAGGGTTAGTATTGGTTGAAGGCAAGATCACACTCGACGTGCAGTACACCTTAGTATACAACGCTGCGCGCCCCCACGTGTGTAATTAGAGAATGGTACTTCTTTCATGTTTTCACTTAGATGGCTGGCTTATTCTTCAGTAAACGTTCAAAAACAAATCATACGGGTTAGTAATAGCACGGGTGTGATTTTTCTATGATTAAACACAGTCCGTAGTGCTATCACCCAAATTTTTCATTTTTAATCGCACTGGTCCACAATTAACTGTTAAACACTCAAGGGCTGTTTTGATGAGCGACAGACCATGATGAACAAGAAAACAATCTACCTCCATCATTTAAATTTCAGTGATGTATAAATGTAAAGGGGGTAGGCGACCCATTGTTCGCAAACACAATAGATCCCCAATTGCGTACCCACATTTCTAATTAAAACACAGAATTTTTGTAGTTAGGCACAATTCCTAGTCCTCCTTCCAGCTCGAAGTCCTGAACTCGCTGCCAATGCACACACTCGAACCAAAGAACTCTCGACGATTCATAAATTAATCAGGTCGCAATGGCTTTCAAACCCGACATTGTCCGTATTATTTTTATTATTATTTTTTCCAAGTCGACACCTAACTCGTATTTTTGGGTGGATAATACAGAGTCGCGTATCCTCTTCCCAAATTTGCAGCTAATTGGATAACACCGCTTATACCAATTTTACAGTAAGAGGGGTGTGTAAAGGCGATTACTGCTGTTTTTCTCCATAGGCACAGTCAAAACCTGAACGATAGAATGGTACTTTTCTCGGGGAGGGGGGGGGGGGGAGTATATTTATTAATTTCCAGGAATAAATCGCTCGAAAATGGGATATTATTTTGGCTTGAGCTGTAGTCGAGATATGGCTGTGAGTGTTGGAACTGATGCCACCACAGATATTAAATCAGAAATAAATCCATAACGTACGAATTTCGGATTGCAAGTCTATGAGTGTCATTGTTTCCTGCATAGCAGAATTAGGTTTGTGGGTGTTCCTCGTTGATTTGTGAAACCCAAAGTTTTTTTTCTGATACTTTTGATAAAGGGATAATAATGCATAACAGCTTTGGAAAATTATCTGGAAAATTCCAGAAAACCATAACACGGTCCAACACAAAGTTGCGCATACACGACAAAAACATTCAAAGATTGCGGCAAGGGAGGTAATTCTCGCGTTTCACGGCTAATTCTCTACAATCACACTACTGTGCATTTTTTTTATCATATATATTTTCTGTTTGACAAAATGCATTTTTTTATTAGACCATAAAATAAATAGAGTTCTTAAAGAGGATTTCCATAATAGCTTAGGGGGAATTTACGCTTATTCCTATTTCTATGAATGATTTTCCAAGTTCGATTTTCGGACACTCACAATGTGCGAAGTCCGTGACCAGTTTCAATTTCAAAATTTTATTCTTGAGGTACTTGGATCGAGATGGATTTATTAATCCTGAATCTTCGTGTGCCTTTTCGCATTGTGAAATTTTGTGATATTTGTTGTGGTTTTTAATTAATCTTTCAGTTTGTGATGGTTGATTGAGACAACGGATTTGGTCCGTTTCCGTGTTTTGAACAATTACTGTACGCTGTGTTTTCCAATCTACCGGAATTTGGGTGCAAGTTTTATAACATCTGAGGCTCAACATTTCCCCAAATTACCGATCATATTGTCAAATTAATGATTTGTAAATATTGTTAGACAAATTAAAATGTATTGAACCTTGAGCAGTCTTTTGTTGTCCCAAGTCAGTACATAAAGTCAGAGGGCCACTGGGTAAGTATTTTTAAAAAATATCACTGGTTTGTGAGTCAATAATTTCAGATGTATGGCGGGTTTAGATAATTCGGCGTATACAAGCAAACATAAATTCAGAATACAACCTATTTAATGTAAAGCAACTATGTGTCACCATAGAAACCAATATATACGGCGGGGTCCATAAGCGGGGTCCATACGATGGGGGAAGAAGTGTGCGCCATATACTACTAACGTGTACCAACTTGTGGAAAATGACGATGGCGTTGTTGCCGAGGTGGTTCAGCGCTCACATCGCCGATACCCTGAAACCATGTATGTGAATGTCTATTCAAATCATTTTTCCTACATACAAAGTATCGACAACTATTGTAAGTCGTTTTCATGTAGGAAATGTGGCAAATTGTGGAAGACAGTTGACAGAGCAAATCGCCATGAAACAACCTGTACGGAAGATGTTAGTTACTGTTATCCTGGTGGAGTGTATCACGTCCCCCAGACAATTTTTGAAAAATTAGAGGACGAGGGAATCGTGGTACCACAGGAGGATCGTTTTTTCCCCTACAGGGCAACTTACGACTTTGAGTCGTATTTTGATAAATCGACATTGCCTGTAAATAGTGAAAAGTTAACCTGAGAAGCAGAACACAAACCACTCAGTGTGAGTGTGTGCAGTAACATACCAGGTTATGATGAACCACAGTGTTTCGTGTCAAAAGGTGAGCCGCAGGACTTGGTAAATGAAATGTTTACCTATTTAACGGCAATGTCGACAGAGAGCTATCACAGAATGCAACAGCTTCATTTTTATACATTGACTGCCCTCCAGCAAAAAATTAGAGACATGAAAGTACTAGAACAATCTACTGCGGAGGAGGAGGAAAATTCCAAACCTCACCCATTGGAGAAATTGGAGGAAGAACTCCATCGCTACATGATGGAATTACCTGTATTGGGTTTCAATTCGGGGAAGTATGACATAAATGTGATAAAACGTGAGTTTATGGCTTTCCTGAAATTGAAGAGCCCATTAAAATTTGTTGTCAAAAAATCAAATAACTTCATGTGTGTGAAAACGGACTCATTTAAATTTCTTGACATAACAAATTATCTGGCACCTGGCTTCAGTTACGACAAATTTCTGAAAGCTTTTCATTGTTCAGCCACCAAAGGATTTTTACCTTAAGAATGGATTACCTATTTAGAAAAATTGGAATGTGATCACCTGCCAGAGTACGAGGCTTTTTACAGTTCTCTTAAGGCAGAGAATATTTCACCAGATGATTATTCCTATTGCAAACAAGTGTGGAAAGAGAATGGTATGACCACGTTTAGAGATTTTCTGACGTGGTATAACAACCGGGATGTTAAGCCATTTCTTGAAGCTGTGGAAAAGCAGTGTGCTTTTTATCGAGAAAGATCGATCGATATGTTCAAGGATGGTATAAGCGTCCCGGGGTTGACACTGAAATACCTCTTCAGCACAGTAGAAAGCGAGGTCTTTTTCACACTGTTTGATGAAAAAAATAAAGATTTACATCATCTGGTGAAAGATCATATTGTTGGTGGACCATCCATCATTTTTAATCGTCACCAAGAGAAAGATACTACCTTTGTGAGGAAAGCAAACTTCGGTGACGAAGCAAAAGTGTGTGCCGGTGTTGTTGGGTACGATGCCAATGCCCTATACTTGTGGTCATTGACACAGGATATGCCTACTGGTTGGTACGTGTGACAAAGGGAAGAAAATGGTTTTCGACCCGAGTATAACCACAAGTATGGGAGAATGGCGGAGCAATGGCTGAAGTTTATTGCGGCAAGAGACGGTGTGAAGCTTCATCACCAGTTCAACGGAATTGAGAAACGCATCGGCAAAAGACGTTTGCCTGTAGATGGATGGTGCGCCACCACACAGACTTGCTATCAGTTTCATGGCTGCTTTTGGCACGGTCACGAGTGCCGGCTGAATAAGAAGAAAGATGGTTCTTTCGTTTTGTATAACGAAATCAGAAAAAAACCCATGCAAGAATTGTTCGAAGAAACCAAAGCCAACTCAAAATATATTCGAGAGCTCGGTTACAATCTTGTTGAAATTTTTGAGTGTGAATGGAGAGACATGAAGAGAAAAGACCCCACTCTCCAAACATTCTTGCGTGGGTTTTCCGATTCAGCCAGCTCTGGAGGAAAAATGACAGAAACTGAACTTGTGAAACAAATCTTAAATGATGAACTGTTTGGCCTTGTACTATGTGATATCCAGGTGCCAATTAAATTGAGGTCGCACTTCGAAGAGATGACGCCGATATTCAAAAATACCAACATCACCAAAATGGATATCGGCGATCACATGAAAGCTTTTGCTGAAGCAAACAACATTTTGAGACAGCCTCGGAAATCGCTGATCGGCAGTTATTTTGGAAACAGAATATTGCTCACCACTCCTTTGATGCAATGGTATATACAGCATGGGCTGGAAGTTACGCACATTTATCAGATTGTGCAATACCAGCCGAAAGCATGTTTCCAAGAACGATGTTGGAATGAAGTTTGTATATAACGAATGGGAGCAATTGACTCAATCTGTTGAAACGGCGAAAAAAAGAAATATGGAACAATCTAAATCTAAAAAAAGAAAGACAATCAAAACAAATGATGTCATAGAAAAAAACTATAAATAAGGGGTGCAACCGTAGATCAGATGTTTACAATCCCGTGTTTGATTCAATCTATTCTAAACGACTATCGTGGACAAAGAGTTCCCAGAAACATTTTTCCTAGAGGTTTCGAAGAAAGAATGAGCCTAACGGGGTTGGTATTCGCAGGAACTGGTCCTCGACCGATAATTGCTCAGAGAAGCTCATATAAAATATGCTTTGGAGGCAAACAGACTAAAAACTTTTGAATCAATGTTACCAAGTGAATGTGCGAAAACCCCCAAAGAACTTGCAAGAGCAGGATTTTTCTACCTAGGAATTAAAGACAGAAGTGAATGTTTTCACTGTGGTGTCATTGTACGCTACTGGCAGGCAGAAGACAATGTCATACAACAACACAAAATGTATTCCCAAGAATGTTGTTACATTCACAACTTACCTGATACAATCGACGATGAAGAAATGGAAAACAAAGACGAGTTACAAGAAAAAGTTCAAACGGATTCACAGAAATGCTGTGTGTGCTTAACAGCAGAAGCCAATGTCGCACCGCGACCATGCCATCATTTGTGCCTGTGCAAGGACTGTTGTAAACAAGAGGCCCCAGGGGGCCCGAGGGCGCTCACCTGACATGGTAGTCTAAATATCAAACCAGGGACTTGACTTGAATAAGCTGCATACGCCCGTCCTAAGAAAAGCATATACCAACTAGATGAAGCGATTGTGCCCACACAATACACAGGATTTTCCTTCTATTTTCAGTTCCTGCACTTTAACGTCCCAAAATTGAGATAAACACACAAAAAACAGATTTTTTTCCCAAACAAAATACTTTCAGCCTAAATTTTTTTCGTTTTCTTAAAACGCATAAATAACGCTAAAACTAATTTCCGGATTTTGGTCCAAAATTTTCTAAGTCCCACCCGGACCCCAAATTTTTGGTGTAAAAAAAAAATGGTTTTTTTTGTCTTAAAATTGACAGAAACGCATAAAAAAACAAAAAACAAAAAAATTATGGATTTTGGTCCAAAATTTTCGAAGTCCCACCCGGACCCCAAATATTCAGGGTAAAAAAAAATTTTTTTTTGTCTTAAAACTGACCAAAATGCATAAAAAACAAAAACAAAAATTTCCGGATTTTGGTCCAAAATTTTCGAAGTCCCACCCGAACCCAAAATTTTCGGTGTAAAAAAAAAAATTTCTTTTTGTCTTAGAATTGACAGAAACGCATAAAAAACACACAAAAATTTTTTACAGATTTTGGTCCAAAATTTTCTAAGTCCCACCGGACCCCAAATCTTCAGGGTAAAAAAAAAAAAAAATTTTTTTGTCTTAAAATTGACAGAAACGCATAAAAAACAAAAAAACAAAAATTCCAGATTTTGGTCCCAAATTTTCGTAGTCCCACCCGGACCCCAAATTTTCAGGGGAAAAAAAAAAAAAAATTTTTTTTGTCTTAAAATTGACCGAAACACAGAAAAAACGAAAAAAAAATTTTTTTCGGATTTTGGTCCAAAATTTTCTAAGTCCCACCCGGACCCCAAATTTTCAGGGAAAAAAATTTTTTTTTTTTTTTTTTTGGTCTTAAAATTGACAGAAATGCATAAAAAACAAAAAAAAACAAAAAAAAAATTTACAGATTTTGGTCCAAAATTTTCTAAGTCCCACCTGGACCCCAAATTTTCAGGGAAAAAAATTTTTTTTTTTTTTTTTTTTTTGTCTTAAAATTGACAGAAATGCATAAAAAACCCCAAAAAAATTTTTTCGGATTTTCGCCCCAAATTTTCAGGGTAAAAAAAAAATTTTCAGGGGAAAAATTTTTTTTTTTTTTTTCTCTCTTAAAATTGACAGAAATGCATAAAAAACAAAAAAAAAATTTTTTCTAAGTCCCGCCCAGACCCCAAATTTTCAGGGAAAAAAATTTTTTTTTTTTTTTTTTTGGTCTTAAAATTGACAGAAATGCATAAAAAACAAAAAAAACAAAAAAAAAATTTACAGATTTTGGTCCAAAATTTTCTAAGTCCCACCTGGACCCCAAATTTTCAGGGAAAAAAATTTTTTTTTTTTTTTTTTTTTTGTCTTAAAATTGACAGAAATGCATAAAAAACCCCAAAAAAATTTTTTCGGATTTTCGCCCCAAATTTTCAGGGTAAAAAAAAAATTTTCAGGGGAAAAATTTTTTTTTTTTTTTTTTCTCTTAAAATTGACAGAAATGCATAAAAAACAAAAAAAAAATTTTTTCTAAGTCCCGCCCAGACCCCAAATTTTCAGGGTAAAAAAAAATAATTTTTTTTTTGTCTTAAAATTGACCAAAACGCATAAAAAACAAAAAAAAATTTTTTTCGGATTTGGGTCCAAAATTTTCTAAGTCCCACCCGGACCCAAAATTTTCAGGGGAAAATTTTTTTTTTTTTGTCTTAAAATTGACAGAAATGCATAAAAAAACAAAAAAAAAATTTTCGGATTCTCGTCCAAAATTTTTAATTCCCACCCGGACCCCAAATTTTCAGGGGAAAAAAACAAAAAAATTTTTTTTTGTCTTAAAATTGACCGAAAGGCAGAAAAAACAAAAAAAAAAAAATTTCGGATTTTGGTCCAAAATTTCGAAGTCCGCAACGGGACCCCAAAGTTTCAGCCTAAATATGAACCCAGGGATTTGGCTTCAACAAACTTGAATCTCAACCCCCTAAGTATGCTGCATACCAAATATCAAAACATTCTTATTGCTAGATCTGAAGAAGAAGATTTTTCAAAAATACTCCTCATACTGCACTAATTTAAACATTTGGGCTCCCTTAGAGAGCCCAAATATCGACCCAGGCAATTCATTTCAATAAACATGTGAAACAATCTTACAAAGATGTTATATGTGAAATTTTAAAGCTTTTCGAGCAGAGGTTTCCGAGAAAAGTAGTCTTATGTTTTTCCCATTACCCACAGTGTTAAAAAATGCTGACTCAGCACTTTTTCAAACTCACCAAAAAGTACCCCATCATAAAACCGATGGCAATTTTTTTTTGATCATTCCATTCTGTTGGTCCTAAGGAAGCTTCACAACAAATAAGAATTCTCAGTGCCGTGTAGTTTTGGAGATATGGGCGTTTTCATTTTTTTCTATTTTTAGCTCCTGTGGTTCCCACGGGGCTATGGGGAAAAATATTTCGGCATAAATTAGGTACTTATGACCCAATAAGCACTCATGTAAAATTTGGTTCAAATCGGCCTCGCGGTTTGGAAAATAGAAATTTGGGGCGGGGCCAAAATTTTTGCCCCTCCTTTAACATCGTCAAATATAGCCCCTCCAACTTCTCTTGAACAAACTTGAGTCTATACCTCAAAAGGAAGCTGCATACCGAATATCAAGTCTCTGCTATTGCTGGTTCTTGAGAAGAAGATTTTTTAAGAATTGCAGCATTTTTGCCCCATCCCTCTGCTCAATGTGAGCCGAAACCTAATTTGACAAAAAATCAAAGTCCGCAGACACAACCCCTTCTCACATGAAATTTCATTAATATGCGGCCAGTGGTTTGGGAGAAAAAGCCCAAACACCACCTTCACGACGGACGCCGGATGCCGGACGAAAAGTGATCAGAATAGCTCACCCTGACTTTCAGTCAGGTGAGCTAACAACTGAAAAGATGTCCAATATGTAGAAAGACTGTTTATGAATATTTGACAATATATGTTCCATGATGTTTAGTAATAAAAGAAATTTAAATTTATATTCAGTGTTGTTATTTGTTTTTTGGGGGAAATAAATATGTGTTTGTCGGGCTCATTTGGGTAATTATGTAGAGCCATAAATACTCCCATTCAATCGAACGCGACCTTTTAAAAAATCTATAGCACTACGTGCTACTCTAAACAAATCTATTTCAGTTAAAAGCAGGATTCTGCGGGGAATCCATATCAAATAAAGTCGTTTCCGTTGATTTACGCCCATTCTCGGGTTTATTTGGGTAATTATGTAGAGCCATAAATACTCCCAGTCAATCGAACATACCTGTTACAGACCTCTTAGCCCTATAAGAAGCCTTTGGGTAACATAGCAACCACGTGCCACCATAGAAACAAAGATGGCGGCCCCCTTCATACAAAATGGACGACGGAAACACGTATCACCCTAACAACACGAGCTGCGCATGCGCACTCACATCACCCATCACCATGACAATGACGTCACAACATGGCCGCCCACATGGGTTACCATGACAACCACGTGATACCCATAATACATTGCGGTATGACGTCATATGAGATCCACCAGATGAGATCCACAAGAACAGGGACGAACCCCCCCCCCCCTCTCGCCTACTACTAACGTGCGTTTTGTTTCTAGCCAATCAGAAAATTACCGTTGCACCCAGTTACCATAAATAGCAGCTAATCAGAAAATACCTTTAAAACTTGTAAATCCTGGACCGACATTCGACATGCGAGATAGGATATACGACATACAACATATACCATAAAATATCCATGATCATTGCGACCAATCAAGTAATTCGTGTTTTGTTTGGCCAATCCCACTGATGCTTTTATTCTGACTTGTTCATGACCCGGACCCTGGGTGCACAGAGGTTCGTTTCAAACAATGATCCAGGAATAAAATAATATTGTAAAATAAGTATAACTGGATTTTATAATATTTTATTCCTGAATCATTGTTTGACTCAATTTTTTCACCAACGTTCGTTGTATCTGGGCACAGGTACTCGGCACAAGCTGGGAAATCAAATGAAAAATGATATTTGATACCATTTTTGAATCTATGCTGACGTGCCCCTGTAATGGTATATAAATATTAACAAGGTTCACAACTCGCTTTTCGAAAACGATAGCACTCATCTTCGTTATACCCCCCCCCCCCCTCAAATTTGATTCACACAACGTATCCAACAATACCCAGTATCAATGAAAGGGGGAATGAATAAGCTTTACAGTGGTGTATTACATGACCGTTGGGTGTTCTTGGGTTGTTCATGATAACTGGGAGAAGTCGCAGAAAAGGCCGAAAAACATTTAGTCGGACATGATAGGGCCTAGTGCACAGTGAAATGTGGTTTACGAGAGACAATTATCCGATTTATTATAAATAATTCGAGGTCCCATTGTCTATGGAGGGCAGATTCAAATATTAACCGTATATCTTTATCAATTACTAATCTCGGATCCACATTTATTCATTTCTGGAGTTCACATTTAACGTTCGTTTATGCACTTTTAGTCGTAACTTTGACATCTTTTCCCAAGTTGACTGCGTCCACAGATACACGACAAAAACTTTCCTCATTCCCCCATCGGCTTATTTTCATCGATGTTTTCCTCGGGATAAATAGTAGCCAATGGGATGTCATTGTGTACACCTTCGTTTCTATGGATGCCGTTAGCTTGTTTAGTTTCCAAGGGAAGGTTAAAAAAAATGTATAAACGGTAAATGTGATCTCCAGAAATGAATAAATGTGGATCCGAGACTGCTAATTGATAAAGGTATACGGTTAATATTTGAATCTGCCCTCCATAGACAATGGGACCTCGAATTATTTATAATAAATTGGATAATTGTCGCTCGTAAACCTCATTCCACTGTGCACTATCTTGTCCGACTAATGTTTTTCGGCCTTTTCTGCGACTTCTCCCAGTTATCATGAACAACCCAAGAACACCCACTGTAAAGCTTTTTCATTCCCCTTTCTATTGACACTGGGTATTGTTGGATACGTTGTGTGAATCAAATTTGAGGGGGTATAACGAAGATGAGTGCTATCGTTTTCGAAAAGCGAGTTGAGAACTTTGTTAATCTTTATATACCATTACAGGGGCACGTCAGCATAGATTCAAAAATGGTATCAAATATCTTTTTTTCTTTCGATTTCCCAGCTTGTGCCGAGTACCTGTGTATCTGGGCCTATGGGAGTCGCTATGATAATTGATATTTCCTAAGGGGCCCGACTTTGATGAAACAGGTACACCGAGTTTTTGGCAGGTGCCCAAGGGTATCCGGCTTATTCGAACCTTGGTTCTTTCGGGCCTTGGTTTGTTCGTACCCTGGCTTTTTCGGCCCTCCAGCTCATTGGAACTTGGCTTTTTCGCCCCTCGCCGAAGGAGTTTGTCGTGATTGCCGAAGGCGCGAGACATTTTCCCCGGGAAATTTTTTTGAATTTAGTATTAAAAGGAGCTCTCTGGTGGACTTTTGGTGATTTATTAACATTTTTCGTTTTAGAAAAAAAAAAACGTAAAAGGGGGTTCGGTCTCAGCCTGACTCCCCCACAATCTCCTATCCCACCCGGCGACACCTATGAGGCCTCACGTCTTAACACCCGAAACAATACCGTGATGGCCAACAACCATAAGGACAAGTCCATGATTGTTTTTTTTGTTTGTTTTTTGTTGTTTTTTTTGGGGGGGGGGGGGAGGGGAGGCCGGATTTCATAATTTATGAACAGAGGCCAACAATTCCAATTTTAACAACTAGTTAATGGGGCTGATTGAAGATAGCCGATTTCCCTTGTGACTTTCGTTCTTTTGGATCGGCTGTTTACTTAATCACCACTTATGCGATTTATAAGACAGCTACACGGATTTTTCATATCTATTACCATTTGGCCTATGTTGGCAACCTTTCTCGGGTTTGGTCTTTATCTTTATGCGATTGTGCAAGAGGGATAAAATAGGCCTACAATTACTCTCTAGGTTAAATTTTGAAGTCGTTTAGGCCTAATTACTCTTTAAAACACAAGGTCAGAAAGTGCCTTTTGATCCAGTGATGGTGTTTTGAATTTCCAACACAAAACTCCCATGGACTTTTCCTTATGGTTTGTTGGCCATCATGGAATTGTTTCGGGTTTTTAGACATAGGGCCAAAATACAACGAACGTTGATGTAAAATTGATGTAAAAATTGATATCCTTCCCACGATCCCATCTTCAACCAAGAAAAAAGTAGTTCAGTTCATCACCAAAGGGACTGAGGGGTAACCACACCACTGCCCCCTCCCAAAAGACGAATAGGCCAAACGAAGAAATATATCAAAATAAAGAAATAAGGGTTCGGCCTTGCGATGGCGCGAAATAAGCAGACGCATAGCCAGGATATAGTTAGGGGAGGAGGTGGGGGGGAGGGGGGGGGTGAGGCAAGAGTAATATCTAGCGGGGCTAATTCAGCAATCTGAACGTAACGGCTACCCCTTCGCCCTACGATGGGGGTAAGCGCTACGTTCATATCGCTGAAATACTAGGCGGTATACAGAATAGGATGCGCAGCAGCATCCGAGCCACGTCTCGGCGAGCACAAGAAGGGGATACCCTCCTCGTTGGAAAAGAATTGAAATTCGAGACAAACGCAATTTCCTTGACTCTGAGTCCATATGTGTGCATAATTTGTAAGTTGTGAAGGCATCGACAATTAGGCCAAAACGGGGGGGGGGGGGGGGGGCACTCAGTTGTTTTTTTTGGGGGGGGGGGGGACACATATGTGCGCCCCCACCCCCACCTCACCCACCCACCCCCTGGCTGTGCAACTGGAAATAAGACAGTAGTGCCCGAACGCTCATCATTCCCTAGACTTTTTGAGGGAGCAAACGGTGGTAAATTAACATAGGAACCGGACTTTGCGGAGAGCAAATGTTTTCTTTGCAAAATTTGGACAGCGTTCGAAACTGCATATATAGCAGGGGTATGTTATGGAAAAGAGATGGGGAGTGTGGGCTTTTTGTTGAAAGCTTTCCCCACGATACGGTTGACGTTGCTATTGAAGTCGCCATGATGCGCACTCGACGTCATTAAAACGTTGACCGCTGTTGTTGTCAACTATGCAACCTAATATGACGTAAGGATGGTCGGCTTCTCGAACGGGAGCGATATCGCAGTATAATATAGGCATCATAGACCCCTGTAGGTCCTATTTGCTCCTGGTACTCCCAACCATCCTATGCTTCATATTATCCCATGACTCGTTTTGGTAGTACGTAAGGCTTGTGCGGCTGTATTGTGACGTGGGGTGAGAGTAATGCATGGTTGACTGGTGCGGTAGTATATGGTGTGTGGTTTGTGTTCCTGCTGGTCCGGTGTTATCTTTTGGATCTTCTTCCATCTAGGACGGTGTGCTAGCCCACAGATGTTTTGGGTAGTACGTGATGCTAGGTGAAGCAGCAGAGTGGGTGCGGTAGTATTTGGTGTACGGTCTGCACCCCAATTAATCTACTGTTAGTATCTGGTACTATTAACCCATTGAATGTATTTTAACGCCAGGATTGGTGTAGTTAGTGTGTAGTGCTAGGTTACGTGGTATTACAAAGTAAGTTTAGACGATAGTATGGGATGTACGGTCTGTATCCCATAGGTCTACTGTTATCGCTTAGTACTGTAAAACCGCCCAATAGTTTGTAGTGTCCCATGGATAGTTTGGAATGCTAGATCATGTAGTGGGATGTGTGTGGTGTATGCTTGGTTTCTGGTTTCGTAGTAGAATATAGATGGTCTTTTGACATTCTAGGACGTGGCTGAGGAAGAGGTAAATATCTGAGATAGTTAGCAAGTCTGTGGTAATGTTACAAGTCAGCAGTAATGGCACAACGCTGGCAGAACACTACAGTAATGGTGAATACAAAAAGGCTAATCATAGGACAGATATGATTGAAGACACGATGAAAGCCGATGGTAAGGCCACAGGAGCTATTTCGGAGCTTATGTTCATGCATTTCCACTTATGCAATCCAACTAAGAGAATCCCTTTTTTAAAACGTCTGTGGTTACAGAAACCCCTTTTTCGTGTGCCCCTGTGATGCAGGTGTTGTGCATTAGAACATAAGCACATATTGGCACATCCAGCATATCTCCATGTGCAGCATGTGCTGTGCACTAGCATACCAGCAGATCCCATAAACCACCTATTGCTCCTAACACCCGATCAGCATCTAGATCACCCCACGACTTTCATAGATCTTAGACCACTACTGTTGACTCACACATAGTCACCATCATCTGTCCTATTGTCAACTTCTTCGCTAGTCACCCAAAAGTATAGTCTTCTACCAACTCTGCCCTCGGTCAGATCCTTAGCAGGCGCAACCAAATTGCTCCCTTTATCTTAGCCCGTATTGGTTTTTACATTCCCCTGACCTAGTGCATGCTAGGGCACCGTACACATAAGAAACAGTCTTTTGATGACCCCGAGCTGTGCTTATGTGCTAATTCACAACGTGCAACAATACATGCAACACGTGTACACATACGACGAAAAAGAGATTCTGTAACCAGAGACGTTTCTCAAGAATGCAGTCTCTCTTAGTGGAATTCAAAGCTCTAAAACAGCTCCGGATGGCTTTACCACCTGCTTCCACCATGTCTTCAGCTATCTATCCCATGATTATCCTCTATTGTATTCATCATTACTATAGTGTTCTACAAGTATTTTGCCATTACTACTAACTTGTAAGATTACTTAAGACTTGCTAACTATCTCAGATATTTACCTCTTCCCTCGACCAAGTCTTAGAATGTCAAAATATCATCCATCCTCTACTACGAAACTAGAAATCAATCATGTACCACACAACACTGCATGACCTAGCATTCCGAACTACCCACGGGGTAGTACAAACCATTGGGTGATTTTGTAACACTACGGGATAACACTAGATCTATGGGATACAGATCGTACAATCCATACTACCATTCTAAAAAATTCTTGTAATACCGCATTGCCAAGCATTACGCTTTACCCATACCAGACCCGATAGTAAAACACGTTCAGTGGGCTAGTAGTACCAAATACTAAGAGTAGACTAACTGAGGTAAGACAATACACCCTATACTATTGCACCAGACAATCACGCACCCCCCCCCCCCCCCCCACCACTCTACTGCTTGACCAAGCACATATGACCTATATCATATATGGGCTACCAAGCCGTCTTAGATGGATATTGGATAATAATACCAAGGGCTAACATTGAACCAGCAGGTGTACATAAAGCACATCCTATACTAACTCACTAAACAACCATACATTACCCCATCCCACATCATAATTCTGTCCGCACTAGCATTACGCACTACCTATACCAGTCATGGATAATATGAAACATCAAGTCGATTAGTAGTACCCAGGACTATCAGGGAACCTATATGGGGTATATAGTGCCCATACTATACTACGGTATCACTCTCGTATGAGAAGCCCGACACAAGGAGGAGCGGTGGCTCAGTAGGTAGAGGTGCATGTTGCAAGCCGAGAGGTCCTCGGTTGGAATCCCACCGGCGGCAACCGCGTTGTGTCCTTGGGCAAGACACTTCACCCCCATTGCCCCATTGCGTCGATGGCGCACTTGTCTTCAACCAATGCTAACCCTGCCTGTGTGGAGTTGGTATGTTGGGAAGCTGACAGTTGTTCTCTGTTGCTCGGTGGTTCTCTCCGGGTACTCCGGCTTCCTCCACCCGTAAAACTGTCACGGTCACGATTAGCCATTGTGCAGAAATATGTGACCTTAAACAACAATAAATAAATAACAGAAGCCCGACACACCCTATCCGAATAACGTCATGTCAGATTTACAGTGGACAACAGAGGTCATCGTTTCTATGACGTTGCGTACGCATCATGACGTCCCGAAGTTAATAGCAACGTCAACCGTTTCGAGGGAAAACTTTCAACAAAAATCTCACCTTCCCCATCACTTTTCCATCACATACCCCTACTATATTATTTATTCATTTATTTATTGGGTTCTAACGACAGTTTCGGCAGCCAGGGTCACTTCGTGTCGCACAGCTTTTCGGGTGGAGGAAGCCGGAGTACTCGGAGAGAACCACCGAGCAACTGCGAGCACATACTAACTCCACACAAGCAGGGTTAGCATTGGTTGAAGACAAGTGCACTATCGACGTGCGGTACGCCTAAGTACACAACGCCACCGTGCCCCACGCAGCTAATGGAGATGAAGTGTCTTGCCCAAGGACACAACGCATTTAGCCGCAGCTGGGATTCGAACTCAGGACCTCTCGGCTTGCAGCCTGCACCTCCACCTACTGAGCCACCGCACCCCCACCTTCACTATACACCCATAGCCCTGTGTGTGTATATATCACTCTACATGCCATAGCATACTATATACGTAGTACGCACACCACTTGCCAGATGCAGTTCGGAATGGTGCCGAAATTCTGCACAGAAAAAATATGCTCCCCCAACCCAAAGTCAGGTTCTTAAGAGAATTTAACTGCTTCCTCAAACGTCCGGTTATTTATTTATTTATTGGTGTTTAAGGTCACATACTTATGCACGTTCGCCTAAGGACACGGCGTCATCGTGCCCCCCCCCCCCCCCCCCCCACGTTCGCATTAGTACACGGCGTTTCGTGTCCCCTCCCCCCTCCCATGTAGGCAACCGGGATAAAGTGCCTTGCCCAAGGGCACAACGCGGGTCGTCCCTAACGGGGATCGAACTCGGGACCTCTAGCATAGAAGTCCAACAGTCTACCACTGAGCCACCGCGCTCCCAAACGTCCGGTTAACGAGGGACGTTCGGGTACATGCTATTGTACTTAAGACACAGAGAGTCAATTCAAAATTCATTTACGATCTAAAAATATCCTGTACATAAGCGCTGCAGTTATTTCTGCTGTGCTGGTGTTATGAAAAAGTTATTTATTTATTAATTTGTTTATTGGTTTAACGATACTTTCGACAGCCAGGGTAACCTCGTTGATTTATTTATTTATTTATTGGGATTTAACGATACTTTCGACATCCAGGTCGCCTCGTGTCAGGCAGTTTTAGGGTGGAGGAATCTGGAGTACCCTGAGAGAACCACCGAGCAACTGTCAGACTCCCCAACGTACTCCACACAAGCAGAGTTAGCTTTGGTTGAAGACAAGTGCACCATCGACGTGCAGTACGCCTTAGTACACAATGCCACCGTGCCCCGCGTGGGAAATTGGGATTAAGCGTCTTGCCGAAGGACAAAACTCAGTTCCCGCAGATGGGATTCGAACCGAGGACTTCTCGGATTGCAGCCTGCATCTCTACCTACTGAGCCTCCGAAAAATTCATTTAAATTCAACTAAAGAACATCATTGGTGAAAAAATCCATTTAATTTACAGGGAGAACATATTTGATTAAATATGCCCAAATTTATACATATTGTAGTGGCAAGATGAATCCTGTCTTGGCAGGAATATCTGCCAGCAGCATTAAAAGAGTTAATGTTTGCATAAGACGGTAAGAACGATAAAGTACGTTGCGATACGTATGTGGTATGACTCGTATCTCGTAAGGACACAACGCGGTTGCCGCCGGTGGGATTTGAACCGAGGACCTCTCGGCTTGCAACATGCACCTCTACCCACTGAGCCACCGCGCCTCCTTGTGTCGGGTTTCTCGTACGAGAGTGATACTGTAGTATAGTATGGGTACTATATACCCCACGTAGGTTCCCTGATAGTCCTGGGTACTACTAATCGACTTGATGCTTCATATTATCCATGACTGGTATAGGTAGTGCGTAATGCTGGTCCGGACAGAATTTTGATGTGGGATGGGGTAATGCATGGTTTTTTAGTGCGTTAGTATAGGATGTGCTTTATGTACACCTGCTTGTTCAATGTTAGCCCTTGTTGGTATTATTATCCAATATCCATCTAGGACGGCTTGTTAGCCCATATATGGTATAGGTGGTACGTGCTTGGTCAAGCAGTAGAGTGGTGGTGGGGGGGGGGGGGGGCAATGCGTGATTGTCTGGTGCAATAGTATAGGGTGTATTGTCTGTGCCTCAGTTGGTCAACTCTTAGTATTTGGTACTACTAGCCCACTGAACGTGTTTTACTATCGGGGCTGGTATAGGTAAAGCGTAGTGCTAGGCAATGCGGTATTACAAGAAATGTTTAGAATGGTAGTATAGATTGTACGATCTGTATCCCATAGATCTAGTGTTATCCCATAGTATTATAAAACCACCCAATGGTTTGTACTACCCCGTGGGTAGTTCGGAATGCTAGGTCATGTAGTGTTGTGTGGCACATGATTGGTTTCTAGTTTCGTAGTAGAGGATGGATGATATTTTGACATTCTAAGACTTGGCCGAGGGAAGAGGTAAATATCTGAGATAATTAGCAAGTCTTTAGTAATCTTACAAGTCAGTAGTAATGGCACAAGACTGGTAGAACACTATAGTAATGATGAATACAATAGAGGATAATCATGGGATAGATAGTTGAAGACATGGTGGAAGCAGGTGGTAAAAACCATCTGGAGCAGTTTTAGAGCTTTGAATTCCACTAAGAGAAACTCCATTCTTGAGAAACGTCTCTGGTTACAGAATCTCTTTTTCGTCGTATGTGTATACGTGTTGCATGTATTGTTGCACATTGTGAATTAGCACATAAACACATCTCGTGGTCATCAAAAGACTGTTTCTTATGTGTACGGTGCCCTAGCATGCACAAGGTCAAGGGAATGTAAAAACCAATACGGGCTAAGATGAATGGAGCAATTTGGTTGCGCCTATTAATGATCTGACCGAGGGCAGAGTTGGTAGAAGACTATACTATTGGGTAGTTGACAATAGGACAGATGATGGTGACTATGTGTAAGTCAACAGTAGTGGTCTAAGATCTGTGAAAGCCGTGGGTGATCTAGATGCTGATCGGGTGTTAGGAGCAATAGGTGGTTGATGGGATATGCGGGTGTGCTAGTGCACATCACATGCTGCACATAGAGATATGCTGGATGCGCCAATATGTTCTAATGCACAACACCAGCATCATAGGGGCACATAGTACGAAAAAGGGATTCTGTAACCACAGACGTTTTAAACTAGAGGGGTGTCATTTGTGTGCAAAGCAGACTATGGTGTATCCTCGCATTTGCATCCTTGACTTTGAATGAAAGCTTGATACAAAAAAAGATGAAATGTATTATATGACACACTAAAATCATATTGAGTGGCACAGGTGACACAGCTTCGTGCGCATCTACCAACTCCACTGCAACATTTGAGCATGGTTTAAGCATTTCAAATTACATACCCTAGGAGCCATTCACCAGGAACGGTCTAAGAAAACAGGAAAGTGACAACGGTGGCACAACCACGTGGCACCTAAAAATTCCAAAACCTTCATGCACATCTATAGACCCTACTGTAACATCTGAACATGCTTTTAGCGTTTCGAATTACATACTCTAGGAGCCTTTTGCCGGAAACGGTCTAAGAAAACATGAAAGTGGCAACAGTGGCACAGCCACGTGGCAGCTGAAAAATTCAATTCGAAACCTTCGTGCGCATCTACAGACCCCACTGCAACATTTGAGCATGGTTTTAGCGTTTCGAATTACATACCCTAGGAGCCTTTCGCCGGAAACGGTCTAAGAAAACACGAAAGTGGCAACGGTGGCACAGCCACATGCCACCTGAAAAATCTGAAACCTTCCGGCACATCTACAGATCATTTAGCAACACCCTAGTGCAGTTATAGAACTCTGAATTACATAGGTTGGAATTATTCGAAAGAAAAATGAAAAATTAGCGCATTTTTCAAGTGGCTCCACAGAAGCCACCTGGTGGCGCAAAACTTTACAAGTGGTATTTTCGGATTGAACAGACCCTACTGAACAACTGTAGAAAGTTACAGCGTATCGAATTTTAAAACCGGACGTACGGACGGACGGAGATCACGAAAAAATCCCCGCATTTTTTAAAATGCGGGGATAAAAAAGGGATTCTCTTAGTGGGATTACATAAGTGGAATTCCAAGCTCCGAAATAGCTCCTGGTGGCCTTAACATCTGCTTCCATCGTGTCTTTAACTATCTGCCCTATGGTTAGCCCTATTGTATTCACCATTACTATAGTGTTTTGGCAGCCTTGTGCCATTACTACTGATTTGTAATATTATTACAGACTTGCTAACTATCTCAGATATTTACCTCTTCCCTCAGCCAAGTCCTAGAATGTCAAAAGACCATCTATATTCTACTACGAAATCAGAAACCAAGCATACACCACACACATCTCACTACATGATCTAGCATTCCAAACTATCCATAGGACACTACAAACCATTGGGCGGTTTTATAGTACTAAGGTATAAAATAGATCTATGGGATTCAGACCGCACACCCAATACTATCGTGTAAACTTACTTACAAACCTAGCATTACACACCACCTACACCAATCCCGGCGTTAAAATACATTCAATGGGTTAGTAGTACCAGATACTAACAGTAGATTAACTGGGGTGCAGAACGTCCACCATATACTACCGCACCCACTCTACTGCTTCACCTAGCATCACGTACTACCCATAACATCTGTGGGCTAGCACACCGTCCTAGATGGATAGTAGATCCAGAAGCTAACACTGGACCAACAGGAGCACAAACCACACACCATACACTACCGCACCAGACAACCATGCTTACTCTCATCCCACGTCACAATACTAGCCGCACAAGCCTTACGTACTACCAAAACGAGTCATGGGATAATATGAAGCATTAGGTTGGTTGAGAGTACCAGGAGCAAACAGGACCTACAGGGGTCTATGATGCCTATACTATACTGCGATATCGCTCCCATTCGAGAAGCCCGACCATCCTTACGTCATATTAGATTGTATAGTGGACAACAACAGCGGTCAACGTTTTAATGACGTCGAGTACGCATCATGGCGACTTCAATAGCAACGTCAACCGTTTCGTGGGGAAAGCTTTCAACAAAACGCCCACCCTCCCCATCTCTTTTCCATAACATACCCCTGCTGTATATGCAGTTTGGAATGGTGTCCAAATTTTGCACAGAAAACATTTGTTTTCCACAAACTCCGGTTCCTATGGAAATTTACCACCGCCTGCTCCCTCAAGAAGTCTGGGGAATGATGAACGTTCGGGTACTACTGTCATATTTCCAGTTGCACAACCGGGGTGGGGGTGGGGGGGCGTACATATGTGCTCCCACCCCAAAACAACTGAGTCCCCCCCCCCCCTCTCACGTGATGTGGCCTAATTATTAATGCCTTCACAACTTACAAATTATGGACACATATGGACTCAGAGTCAAGGAAACTGCGTTTGTCTCGAATTTAATTTTTTTCCAACGAGGGGGTGTCCCCTTCTTGTGCTCGCCTTCCATCTCGCCGAGACGTGGCTCGGATGATGATGCGCATCCTATTCTGTATACCGCCTAGTACTTCAGCGATCTGAACGTAGCGCTTACCCCCTTCGCAGGGTGAAGGGATAGCCGTTACGTTCGGATTGCTGAATTAGTCCCGCTAGATATTACTCTTGCCCCCCCCCCCCCCGCCTCCTCCCTCCCCCCCCCAACTATATCCTGGCTATGCGTCTGCTTATTTCGCGCCATCGCAAGGCCGAACCCGTATTTCTTTATTTTGTTATATTTCTTCGTTTGGTCTATTCGTCTTTTGGGAGGGGGCAGTGGTGTGGTTACCCCTCAGTCCCTTTGGTGATGAACTGAACTACTTTTTTCTTGGTTGAAGGTGGGATCGTAGGAAGGATCTCAATTTTTACATCAATTTTACATCAACGTTCGTTTAGGCCCTATGTCTAAAAACCCGAAACAATTCCGTGATGGCCAACAACCATAAAGACAAGTCCATGGGATGTTGTGTTCTGAATTCAAAACAGCATCACTGAATCAAAAGGCACTTTCTGACCTTGTGTTTTAAAGAGTAATTAGGCCTAAACGACTTCAAATTTAACCCAGAGAGTAATTGTGGGCCTATTTTATCCCTCTTGCACAATCGCATAAAGATAAAGGCAAAACCCGAGAAAGGTTGCCAACATAGGCCAAATGGTAATAGATATGAAAAAGCCGTGTAGCTGTCTTATAATAAAACTGCACAAGTGGTGATTAAGTAAATAGTCCACCCAAAAGAACGCAAGTCACAAGGGAAATCGGCGATCATCAATCAGTCCCATTAAGTAGTTGTTAAAATTGGAATTGTTGGCCTCTGTTCATAAATTATGAAATCCGGCTCCCCCCACCCCCACCCCCCCCCCCCCCCCCAAAAAAAAACAAACAATCATGGACTTGTCCTTATGGTTGTTGGCCATCACGGCATTGTTTCGGGTGTGAAGACGTGGGGCCTCATAGGTGTCGTCGGGTGAGATGGGAGATTGTGGGGGAGTCAGGCTGAGAACGAACCCCTTTTACGTTTTTTTTTCCTAAAACGAAGAATGTTAATAAATCACCAAAAGTCCTCCAGAGAGCTCCTTTTAATACTAAATTTAAAAAATTTCCCGGGAAAATGTCTCGCTCCCTCCAGTATGATCGTGCCTTCGGCAATCATGACAAATTCCTTCGCCGAGGGGCGAAAAAGCCAAGTCCCATTGAGCCGCAGGGCCGAAAAAAAGCCAGGATACGAACAAACCAAGGCCCCAAAGAACCAAGGTTCGAATAAGCCGGATACCCTTGGGCACCTGCCAAACCCTCGGTGTACCTGTTTCATCAAAGTCGAACCCCTTTTGAAATATCAATTATCATGGCGACTCCCATGGGCCCAGATACAACGAACGTTGGTGAAAAAATTGAGTCTACTCCAACGCCACGGGTGCCCTCCCCACTACGGCACAGGGGCCGTTTCAAACAATGATTCAGGAATAAAACAAGAAAAGTTTTGTGCAAGCACAAGCGCGCGATAAAAGGCCCATGAAAACACTTATTCTCTGCTTATATCATGCAATCTTTTCGTATTACAACATAAACAAAAAACATTTTGTGAACAGAGGCAGAATCCCTCTCACTAAAAGAAGGTGAATACCGCATCTCAAAGCATTGTGACTGGTTATTCACAAGACATTTGTTTAAAATAATCTCCCGTTTATTGAACAGGGATCAAGGCTATGGGGTTAATATATGCACAATATATATGGGGTTCCTTCAAAAATAGTTAAAAGGCACCCTCCTTACACACAAACACTTCTCCCCCTACCCCCCCCCCCCCCCCCCCCCCAGGCATATCGCGAATTGGGAGAAAATATTCACGCAGACATCTCGTCTAATGTAATCGAGGGTGGAAGGAACATAACAAAAAAGGTTTTAAAAATGTATTTCTAACTTTGGAGATCGCATAAAACTACACGAAAATTGAAACACTGAATGCGGTGAATCACAGTTGAACAACAAATTCCGCATATTAGTGGATCCAGTATATATATACAGTTCCATTTTTTGTTTTCCAAGTCATTTGAATCGAGTTGAGAATTCAATACTGCATGATCTGGGCAATTATCGCCCCAATATACACGCGCTAAATAACGTTCCCGTGCCCCTGATTGTTTTTTGTTAAATTGTTGCTACAAGTTAGCTTGGCAAATGAGAGTGAAGATGCTGAATTGTAGCTACAGGTTCAATTTAGTAAATTGTAGGTACAATGTAGCTGAACTGATGGTGCAATTTAGTAAATTGTAGCTACAACTTACTAAATTGTAACTGTAATTTTGATACTTAAAAATTACATGGGGCTATTAAGCCGCCATACATGACAAACTTGACAATGATCTGAGAAACGCACAAAGTCCTTTAAAACAGAGATAAAAATAGCACTCGCTTATTTCCTTCGAACGTGGCCTATAAAATAGTTGCATTTTTCAGACAAAATGATTTTAACACAGTAACATACGCTTTTTGTCTCACAAATCGTGTTTTTTTTGTAAAAAACAAATGTGATGTTTCTCAAAAGAAAATATATAACTCGAAGCGAGTGCTGTCATTGCAGTGAGCCAATAATTTTTCGTGGAGACATTACAAGTGAAAATCTCCTAAAGCAATCTCGTCCGATCATAATTCTATAACCGTGGCTACCCCCAGGACCACCCCAAACCCATTTATAATAAGAAGCAATAATGTAGATCACAAAACAGAAGAAATAATCTATCCGTTCCAAATTTTAAATAACGAGCCTTTTTCGAAGTAATTTAATTAACTCACTAATCGTAATCAGAGTACAAAGCGTGCATGGTTTAATCACGAGGAAAGCTGAATCCTTTCAAAGCCTGTCAAACAGCCTTTGATTGGGCTAAGAGTCTCTCATAATTGAACATGTATTGACACATAATATATTGAATTAGCACCTTTTGCATGAGTGAACAGGAAGCTAATAGCCTTCACTTAACAATGGAAATTGATGAACCAAGTTCTTATATAAGAGAGATAAGAAACGGTACCCGGGGTACAGAGAACAGGGATTCAAGAGGTTATACAAACGCTTCCACATAGCTCTCACGGAGTAGTATATTTCCGGTAGGATTGCCATTTGGGCATCATGCACACGGTTATGAGGATCGTGTGAGTAGAAGACTGGCAGATTCAAGATTCAAGCTAAGTACTAGAATATATCATATTTACTAAGAAGGTTCAGCGCCACCTTCACAGGGCGACGTTACGAATAGCATATATCAGTCGAAGAATTAAGTATTACTGAGATAAAGCAGTGCAATTTTATTTAGACACAATTATTAAGGGAGAACAATTAAATGAGCTGATAGCCGTATGAATATTCATGAGTAAACACCCCACTCCATTCCGGCCCCGATATTTTCTACAAGTACTAATCCGGGAACTGCAGGTTCATCATATTTCTCACATTTGTGTATTATTTATGGGGTATGGCCGGCCATGTGATTTGAAATACATTGTATATATAGTCCATGAAAAATACTTGATCTTTGTAAATATTAATTAACCATCTTTGGACATAATTATACATAAGCAATAGAGCGTTATCCAGTCTTATTGTTTTTAATCAACTCTTCAGCCTGATGTGTCGGTAACTCATGTTTTTTTGTGACCCCTCTAAGCTGCCTTCTTTAATTGATAAGTATTCCTCCCGCGATATCCATGGGTGTCGCATGAATAATACTCATCAGTTGGAAAGGGTTACCATTCACGGTTAGTTCAAGTGGAATCAACTTAATCCCCACCCCTCTCACGAGCAGAAGACCTCGCCGGTCATATATGGTACAACAGCAACACGTAACAACAACCACGGAATTTATAGAAGACGAAACAACTGGACAACAACGGAACGAGAGAAAACACAAAAGGAAGCCATCTGGGACAGAATCAATCCAAATTTTCAACAACGTAAACATAATGACATTAAACGCTTTACAGACAACAATGGAAGAACTTACAACTGGTTAATTCGTGCAAACTTATTTATAAAAGTGACTGTTTCAATAATTCTTAAAAGGGACGCGGTGGAAGAAGAAAACAGAAGAAGACAACCATAAACATTTCATTTCATTTTTTTATCCACGTTTATGTTATAATTTATATCATTCATTCCCGAATACAATATTTGTAGAAAATAGCGGAGCTATTTCATCGCGGCGGGGAGCATATATAACCGTGGCTACCCCCAGGACCACCCCAAACCCATTTATAATAAGAAGCAATAATGTAGATCACAAAACAGAAGAAATAATCTATCCGTTCCAAATTTTAAATAACGAGCCTTTTTCGAAGTAATTTAATTAACTCACTAATCCGTAATCAGAGTACAAAGCGCGCATGGTTTAATCACGAGGAAAGCTGAATCCTTTCAAAGCCTGTCAAACAGCCTTTGATTGGGCTAAGAGTCCCTCATAATTGAACATGTATTGACACATAATATATTGAATTAGCACCTTTTGCGTGAGTGAACAGTAAGCTAATAGCCTTCACTTAACAATGGAAATTGATGAACCAAGTTCTTATATAAGAGAGATAAGAAACGGTACCCGGGGTACAGAGAACAGGGATTCAAGAGGTTATACAGAACGCTTCCACATAGCTCTTACGGAGTAGTATATTTCCGGTAGGGTTGCCATTTGGGCATCATGCACACGGTTATGAGGATCGTGTGAGTAGAAGACTGGCAGATTCAAGATTCAAGCTAAGTACTAGAATATATCATATTTACTAAGAAGGTTCAGCGCCACCTTCACAGGGCGACGTTACGAATAGCATATATCAGTCGAAGAATTAAGTATTACTGAGATAAAGCAGTGCAATTTTATTTAGACACAATTATTAAGGGAGAACAATTAAATGAGCTGATAGCCGTATGAATATTCATGAGTAAACACCCCACTCTATTCCGGCCCCGATATTTTCTACAAGTACTAATCCGGGAACTGCAGGTTCATCATATTTCTCACATTTGTGTATTATTTATGGGGTATGGCCGGCCATGTGATTTGAAATACATTGTCTATATAGTTCATGAAAAATACTTGATCTTTGTAAATATTAATTAACCATCTTTGGACATAATTATACATAAGCAATAGAGCGTTATCCAGTCTTATTGTTTTTAATCAACTCTTCAGCCTGATGTGTCGGTAACTCATGTTTTTTTGTGACCCCTCTAAGCTGCCTTCTCTAATTGATAAGTATTCCTCCCGCGATATCCATGGGTGTCGCATGAATAAAACTCATCAGTTGGAAAGGGTTACCATTCACGGTTAGTTCAAGTGGAATCAACTTAATCCCCACCCCTCTCACGAGCAGAAGACCTCGCCGGTCATAATTCACACAGAGATTGAGACATGGAAAGGCTTGGGCCGCGAGGCGGAATTGAAACGTATTAGAGGGGAGAACACGAAATTGTATGGGATTTTTTTTAGGGATTGGGTTACGGATTAACCCTTTACGCCCGCGTAATATGCAAATTTAGCAGTTGAAAAAATATTATTTTTCTGAAAATTACAGCAAAACTATATCATGTGACCCCTCGTTGCAACGACCTCGTCGACAATTGGCACGGGACGTTTCGGCCTTGTACATATTTTTTGTAGTCGGACATGGTACAGCGAGGCTATGGGTGCAGTTGCCCCGTTGCCCTAACAAACTGCGGGGCAATTTAACAGTTGCCCTAACATTTTTTTGCCGATCATTTCATCATAATTGGCACTTTCTTTGGATCCGCTCTGATCCCCACCCTTCCCCCCCCCCCCCACAATATTTTTTAAGTTGTTAACAACCCATCTCGATCATAATTTCAGCATAATTGGCAATTACTTTATCCGATCTGATCCCCTCACCCCCACCCAATATTTGTAAGTTGTTAAGTCCCTGTCCTGTAGTTTCTGGACCGACTTATCTCGTGGGCATCCTTCCCAGCAACTGTTTGGGTCGACCTTTTTCATGGGGGCTGACTTTAAATTTACAAAGAATTGAAATCCTCTCGTGCTCTCCCGATCTCGTGCCCTCGGCAAGGGCCTACGGTTCTTGAAATCCGACCCCGCTCGCGCCCTGACGACGTTCCAGAGCACCTGCCCCAGTCACAGAATTGTGCAATATGATATCTGATCCAAAGGCTCTTGTAATTTCCACCCTGCCCCGCCCTGTCGAGGTTTCGGCGCACCTGGCCCCGTCAGAATTGTGCAATATGGTATCTGATCCATTCGGATCACCCCCCCCCCCCCCATATTTTTAAGTTCTTAACAACCCCTCCTGATCATCATTTCAGTATAATTGGCACTTCCTTTGGATGCGCTCTGATATTCACACCCCATGCCCCCCCCCCCCCCCCCCACCAATATTTTTTAGTTATTAAATTAAGCCCCTCTCCTGTAGTTTTGGGGACCGACTTCTCTTGTGGGCATCCTTCCCCGAAATTGTTTGGGCCGACTCCTCATAGGGGCCGACTTCAAATTTACAAAGCATTAAAAACCGACTTCTCTCGAGGGCATCCTTCCCCGAAATTGTTTGGGCCGAGTTCTAACAGGAGCCGACTTCAAATTTACAAAGCTTTAAAATCCTCCCGTGCTTTACCGAGCTGGCCCACATGGCCCAGTCACAGAATTGTGCAATATGGTATCTGATCCATTCGGATCCCCCCGCCCCCCCCCCCCCAATATTTTTAAGCTGTTCACAACCCTTCTCGATCATCATTTTAGCATAATTGGCACTTCCTTTGGATCCGCTCTGATATCTACCCCCCCCCCCCCAATATTTTTAAGTTATTAAGCCCCTGTCTTGTAGTTTTGGGGGCCGACTTCTCTCGTGGGCATCCTTCCCCGAAATTGTTTGGGCCGATTCCTAAATAGGGGCCGATTTTAAATTTACAGAGTATTAAAACCGACTTCTCTCGTGAGCCTTCTTCCCCGAAATTGTGTGGGCGGAGTTCTCATAGGGGCCGACTTTAAATTTGCAAAGCATTAAAATCCTCTCGTGCTCTCCCGAGCTGGCGAACATGGCCCAGTCACAGTATTGTGCAATATGATATCTGATTCAAAGGCTCGTTTCGGCGCACCTAGCCCACTCAGAATTGTGCAATATGGTATCTGATCCATTCGGATCACCCCCCCCCCCCCCCCCCCCCCATATTTTTAAGTTGTTCACAACCCCTCTCGATCATCATTTCAGCATAATTGGCACTTCCTTTGGATCTGCTCTGCAATGAAAAGTAGCACCTATAATTGTAATCGGACATGGTCCCCTTAAATAATTTATATTATGCATTAAGTATACATAAAAAGTAATGTCTTGATTTGACCAAACATTTTGCCCGAATCATTTATTTAATATCTGGACCAAATCGTTCGAATCGTAAATAAAATATCTGGTCCGAATCTTAAATGGTAAGTATCGTACAGAATTTATTTTTCACCTTTCGAGTGGGAGTACATTGGAGAACTCGGGAATGGAAAGCGAACACGCATTCCCTTTTGCAAGAGTTGAACAACGAAAAATGGCACCCTGTTTTTTAGTCGGACACGTCGAGCAGTTTCTGGCACAAAAGATTATTATATGAAGCACAATCGTTTTTTTCCACTACTTTATCCCGCGAATGCAATGTACAAATACTGTATAATAATAAGACACAACAAAATGAAAAAAATAAACACGGAAATATTTAAGATGCACAAATATTAGTTTCGGAACAAATGTTTTCCATTTTTTGGATGCAACTTTCTTCGGTGTACGGAAGTGAAAGTGTATTCCAATAGTTACACGCGCATGCGCTCTAAATAAGATTATAAAATCCAGTTATACTTATTTTACAGTATTATTTTATTCCTGGATCATTGTTTGAAACGAACGTCTGTGCTCCCACGGTCCCGATCATGAACAAGTCAGAATAAAAGCATCAGTGGGATTGGCCAAACAAAACACGAATTACTTGATTGGTCGCAATGATCACGGATATTTTATGGCATATGTTGTATGTCGTATATCCTATCTCGCATGTCGAATGTCGGTCCAGGATTTACAAGCTTTAAAGGTATTTTCTGATTAGCTGCTATTTATAGTAACTGGGTGCAACGGTAATTTTCTGATTGGATAGAAACAAAACGCACGTTGAACTTATATCTCTATTTAAGGTAATCAGGTCACCTTGTTTCCTTTTATAGAATTATGCGTTGGACGTGTAATTTTTATCGATGCACCTGTATTTTACAGGTGCAACGGTATTTTGTCAGAAATATACGTTGGACGTATAAATTTTATCGATGCACCCGTAATTTACAGTTGCAACGGTATTTTGAAATGTAGGTGCACCTGTAAAAAATGTAGGTGCATCGCTATTTTTCGATAAAAATACACGTCCAACGTATAAATTATGCGATGGACGTGTACGTATAAATACGTCGGACGTATAAATTATGCGATGGGCGTGTAATTTAATATACGATGGACGTATAATTTACAGGTGCACCGCTAAATTTTATAGGTGCACCGGTATTCGAAATTAGCGTTGCAACTGTAATATACAGGTGCAACGATAAAAAAATATACGTCGGACGTGTATTTTCAGAAAATTATACGTTGAACTTATATTTTGACGCGGAAAATATACGATGGACGTACATTTTCTTCTAAAATATACGTTGGACGTGTAAATTTTATCGATGCACCCGGAATTTACAGTTGCAACGGTATTTTGAAATGTAGGTGCACCTGTAAAAAATGTAGGTGCATCGCTATTTTTCGATGAAAATACACGTCCATCGTGTATTTATACGTCGGACGTATAAATTATACGATGGACGTGTAATTTAATATACGATGGACGTATAAATTATAGGTGCACCACTAAATTTTACAGGTGCACCTGTATTGAGAAATAGCGTTGCAACTGGAAAATACAGGTGCAACGATAAAAAATATACGTCGGACGTGTATTTAGACTTTTGACCCAAACGGTACACCATAAGATTCTGCTTCATCAAAGAGTGTGAGATACGAACGCGATGTTTGATGGTTCAGGCCTTTTGTCGTAGACGCTTCAGAAATCGACAGAAAATAATGTTTCTGACGTCTTCGTCACCTACACTGCAAAAACGAAGTGTTTAACAATTAAACACCAAAATGCAACAGATAATAAACACTTACACACGTTTAATTTTTAAATGCGTTTAAATTTAAGCTATTTATTATTTAAACGTCATTTAAATACGCGGTGTTTATGTTTTAAACTCTAGCAGTGGTTATTACTTAAACACATAAACACGTTTAATAGATGCAACAGATAATAAACATTTAAACATGTTTAAATACTAATTTATAAACACATAAACATGTTTATTTATTTATATTTTAAATGCCTAGTGATTAATATTATGAGAGATTGGATAAACACGAGTGTTTAAAAGAAACCCCTAATATGATTTTTTTGAATATGCTAGTTTCGGTAAATGATTTTCGCCATTTTCCTGCTGGTCCAACAGTATTAAGCAATCGGTGAACACATTCAGTTATAGAAAATATTTTCTTGATATACAGGTATCAAACAAGTTTTAGTAATATGGGCGTACTATTCGTGTTAGGGCCTGAATCAAAATGTATATCTCGCCAACGTGAGCCACCATTCCCGGCGATAGATTTTATTTTTTCTGTAATCAAAATCTAGAAGTCTATACACCCGTAAAGCTGATCTCTCTAGTCGAGTTTCCCGGCAGTAAGTACTGAATAAGTATATCTTTATTTCCGGGGCGCGTGTCATTGTGATTTTAAAACAACAGTATTTAAGCACAATATAAAAACACCCCCGGCCCATTGGATCTACAAATCACCACTTGTTAACTAGTTTAAAATATTTGCATGATCAAAAAACACATTGATTCACTTTCATACTCACACATTCCTCCTCTTGCTGTGCCTGCTGCGCCGACGCAGCTCCACCTTCTCCATAGACTTGGTTCCCATTAACCAACTCACCTAACCCCTACCACCCAGCAGACCAACCATTCATTCACACATTCACCAATATACACTCAATCGCTCAGTCATTCACACTTGATTTATCGCAGTTCCGTGGTTTCAGTGTTATGGAGTGGGGGTTACCCCACATCATCGGTTTTCGTGAACTCGGTTGCATCTTTGCAAGACGTAAATTTGAACGAAGAACAGTGAAACAGTAGTTTAGGATATTATGTAATAGTTACCAACCAAGCTGGAGGTAGTCATGGATCCGAATAACCTGAGAGTTCGTGGCATTACAGCACACTGTCAGGCCCAGGGTCGCCGAAAGCATTTCAGGGCACGGGGGTCAGACCCCAGGAAAAAGGGCATTTACTCGCACTAGCAGCCCCGCCATGGCATGCTGAAGCATGCATGTCACGAAGGCCGAAGGCCAGAGTTGGGGGAGGGGTGAGAAGAGGTGTTCCCTCATCGGGAGGGGGCACTTCCTCTCAAACTCCCGAAACTCCCCCATTGAATCTGGAAAGCTCTCAGGGCGGATTTGTGGCGTTTTTTTGCTTTACATCAAGAATAAATCATAGAAAGAATTGAGTGACGAACCTCGAAAGGGCATTTTCGGCCCTCTTGCTCCCGTGATCCGAAGATATGGAGGGCAGCTGCCCCTGTGCTTCCGGAGTCCCAGGTCAGGTCACTCGAATCCATCGGTGTCGACAGCCAGGCAGTCAACCAACTCACACCGTGTCTGTATTTTGGGGGTGGGTTGGGTTGGGAATGTTGAAATGCTGATTATCCTGGCGACCAGCAAAATGAACAAACGCCAGAACCTAGCAAATGGCTGTAGCATGCACTTTTTGCATCACCCATTTTAATGTGACCTCGGAAGTGACATCTTTATTCACATGGCATGATCAGTGAAATCATGTTAATTGTTATTGCAATTCACACGGTTACGCCATCGGTTGCGTCATTGGCTGTCATGATAATAGTGCCCATAGATAGAACCTTTAGACATGGAAGCATTCCTATTGATATAGTAGATAAGGTAAAAATTAATGTGATGTCATGAAATATAGCATTAATCATGACATCAATGGCGTAAACAGTTGCCATGGAAACGGTTGTTAAGCATGTGCTTCTGTAGTAATGGTTGATCTGTTGTGGCATCGTCAATGAATTCACCAGTGTCGTCATCAATGCCATTATTATTAACATAATCAATGATAAAATCAGTGATGTTATTGCTAGAATGCATGGTGGCTAACTTATAAAGGCTAAAGAAATAGCTACGACTCGTTGTTTGGTAGGATAGAGTGAACTTGGACTGTTTTGTTACTATTTGGCTTCTACAGGCTGCGGACTGCTTAATGCAGTTCATCGCATATTTTTATGGGTAACACGTATTGCTAAATCACGTGGCGTGAGATGTATGTTCGATTTTGATGTAGTAGAAAGGTATGTACCTTTTATATCAGCTTTAGTTGATCTTTTTGCTCTTGCACGACTCCGTTGCCTTGTTCCCGAAGCGCTATACTACACTAGCCCATGGCTGTTATGCAGCAGTATTCTGTTGTTTTGTGGTTGTGTTTGATCAGACGAGAGTGTCGGCAGTATAAACAATCAATATCCCTTTTGTTTTAACGTTAGCTTTCTCCGTCTGTTTGGTCTAACTCAAACCTTATACTAAGCCGCCAGGTAAGTGTTATATTGTCAAGGCATCTAAGAAAATTTCTAAGCCTATTGCTACAGTCTCAAATAGAGATAACTTAAGCATGCAGTCGATCATGTTAAACCTTAATACCTGTATGACTCGATAGTGTGCGGGGCTAAGGTTGCACTGTAGAAGAGGTCTGAGTGAGAGATTTAACCTGACTGGACCAAGCAAGTCGTGATTGCTGTGGTCTAAAGATAAAAAGGAATGGCCATATTAGGCGTAGAAACATACTGGGAAAGCTAAAGATCAACCGACATGCACACAAACAGCGAATACTCTGCTTCCAACTCATACCACTTCAATGAAATGCAACATACTTAACTACTACGATATAACGCCCATCTTGGGTATAGTATAAGGCTTCAGGTTGGTCATCACAATGTTTAATCAAAAGCGGCGAAGATTGCACCACTAGTGCACTCAACTTCAATCAAACACGGCCTCAGAATAACACATTGCGACATAGCACCTAGGCTGTAGTCTAGTATATTATGTTTTACGCAAGCCAACGTTTCCGACAAAAACTTCATGAGTGATCACCCTTTTCCGCCCACCCCTCCCACCACCACACTCCTGAATACCTACACCACTCCATCTTACACGCATACATTATAGCACTCAAAGATAATTGTGCTTTCACACAAGAGAAATAGATCATCTTTAAGCAACTTTTGACAAAGAATTTGAAAGAAATCCGCAAAAACAAGACAGATGGTTGGATATTTGAAAGATAACTATTACGAAAAGAGATAGTAAGCCCCCCCCCCCCCCCCCCCCCCCACCACAGGAATCCCGGGAAGTGAAGCCGTGCTTGTTTACTGTGGTCAACAAGCTATGCTTCTCTGGTAAAATAGGACCCAGTCACTAATGCTTGGGGTGCAAACGATTGACTGACTTTGACTTTATCTTCATGTTGTGGTTATGATCAGACATTGTGCAGAAGTATGTGACCTTAACCACCAATAAATAAATCCGGTCCCCGGGAGAGATTAATACCATCAAATTGTCCGAAACTGACAATCTCTTTCCCTATAGTGTCGCCAAAATGAAACTTCGATAATATGCAAAACACTCGTTTTTGCCTGTATATCCACATTAATATTACCAATTGCCTGGGACTGAATCTGTTCACTTTACTGTCGTTGAAATAGTCAGGAGAATGGTTGATATTTCCCATGCATTTCACTATCAATCGAACACACGGCATTATAACTAAACACAAACTATGCATGTCTGAAGAAATGTTGAGATACATATAACGAATGAAATGGAATTTAACCTAAAATTGCTCAAACATTCTTTATTCAAAATGGTAGAACGAAGATAAGACGCAACGTCGCTGACGTCACATTACGTAATATCTTGCGCCACAAGAGGTTTCAAATGTCTATTAAACACCATGCTTATTTTCTAAACACCAGCGTTTAGTTTTTAAACGCGTGTGTTAATTTCGTTAAACATAATACGTTTACTTTGCTGGGAATATCATCTCATTTATTAAACATCAGTATTTAATTTTCAAATGGGCCTACTATCAATTGTTTTCCTATACCATAAGAGAATAGCAAACACTGTTGATGGCAACCTTCCAATTTTAGAAATATCCCGCAAACATCACCTATCGATCGTAAAGGGTGGAGATAAATGACACTCAGACGAAATACAATTCCGCCAAACTTATGCGGTAAATCAGTTTCAAGTCAGTATTTGGCCCAGCAGTTGTTATCTCAAACTCAACATTCTTCCAACGACATGGCGAAAGTTATGAATGATTACAACGATCTTCTCCGAATACCAGCGACAAAGTATGAACGCTCAATTGTTCAGTGCCAGGAATCACAATCATGCATGGAAATGTATCTTTGCGATTCTTTAGTTATAATGTCTTGAGCCTAAGCGGGTGAAGCTCTTATGGCGAGCTCACAATAATAACATTTCAGATTTGTGAAGCTCTTATGGCGAGCTCACGGTAGTAACATTTCCAGTGTGTAGACTATAGTGCCAGTACAGGGCTATAGAATGACTATATGATTGTTTAGAATTATTTAACCGTAGCAACCAAATTTCTGTGAAAAGAATCGAATTGTTGATTGTTGAAATATTGAAACGGCTTTATTTTTATGTGTAAATAAAAGAATCGTTGTTACTTTAAATCATTCTTTCCATTACGCAGCCTGAAGTGATAGAAATCACACCTAACGGAAATCGAACCTATTTCAGGCCAATTTGGCAGAGAAGGAATCACGGTGTCGGTCTAACTCAGCTCCCTGCGCCGAGTTCGCGACACTTGGATTCCGACCCTCCACGTTGGTCTAATTTTCCCGCAACTTCATCAGCGGGACTAAATAACCCCACGTTAGCCCAGGCCTTACTGGGCCTCAGGTGTCCCTGACAGGTTGAACTGTTCGAGCAGTTAAAAAACTTGAGGTTGAAAATTATAATCCAAGGGTGTTTGTTCAAATCAATTTCCCTGGAGTTGGAAATTTAGTATGTCTCAACTGCCCGGAGGAGGGAGAGGGGAGTGCATGATCCTCGGACTTCCTATATAAGTCGAAGAGTCGTTCGCGGATTCACTACTCATGTATATTAAATGTGTTCGTTCTGTCAGGCACAATTCAGGGCGGATCCAGGATTGTTTGAAAGAGGGGCGCTAATTACCCCCACAGTTAGTCCAAACTTGGACCCACAGGGTGTACCAAACCAAAACTTTATATTACGGACTTTTGGTTCAAGTTTGGAATACCTTATAGTGTGATGCGTAGCATGATCCGAGCCTCGAAGCGGCTAGTCGGGGGAGAGCACTAGAGGTGCTGTCCCCCTATCGTTCGTGGGGTGGGTATTTTTGAAAATCTGGAGGCCAAAACCCGTGTTTTCAGCAACTCTGAGAGGCTGCTGTGACCGACTCCTCAGGCTGTTACTTGATGTGTTGTTCTCGCGACTATAAATTCAAGTAATGTAAACGATGTATTCTTAACGTTCCGTCAATTCGTTTACGTGGGAGCACGCATTATCTATCGGAAGGGTCCGGAGTCGAATGTCAGTACCATGTTTTGACATTGCTCCGGCAAATATAGAGCCCCCCCCCCCCCCTCCTTGGGTCCGCCCTTGCAATTTTCTGGCTTGCGTCCTGTGTTGAAGTGAGAAACGGCCATTTGGTGACGCATTTTGTGTCAGATATCACGGATATTTACACAGCATTGCTCCATCTTGAACAGAATCCAACATGGGGGCCTTGACCCAGTGCAAGTGCAACCACAAATACAAGCGACTGTCTGACGGAATCAATTTTATTCTATATCCACCAATAGGGAGGAAAAACAGCTTTCTTCACATTTATTTTGCTCTAATATTTTGAAGAATAATTCCTGAACATGCACAATCTTTACTACAATAAAAATCTACTTACGTTCATCAATTCCGTAGACTCGTGTGCTTCTTGTCTTGAGAAAAGCACGGACGCGTGTTTACAGAGAAGCGTCTGCTGTCGCAATGAAACAGCATTCCAAGTTTCGTATCCACTAAGATTTTTTCTTATATATGGACAAGTTTTCGTTTAAACGAAAAAGTTTTCGTTTAAACGAAAAGGTTTTCGTTTAAACGAAAAGGTTTTCGTTTAAAAGAAATAGTTTTCATTTAAACGAAAAGGGTTTCATATATACGAAATCGTTTTCGTTTAAACAAAAAAGTTTTCGTTTAAATGAAAAAGTTTTCGTTTAAACGAAAAGGTTTTCGTATATACGAAAGAGTTTTCTTTTAAACGAAAAAGCTTTCGTTTAAACGAAAAAGTTTTCATTTAAACGAACAAGTTTTCGTTTAAACGAAAGTGGTTTCTTTTAAATGAAAGAGTTTTCGTTTAAACGAAAAAGTTTTCGTTTAAATGAAAAAGTTTTCGTTTAAACGAAACAATTTATTTTTTTCCACGTGGCAGCAATATGCTTCCGTAGAAGGCAAGGCAAGCTTCTCCTCCCGGATAAAAAATGAGCCCCCACCCCACCTCCAACACCCTCCAGCAAAACTCCCATAGGATCACTCGTGCCTAAAGAATGTAATGATATTGCATGTTAAAAAGCAGAAGACGGCCCTAACAAGTGGTTTCGTATATACGAAAAAGTTTTCGTTTAAACGAAAAAGTTTTCGTTTAAACGAAAAAGTTTTCGTTTAAACGAAAGTGGTTTCGTTTAAACGAAAAAGTTTTCATTTAAACGAAAAAGTTTTCATTTAAACGAAAGAGTTTTTGTTTAAACGAAAGTGGTTTTGTTTAAACGAAAAAGTTTTCGTTTAAAAGAAAAAGTTTTCGTTTAAAAGAAAAAGTCTTCATTTAAACGAAACAATTTTTTTTTTCCACGTGGCAGCAATACGCTTCCGTAGCAATACGCTTCCGTAAAATCTTACATACATACGTTCTGTAATGATATCTCATCCTGCATTAATGTAAATTCTCAGATTTCACATTTTTTCCCATTAGACAGAGGCTGCAGGCAAGGGGACCCATTGTCACCGTACATATTCTTAATATGTGCAGAAATTTTAGCAATTATGATTAGGTCAACCAAAGCAGTAAAGGGTATAAGAGTAGGAAATATTGATGTTAAGATATCACAATATGCTGACGATACATCACTTTTCTTGGATGGATCACCCCAGTCACTAGAGGCAGCGATGAACACACTGGATGCTTTCAAACATATTTCGGGTTTAAAAGTAATTTATAATGAAACCCAGGCAGTTTGGATCGGCAGTAAAAAAGATTGTACAGAAAAAATTTGCGATAGGTGGAAAATTAACTGGAACGAGGAAACATTTAGCGTATTAGGTATCGAGTTCACTAAAAAAGTTTTGATAAAACTGTCCACATAAATTATAATAAGAAACTAAGGGAGGTGAGAAAAACTCTACTGGAGTGGTCAAATCGTAATCTCTCGGTGCTAGGAAAAATAACGGTAGTAAAGTCTTTAGTCGTCGCAAAACTGGTTTATCTTTTTATCGCCCTTCCAAATCCCCCAAAGAAACCATAGACGAACTAAATAGGGCACTTTTTAAATTTGTTTGGGGAAATGGGCCTGACAAAATAAAGCGAATTCATTTTATCCAAGATTACGATCGGGGCGGATGTAAAATGATTCAGCTGAACGCCTTTATTAATTCTTTAAAGATATCATGGGTTAGTCGCTTTATAAAAAATCATTCATGTTGGAAAGAAATTTTCGTAAACTCTTCTCCCCTTTTAAACAGTGATTGGTATCTAGCCAGCCCTAACATATTGGATAACTATTCCAAAAATGTTAACAATCCGTTCTGGAAAGACGTAATTAATGTTTGGTTGTCTTTCAGCAAAAAACTCCCCCACGGGAGCCTAAAGATTTTTTAGGTACATACATTTTTAATAACGAACATATTAAAGTAGGAAATAGACCGCTGAGAAGCACTCTGTTGAAATCGAAAGGTATATTTTCTGTAAATGATTTTTTAGGATCAAACGGACAACTGCTGTCCCATGAGCAATTTAAAACTCACTTTGATATACAAATAGACTTCTTGACATACAGGGGAATACAAAATGCAATAAAATGTTTCATAAGACCACTAGGGGATGCAACTGAGCTGAACAGAATACAAAATCCCATACTCCCACACCGTATAGAAACATTAATCTCCGGGAATAAAATAACTTATAAGACACTGATTATGGGCACAAAAGATAAAAATCTCTTATCCAAATGGGAATCCAAGTTAGGCATTGAACTCAGTGAACAATGGTGGGCAAAAACGTTACTAATCCCCTTTAAATGTACAGTCGGCGTCAAATATAAATGGCTTCAGTATCGTATTAATACTCGCATTTTAGGAACCAACAGTCTTTTAAAGAGGATGAATATAACTGAAGATGACACGTGTTCCTTTTGCAAAAGGGAAAAAGAAACCTTGATTCACCTGTTTTGTGAATGTCCTCTTGTTTTATCCTTTTGGAATGGTTTCGTCAACTGATTTTTCACAAATACAGGATATTATATAAATCTATCAAAACAAGTTATTTTGTTTAGCAACCCAAATTCCGGCATGTTACTACCCATTTTTCGCCTTTTACTCATTTTTGTAAAACATTTTATTTATAGAACTAAAATGAAAAATGAAAAGTTAGATATTAGTTTACTAAAAAAAGAAATACTGAATTATTACAATGTAGAGAGATCAGCATATTACCTTTTGTGACAGTACAAAAAATTTGAAAAACGGTGGGAAAGTCTAATAAATTTGATAAAAGAGTAAAATTCCATATGCAACCATATTCAGATAGTTATTATTATTATTATTAGCTCAACTTTGGCGAAGCCAAATTTGAGCTTATGCCGTGGCCCGTCGTCCGTCTGTCCGTCAACAATTGGATACGGCTCGGGCTAGAAGCCGTATTTATGAACCGATCTTTACGAAACTTCTTGGGTACCTTTGTTATGACCGTGGGACGAGAACGAGTGTTTTTGGGTGCGGTCTGAAATTTAAGATGGCTGCCAGCCGCCATTTTGTACCGACGATGCAGAAATCTGTTTTTTGTACAGAACTTCCATATGAAAGCTCTGATTTGAATAATTTTTTGTGTGAATCTTTAGTACCATGGGATACATCACATATAATACGGGTTTTTTTCTCGTGCGTAAATTATGCAAATTAGACTAACTTTGATGTTTTTTGGTGTTACTTTCAGCACGGTAAGTGCAAATGCCAATACGGCTCGGGCTAGAGGCCGTATTTATGAACCGATCTTTACGAAACTCCTTGGGTACCTTTGTTATCACCGTGGGACGAGAACGAGTGGTTTTGGGTGCGGTCCGAAATTCAAGATGGCCGATGGCAGCCATTTTGTACAAAATTTGGTGCAATCAGATTTTTGCACAGAACTTCCATATGAAAGCGCTGATTTGAATAATTTTATGTGTGAATGTTTAGTACCATGGGATACATCACATATAATACGTTTGTTTTTCTCGTGCAGAAATTATGCAAATTAGATGAACTTTGATTTTTTCAGTGCTACTTACACACAGTAAGTACACATGTCAATACGGCTCGGGCTAGAGTCTGTATTTATGAACCGATCTTCACGAAACGTCTTGGGTACCTTTGTTATCACCTTGGGACGAGAAAGAGTGTTTCTGGGTGCGGTCCAAAATTCAAGATGGCTGCCAGTGGCCATTTTGTACCGAAATTAGGTCTAATCAGTTTTTTTGTACACAACTTATATACGGCTCAGGCTAGAGGCCGTATTTATGAACTGATCTTTACGAAACTTCTTGGGTACCTTTGTTATCACCGTGGGATGAGAACGAGTGTTTTGGGGTGTGGTCCGAAATTCAAGATGGCACCAGCAGCAATTTTGTAACAAAATTATTGCAATCAGTCTTTTGTACAGAATTTCTGTATGAAAGTTCTGATTTGAATAAATTTTTGTACGAATGTTTAGTAACATGGAATACATCACATATAGTACGGGTTTTTTTCTCGTGCAGAAATTATGCAAATTAGACTAACTTTGATGTTTTTTGGTGTTACTTTCAGCACTGTAAGTGCTAATGTCAATACGGCTCGGGCTAGAGGCTGTATTTATGAACCGATCTTTACGAAACTCCTTGGGTACCTTTGTTATCACCGTGGGATGAGAACGAGTGTCTTTGGGTCCGGTCCGAAATTCAAGATGGCCGATGGCAGCCATTTTGTACAAAATTTGGTGCAATCAGATTTTTGCACAGAACTTCCATATGAAAGCGCTGATTTGAATAATTTTTTGTGTTAATGTTTAGTACCATGGGATACATCACATATAATACGGGTTTTTTTCTCGTGCAGAAATTATGCAAATTAGATGAACTTTGATTTTTTCAGTGCTACTTACACACAGTAGGTACACATGTCAATACGGCTCGGGCTAGAGTCTGTATTTATGAACCGATCTTCACGAAATGTCTTGGGTACCTTTGTTATCACCTTGGGGAGAGAACAAGTGTTTCTGGGTGCGGTCCAAAATTCAAGATGGCTGCCAGTGGCCATTTCGTACCGAAATTAGGTCTAATCAGTTTTTTGTACAAAAACTTCTATACGGCTCAGGCTAGAGGCCGCATTTATGAACCGATCTTTACGAAACTTCTTGGGTACCTTTGTTATCACCGTAGGATGAGAACGAGTGTTTTTGGGTGTGGTCCGAAATTCAAGATGGCCACCAGCAGCCATTTTTGTACCAAAAATTAGTGCAATCAGTCTTTTGTACAGAACTTCTGTATGAAAGTTCTGATTTGAATAAATTTTTGTATGAATGTTTAGTAACATGGAATACATCACATATAGTACGGGTTTTTTTTCTCGTGCAGAAATTATGCAAATTAGATGAACTTTGATTTATTCAGTGCTACTTATACACTGTAAGTGCACATCTCAATACGGCTCGGGCTAGAGGATGTATTTATCAACCGATCTTCACAAAACTTCTTGGGTACCTTTGTTATCACCTTGGGACGAGAACGAGTGTTTCTGGGTGCGGTCCAAAATTCAAGGTGGTTGCCAGTGGCCATTTTGTACCGAAATTAGGTCCAATCAGTTTTTTGTCACAACTTCTACACAGCTCATATTTGTGAACTGATCTTCACGAAACTTCTTGGATACCTTTGTTTTCACCTTGGGACAGGAATGAGTGTGTTTTGGGGTGCCTTTGTGATCACTGTGCTATGAGAACAAATATTTTGGGGTTCAGTCAGACCCACTCTGGGACTCAAAGATTTCTTTTCTAGTTTAGCATCTGACTGTCACCCACCTTTACAATACTTTACCTACACATTTGTTACAGGCAACGGTCAGCATTTATGTACAGACCGTTACAATACTTTATATGTACCTTTGTTATCAGGTCATTACCTAGATGTTTGTCATTGCTGTGTCACATACTATACATGTACATGTCTTTGTCTTGACAAGCTGAGCTACAGTGTCATTGACACTTTCATTATTATTATTATTATTATTATTATTATTATTATTATTATTATTATTATTATTATTATTATTATTTTTAGGACTGCTATTTACTGTAAAAAGTTTCTGAATGCATCTAGTGATGCCTTTCGTTGGCTACTGTAGCCCCAGACAAGTGCCAGGAACTCAACGTCTATGAAACTAATTTGCTAACATTCAACCTTCCCCCACCACACCCCAGCCCCACCCACTCTCACAAATCAACCTGCCCATTTTAAAAAAATATAAAAACATGGACCAAATATAGTAACAAACTAGAAATGTATTTACTACATATTGTATTCAAATTGTATACCTTTTTTACATTGTTTTGTTATGTGAATAAAAAAAAAAAAAAAAAAAAAAAAAAAAGATTTCTCCGCAACTACTGTGCAAAACGATTCCTCCACAACCATTGTGCGAGATGAAATTTAGAAAACAACAGCTCGACATAATTCCAGGGTACCCACCCGATACAAATCCTCTGCTTTTAGCACGAATGTAAGTGTGTGTTGGGGGGGGGGGGGGGGGTAGGCACCACGAGCAAGTCGGAAGCAACCGTGGGAGTCCCAATATGGTTACAATGTTCTGCGCATAGAACTTGTGGCTGAGTTATGTGTTTTCCGCAAGGACTAGTTCTCGTGTTTATTCCAGCATACGACTCATTTCAGAAACTGGAGTCTGATAAGTGCTGTTTGTCGTGTAATTCAGTTTATTTTGGTCAAATCGTGATTCGACATGCTAGCTATGTATGATTCATTGCTTCATCCATTGATCTGGGTGAGTCATTGTTGACATTAGAGTGTATCCGTCTGACGACAGTTAGGTAATTCAGACTAACGTTGGTGATACGATAAATGAGTTAGAATGTATCGGCGACCTTTATACAATTGATGGTCGGTTAACTGTGATATAGGCGTCGAGTGCACCTGTGATTCACAGTGAAGAAAAGAAGCATGCGTTGTTCGGCTTACAGATGGACTTAGATTAAACATATTTTTATTTGCCATTCAACAATGCAAATCAGGATTGGAGGACAAGTGCTGACCACTTAGAAAACCCTCCGCTCCTGTACAAAGACTAATAGATTACAAAAGGCAGAACAAAATATAACAATATGTAAACATTATACACAAAAAAAGTTAACTCAAAAGAGAGAGAGATATAAAGAAAGAGAGAATAGAGAGAGAGAGAGAGAGAGAGAGAGAGACGGGTAAAAGCAGATTGAAATCAAAGAAGACAAACAAAAAAAAAAAAGAAACAAAAAAAAAAAAGAACAGTATATAACAGAAACTCCAGTGATGATGACCCCCCCCCCCTCCCCCCACACACACCCACAATTTATTCAATTCTAAATTTAGCTTAATGCCGCTAAGGAACGTTCACAGAACATTGCTGAGACAGTTAATATTTGCGTGCTCACTCCATGTCCGTACTAACCTAACATCCACCGTGTTTTCCTCACACAGATTGATTGTCGGGTCCCACTGCGAGAGGACACCCACAGTGGAAGTTAGATCACCTGTATAACCTTGGGACACTCAGCCTTGCTGAGAGGCGCAGCTAATTCAGCAACTGTATATCAAATCTATGCGAGTCACGAATAAATTTTTGAACAGATAAGAAAACTAATACATTGCTGCTTTCGGGTATTGACAGGCTTCCATATAAAATTAAATCCATTGAATTCCAGTTGGGCGTAAGTTTCGACAAATCATCTATGACGATACAGCGAATATCAGAATTTAAAGAACACAGGAAGAAATAATGTTCTGCATCCTCAACGCCATCGTTACATAAGCAAAATGGATAAGCTGAGATGTAGTTGCGGAACTTTTCACCATTAAGGTCACTACATCCAGTTCGTAATTTTGAGTGAATAATATTGTATTTCCTTATACCGGTTGAAAAATATGTTGGAGGCTTACACAAAGGTGGTGAGATGGACTTTTTGAATTCCCCAAGTGACCGACTGTTTCGAACAACCTCCGGTAGGGTATTCCACACTTCAATACACGAAGGGAAAAATGATCGTTTGAGGAGTTCCGTTCGACAGAAATAAGGGACAAAATTAGATGCGTTCGTAAATTGTATTGGGATATGTCGGCGACACGAGATGGTAAAAGTTCGTGGAGGAAGTTCGGAGCATTCCCAGTGAGAATTTTGTAAAAGTTACACATTTTGTGAACATAGCGCCTGTTTTCCAGACTACTCCAACCAACTTCCAACAAAAGTCGATCCCGTGGCACAGATCTTGTCAACCCGCTCACTATTCGGGCTGCCTCGTAGTGAATATCTTCAATGCGATTTAATTGATACTGAGGAGCACCGCTCCACACAGAACTACCATATTCCAAAATCGGTAATATGAATGCATGATATATTTTTTCAAGAATTTTTCTGTTAAAAGTATACTTCAATTTTCTTAGTTGGGACAATCTCGAGCAAGTCTTTTTACAAATGTTATCAATGTGATCTGACCAAGACAGGTTTGATTCTAAGGTTAAACCCAAATGTTTGTGAGAATTACAAAAATCAATTGTTTCGCCATTAAACAAAATATTTAATGACGAGATATTTTTCTTAAGTGTGAATAGGATTGCTTTCGTCTTTTTTGCATTAAACGAAACAAGCCACGTGTTAGCCCATTCGTTTACTTTTTTGAGTTCCTCGTTCATTTTTGCTTCGACGTTACATGGGTCATTGGACGATTCTGTCAGACACGTGTCATCGGCAAACATGCGAGAAACCGAGTCAACGATGTCATTGATATATATAAGAAACAGGAACGGGCCTAGGACCGACCCCTGTGGAACTCCAGCCGTGACTGTCTTATAGTTGGAATTGTAACCATTTATTTTTACCCTCTGTTTTCTGTCTTTTAGATAGCTGTGAAACCAGCGGAGCAAAGGACCAGAGATACCGTACTGTTTTAATTTATATATGATTCCTACGTGCCATACTCTATCAAATGCCTTTGAAATATCACAAAAGACACCACACATATATAAGTTTTTATCCACTGCGTCACAAAGGTTATGATAGATCTCTAATAATTGGTAAACGGTGCTGTTGTTTGGAAGGAAGCCTGACTGTAATATATAAAATAGATTGTTGCCTTTAAAATATTTATAGACTTCCTTAAAAACAACCCGCCCCATTATTTTACCAACACAACACAATAAAGAGATAGGTCGATAATTTTGGGGGTCTTGACGATCACCTTTTTTATAAAGAGGGATCACATCAGCACATTTCCACTCCAGAGGAAATTCCGACAACTCCAGTGATTTAGAGTAAAGCAGAAATAAAGGTCTGCTTACACTAAATTTAGTTTCCTTTAACATTCTATGTCCGATACCATCGTGGCCGCTGCTTTTGTTAGTTTTAAGAGAATTGATAATCTGAATAATGTCTTCCTGAGTAAAAGAAATTTTGCTAAATGATTTCGAACATTTGCGTTTGAAGGGGGGTAGTTGTTTACTATTCGAGTTCAACATACTATTTTGAATAAATGCCTCGTTTAAAATATTAGTTTTTTCATAGTCGGTTTCAAAAAGTGTGTTACCTGAATCAGTTTTCAGCGTCGGTATTCCTGGATCGGAAGCAAAGTTGTTTTGAAACATCTTTACAATATGCCAAAATTACCGTTGGTCGTTGTTTTCTGATATTGAGGTATCTATTTTTTCTAAGTATTGTTCCTTGGCAAATTTTTTCATATTGTTAACTTTGTTTTTGGTAGTTTTATATTTCGCCCATGTGTTTGGGTTATTGCTTTTCAGAGCTAATTTACGTAGTCGATCACGAAGACGAATGGTACTTCTAATAGCGCTATCAAACCACGGCTTATCAGACTTCCTGATTATAACTTTTGTATGTGGAATACATTTTTCTGCAAGTTCCAAAAACGTAGAGACAAAGTTTGACAGAGCATCATTAATGTTCTCCTCACTGCATATTAGTTTCTCCCATTCTGTCTCGTTTATAAGGTTATTCAATTTTTTAAAATCACCTTTTTTATAATTCCAGACCTCCCGGGTGACAGTTGATTGAATAGGGTGTGCACAAACTACATGAGTATATACTGCGAGATGGTCGGATAAACCTAATTCCAGCGTGCCCGAGTGAGCTATCGTAACTGTGTCACTAACAATTATAGGATCAAGTAGGGTTCGAGATGTCCTTCCTATTCGAGTGGGCTCAGATATAACATTCTTCAAATTGAATAGTGTTATAAGAGACTGTAGCGTACTCCGTTCCACGAGTAGGTCAGAGTTTATATCACCAGTTAAAACAACTGATGGATTTATTTCCAAGGCTAATTCTATTTTTTCCTGCAAGTTAGACCAGCAATTTTCACTCGATTCCCTCTCCGATCTGTATGTGACACAAAGGATGAATTTCTGTTTGTTGCCCACTTCAAACCAGAGAATATCATCATCAAACGATTGGTCTTCAATTTGTTTGAAGGTGATGTGATCCGCAAAATACACCGCAATACCCCCGCCGTACTGATTTATGTTATGTATAATGGGGACCGAATAGTTTGGGATCAATATATTACCAATATTGAAGTCGTTATCCAAGTGAGTTTCTGTAAAGCAAATGATGTCAAAGTCATCGATCTCATCTACTAGCTTATGCAGTTTATGAAGGATGCTACGGATATTATAGTTTAGAATTGAAATTGTATTTTGATCGGTACTGAAAGAATCCGAATGAGCTGGACAGGGGTTTGGATGGACATCACCACAGAGAATAACAATCAACATCATAATAACAATTATAGATGATGAGAGATGGAATATAAGTGGACGGATTTTAAGATGGAGGGTTGCATAAGTTTGATGAATATGGCCTTGATTCATTGAATTAAGAACGTTGTAGAAAATACCCACTGGCTGTCGGTACTGGGTTATGTCAATCTCCATATTTAATACTACGAGAATGTGAAAACCTAAATTCATCACTCAGCGGGTATTCCGGAGATAGAAATTGGCGGTTTGGGTTTTTGAGCAGCCTTTTCCTTAAGAGTGAACTGATGGTCATCACCACTGGAACAAAAATTAAAGAAAAAGTAAACATATGAGTAAACAAAGAAACAAAACTGAAATTTATACATGTACATTTGTGGATTAACTATTTGAAGCTTGGGGTTTAGGTCAAGATGTAGACTAACTCTGTACAAACTAAACTCATTCTTCAATTAATCACTACCAAAATCGCGATGTGTTGGGAGCTGGTTCGACATGTCGTTGTCTTTTTACTACTGAATGCTGATCGGGCTGTTTTTTCAATTGCATTGACTCGAAATCGGAACGAATCCGACGAGTCCTTCTCAGCTGCAACAATACAATAACGTTACAATTCCATGTAGTGTGAGGCGATGTCACTTCGACTAGTTTTGATTCACAGCATTGTATGCTAATCAAAGCTAGAGAAAACAAGCTAACATTCATCAAACGCCACTGACACAGATCTGATATAAAATTTAATACAAAGGCAGAAATCCCGTTATCTTCCCAGTTGCAATTTCATTCAACCTTGAAGTGTGCCGTAATTACGGGTCAGTAGTGCTGACCTAAAATAGACAATGTAACGGGTACCGATTAAACTAATATGCCGTAAAAAGGAGAGAATGGCTTTTCTCACGAAGTATTACATGTTGCGTGCCTTTAGATTTTTCCACCTAACATCATTATCAGACGGAAAGTCAAACAGTTGTATTGGTGATCCATGTTTCGTGACACATTCACATGTTTTGATCTGAGCAGGTTCACAAAATGGAGAGATTCAAAAACAAAACAAGACAAAACAACAACAACAACAGCAACATAAAAACAGAGTTGTTACTTGGTTGTCACATAGTCAAGGTATCAATCTTGCTTCGGAGCATCAATGGATATAACCAAGATCCACTCGAGGTACAATAGTTTACCTAATCAGCCAATAGTCTGATATTCAATTTATGGTGGTGGTGGGGGGGGGGGGATAATTTGTAATTTGCCAAAGCTGATTTAAATTATTTGATATATCCGCATCCTTTGCATCCCACTATTTTTTAAAGTATTCGTTAAATGTTTCGTTCATTTACTTTTTCCAAGTAACAGGAGAGGTGTACATATGTTTTACTGCAGTCCGCCTTGGAGTTTTCTAACTAAGCATGCTACAGCCAAGTCCTTATCAAAACATGCCTACTCTAGATTCGTGACCATGGTAAGTATGGGAAGTAAGACAACGTGGACGGAACATCAAAGGAAATAATCACAATCCACTTCAAATACAATATTTTACTTTAAATTCCAATCACAAGTCGGATATTTGGTTGTTTTTTTTTCTGGCGGGAGGAAATTGGCAAAGCTATGATTTAAAATATTTAGTACTTCCGCATCCCCTGCATCTCAATGATTTTCATTCATTTTCTTTTCTCGGGCTTAAGTGCTAGGTGGAGTGTACATACGTTCTAGTGCAGTCTGCATGGAAGTTAACTTCCCAAGCAGGATGCAGCAAAACACAGCCGCAACCTCACCAGAACATGCCCACTCTGGGTAGGTGACTAATAATAATAATAACACTTTGGCCAGCCGCTGATTTGTCGCGGTTCTCGGACGACTATGAAAAGTATGGGAAGTATGTCACTGTGAATTTTAAGTTGGATGAATCATTCACTTCTGTGGAGTACAGCCCTTGATACAACATAAGCCCTTGATACAACACAAGCACTCTCTATACACACTCATGGCGTGTGTGCCTTTGAAATTTCTATGACTTTTGACGCCTTCGGTTTTGACAAGAACTTGTGCAGGAAGTTGTTCAGTTCCAAGCAGGCAATTTCTAACCAGGTGAAGCTATTGCTACAGCACAAGTATACACCTATACACACTAGTAGTGTATGAAGCCTCTGAATTTTCAGTAACCGTTTACATTTTATATACAAATATATGTAAAGATACTTTAACCCATTTAGGAGTTGTCTGGAGTGTAAACTAAAATGAGTAACCTATTAGACATTCTCAGGGCTTGTGATGGGGTGGTCATTAGCAGCGATCCACTAACCACAACAAAGCATATACATAAGCACACACATATACTAAAAGCCAGTAAACCTTTTACTAATTTACTTATTGGTAATGTTTTTTGTTTTTTGGGGGTTTTTTTTCATTCCTTATTGATAATTTCCCACATGTTGCTGCGTTCTATCCAGTTCCAAGCTGGATGTGCAAGTATTCTACTTCAGCCCGTTGAAGAGTGATCCTAGATCAGTTCCCAACCAGCTGCAGTTGAACAACTCCAGACTCGTGTCACCTCATGTTTACTCTGTGTTCGTGTACAACAAGGACGCTTGAAATAGACCTACCAGCAGCAATATATATATAAACAACTAATTCTGGGGGATACCGAGTAATTTCGTGTGGACTGTGCCAGTTCCATGGACGCTTGATCTGCTACCATGCCTTTTTTGGGGCTTGTCGGTAGTCGAGTGGTCTATGGCGCTGGTCCAGTTTCGCTAGGCGATTGGTGCCGCAGAAGTGTACTCTCATCAAGGCAGTGGTTCGATCCCCATCGGCGTCAGAATCTTTCATCCTAAAAAATGCATAACAGAAGTGCCGAATTCTGTATTCTGTACCGTAAGCGGGAAATTTGAAAAAGAGATTGATTCTCACAGATTTCATCTGCATTACATGGTATAATTCATTGTAAACAACTAATTCTGGGGGATATCGAGTAATTTCGTGTGGACTGTGCCAGTTCCATGGACGCTCGATCTGCTAGCATGCCTTTTTTGGGGCTTGTCGGTAGTCGAGTGGTCTATGGCGCTGGTCCAGTTTCGCTAGGCGATTGGTGCCGCAGAAGTGTACTCTCATCAAGGCAGTGGTTCGATCCCCATCGGCGTCAGAATCTTTCATTATATATATATATATATATGTATATCAGAAGTTTATAAACAAATCCTTGTGCTGGTAGTTATAAGAAAAAAATATTAAAGTTCAAAACAAATACAACGACATCACTGACTATATTCCTGCTAGCGCTTTCACCGCTCTGTATGCGGATCTTCAGGCATTTTTATTTTTATAAAATACGTTATACAAATATTTACAAAATAACGTTATGACGTAAACCACTGGGTGTGGTGTATCGATTTTGGAGACAATCTGTGGGAAATAAATATACCGGGTTTTTTTCGGAGCCCACAACCTTTATAACTTAATTTCTAGGATAAAAGAAACATCATTATTTTATTTGTTATGTTAATTTCGTTATAATTTCTTTCGATAAAGGATCAACACGCCTCTGTTCAAATGTATGAAATAATTATTGCATATGCAGTTTATGAAACAACAAACATTGGGTTCTAGTGTTTGAAGTTTGTTAATCCAAAATGCTTCGCGACCCCTCCTGTAAGCTGTATTTTGTTTATTAATTCGTTCAATCCCAATAATCTTAAAATTCTTTATACTATGGTTTTTGGTCAGAAAATGATGTGGTATTGGTTCATCCATAACCTCAAGTTTTATTCTACTCAGATGGTTTTGCATTCTCTCGTACAATTTTGTCCCCGTCTCTCCCACGTACACTACTTCATTGCACTTGTCGCAGAGAATCCCATATATCACATTCCTGGACATGCAGGTGATTTCTTTGCCTATGTGGTAGGTCGTTCCGTTCTTGTCTGCGAATTGTTTTGTTTGGAGCATAAACCCACAGATTGCACAATTTCTCTCGCATCTATCAGATCCCGTCCCTTGATTGTTGAACATTTTATTATGCTTGCTATGGACTATGATATCTCCCGAATTTTTCAGTCTTTTGTACGAAATCAGGATCTGTGTGACGCTAAAGTTTACGTTCCCATGACGCGATACACATTGGTACGGCACTTAACGTAACGGAATAACAATTAGTCAAAAATGAAAGCCGCTTAGAAGGAAGTAAACTTCCGAGCATGACGGCAATTTGACGAAGTTATATAAAATATTTGATGAAGTGTATATATATATATATATATATATATATATATATATATATATATATATATATATATATATATATATATATCAGAAGTTTATAAACAAATCCTTGTGCCGGTAGTTATAAGAAAAAAATATTAAAGTTCAAAACAAATACAACGACATCACTGACTATATTCCTGCTAGCGCTTTCACCGCTCTGTATGCGGATCTTCAGGCATTTTTATTTTTATAAAATACGTTATACAAATATTTACAAAATAACGTTATGACGTAAACCACTGGGTGTGGTGTATCGATTTTGGAGACGTTGTTCCAGAAACTGCATATACAATAATTATTTCATACATTTGAACAGAGGCGTGTTGATCCTTTATCGAAAGAAATTATAACGAAATTAACATAACAAATAAAATAATGATGTTTCTTTTATCCTAGAAATTATGTTATAAAGGTTGTGGGCTCCGAAAAAAACCCGGTATATTTATTTCCCACAGATGCTTCCCACTCCAACTCTCTATATATTACTATGTTGGTAATACCCGTATTTCTGCATAATGTAAGGGAATGAACTCCTTACTCCCGACTCTAGCTCGAACCCCCGAGAGTGTTTGTCATTCTCGGGGAGTCGAGCCGGACTCGGGGCAAGCGCCACTGTACATGTAACTCTCTGGCTAAGGGAGAAGAAAAGGTTGGGTAAGTAGGGGGCTATACACAAAGACTCACTGTGCCAATCGTGTTATTTCTATGAAACATAACATATAATACTATGATATGGCCTTTATACTAGAAGTAAAGTTTATGAACTCAGAATATATGTGTTTTCCCACGAATTTTCCTATGTTAACCATCTATTTATATTTATTTTCACGATACCAATATTTCCGCATAATTTAAATTAATGGCTGTGAGCGCCTTACTCAGACTCCAGCTCGACACCTCCTGGAGTCGAGCTGAATCCGATGCAAGCGTTCTTGAACAGAGAACTAATACGACGTAAACGGAGTCAAGCATGATATTCCGATAAATAAAGTCAAGTTATCCGTAGAGAGACTATACTTTTGTAACTCCGTGGTTTAATGCCCCCCCCCCCCCGGGAATCCGTAGCCATTATGTGTCCCGTTGACGCCACTCCTGTGATAAGGAAACATTGTACGATTAGATAAAGAATTGAAATAGGAATTATAAGGATGAACAAATAAATAATTCTTAATGAGCTGGTCATCCAACCCACCCACCCCCCTCCCGTCACCCCTACACCAAACTAATGCTTACAATCATCCCCATTATATTACATTACTTAAACTCATCCTCAGTCTCAACAAAGGAAGTCCCCCCCCCCCCCCCCCCAAGTGAACATGGACAAAAGCCTTATAAAAACAAGCAGGTGTAGGTAATTACTATTATAAAAAGAGCCATCCCAAACGATTTAAAATGGATTAATTATCTATACCCCCCCCCCCCCCCCTCTCCAAAGTTAAGACTATAAAAATAATAATATAGCGCATAATTTGAAAACCTTGGGTGCCCACCCTACTACCACCACCACCCATCTAAAGCTTTAAACTACAGGCATTACATTACGTTTGGATTGTAATAGCGCCACCCAGTAGCATTAAATTGACCGTTGCATGAATGAGCCCAAACCGTAAATTCACGGGAGATAGGAACAACGGCTGAGCCACATAGATCGACATCACGTGCATGTGTTAAATTTAGGCTGTAGACTGCGTATAAAAAATAAGAATAATTCCTTCTCGTCACGTAAGATATAATTATAGAACGCTTGCACCGGGTCCGACTCGACTCCACGTGGTACTGAGTAAAGAATCTCGTGGTGTCGAGCTGGAGTCTGAGTAAGGCGCCCACAGCCATAAATTTAAATTATGTAGAAATATTGGTATCGTGAAGATAATAAGGAAACATTCGTGAAAAAACACATATATTCAGAGTCCATAGACTTTAATTCTAGTGTGAAGGCAACATCATTATTTTATATGTTATGTTTCATAGAAATAACACGATCGGCACAGTGAGTCTTTGTGTATAGACCCCTACTTACCCAACCTTTTCTTACATGAACAATGACGTTTGCCCCGAGTCCGGCTCGACTCCGCGGGAATGATAAACACTCTCGAGGGTTCGAATTGGAGTCGGAGTGAGGAGTTCATTCCCAAACATTTTGCAGAAATATGGGTATTATCAACATACAAATATACAGAGATTTGGCGTGGGAAGGATATGTGGGGAAACAAATATACCGGGTATTTTCAGAGCCCAAAACCTTTTTTAATTTAATTTCTAGGATAAACCGCATTATTTTTTATATATTATGTTAATTTATACTAGTGATTAGTAATACCACCGTGTTTTCATCAAGATATTCTCGATGTTCGCTTGGGAGAAAGGGATTTTACTGTTTACACCGAGCAGCACTTTGAAGCCTGTATTGTTTAAAAGTATTAGGTTTGGGGGGGGGGGGGGGGGATATGAATTTGTTTTATGAGGTTTCTTAAAACCATGGTCGTATATACCTTTATTTTGAGACAAAATCAAATATTTCTATATCGGCCAAACTAAAATCTAATTGCGAAAACGCATTACATTGCATAAACAGCCAACTATATCAATTGTTCACATATAATTATATCTTACGTGACGAGAAGGAATTATTCTTATTTTTTATACGCAGTCTACAGCCTTAATTTAACTCATGTACGTGATGTCGATCTATGTGGCTCAGCCGTTGTTCCTATCTCCCGTGAATTTACGGTTTGGGCTCATTCATGCAACGGTCAATTTAATGCTACTGGGTGGCGCTATTACAATCCAAACGTAATGTAATGCCTGCAGTTTAAAGCTTTAGATAGGTGGTGGTGGTAGTAGGGTGGGCACCCAAGGTTTTCAATTTATGCGCTATATTATTATTTTTATAGTCTTAACTTTGGAGAGGGGGGGGGGGGTATAGATAATTAATCCATTTTAAATCGTTTGGGATGGCTCTTTTTATAATAGTAATTACCTACACCTGCTTGTTTTTATAAGGCTTTTGTCCATGTTCACTTGGGGGGGGGGGACTTCCTTTGTTGAGACTGAGGATGAGTTTAAGTAATGTAATATAATGGGGATGATTGTAAGCATTAGTTTGGTGTAGGGGTGACGGGAGGGGGGTGGGTGGGTTGGATGACCAGCTCATTAAGAATTATTTATTTGTTCATCCTTATAATTCCTATTTCAATTCTTTATCTAATCGTACAATTTTTCCTTATTACAGGAGTGGCGTCAACGGGACACATAATGGCTACGGATTCCCGGGGGGGGGGGGGGGGGGGCATTAAACCACGGAGTTACAAAAGTATAGTCTCTCTACGGATAACTTGACTTTATTTATCGGAATATCATGCTTGACTCCGTTTACGTCGTATTAGTTCTCTGTTCAAGAACGCTTGCATCGGATCCAGCTCGACTCCAGGAGGTGTCGAGCTGGAGTCTGAGTAAGGCGCTCACAGCCATTAATTTAAATTATGCGGAAATATTGGTATCGTGAAAATAAATATAAATAGATGGTTAACATAGGAAAATTCGTGGAAAAACACATATATTCTGAGTTCATAAACTTTACTTCTAGTATAAAGGCCATATCATAGTATTATATGTTATGTTTCATAGAAATAACACGATTGGCACAGTGAGTCTTTGTGTATAGCCCCCTACTTACCCAACCTTTTCTTCTCCCTTAGCCAGAGAGTTACATGTACAGTGGCGCTTGCCCCGAGTCCGGCTCGACTCCCCGAGAATGACAAACACTCTCGGGGGTTCGAGCTAGAGTCGGGAGTAAGGAGTTCATTCCCTTACATTATGCAGAAATACGGGTATTGTTATAGGGTGAATTTTTTTGCCTCTTGGGGCAATTCTAATTTCTGGAGTAGCCTTCAATGAAAAGAATATATAACTTCAAATATTTATTAACATACACTGGTCAAACTATTAATGGTAATTTTTAAGTATCAGGTACATAGGCAAATCTTACAAAGTGTCCCTAAGGGATCTGTGTATTGTACCCTTAGGGTGGAAGCAACATAATGCTCTAATACAAAATCTCATAATTATGATGATATCAATGTCAAAGATAGGAGCAGCCATCCCAGGCCTCGGGATGGCCAGCACACTTGCTCACACGGCCGATTAAGGCAACGTGAACAGGTGTGGCGAATTCTTCAACTCAACCAGTACAAACTTATTGTTGATTATAATAATTATATGTGTCGACCTGCCCTAGAACTGATCCCACATTTTTTTACCATAAATAAATTAATTAACAATGTGGTATATTTTTTTTTTGTTAGTTTGTTTCCAAGCAAACGAAGGGAATAGAGTTAATGGCTCCATTCACTTCGCTTGCTTACAAAACAAGGCTAGATTATAGTTTACTTAGTAGCAAGCTCCTAGAGCTAACATTATCATTTTGTTTCCAAGCAGATGAAGGAAATAGAGCCGAGGGCTCCATTTGCCTCATCAGCTTGTGAACAATACTACATTACAATGTGATACAACAGCAAGTTCAATGAGCTACAGCTCGGAAGAATGTGACCATAAACACCAATAAATTACTTGAGAGACAGAGACATGTTTGTTTTCAAGCAAATGAAGGGAATAGAGCTACTGGCTCTATTTACTTCATTTCAATATGAAACCAAACATAAATAATTATCTGCTGTGGAAAGCTCCTAGTGCTGATATCTATCGTTTTGTTATGGCCACATGGACACATGTGACAAATGTTTAAACAAAACTTATGTAAACCAGTTTCTGGCATATAAAAATAAATATCTAAGGTATTTTGTAACACACACTCAGGGCTAAATCTCACAGAAGAGCTTCAGTAACTCTTCTCTAGATTTGTCTCCCTTTAAACAATGACTACACATAAATATACAATTTCAGTGTGACTTTAATGCTTACTGCTTCCAGGCAAATGAAGGAAATAGAGTCGAAAGCTCTCTTTACTTCATTTGCCTCTGAAGCAACTGTAAATATAATCTATTATGTTGAGCTAGAACAAATATTAAAGGTTCCCATAAAAAACATAGAACCATACTCACACTTTTATGAATATAACTACATCCTCGCTTTTTCCCGCGAGTAAATAAATCTAAACCTTGCTGGTTAATACTTAACCAAATACAAGCTCCTTGAGCTACAAGCTCCTTGAGCTACCTGACTTTACCTTGATTTATTCTAAGCAAATATTATACTGTCGTCCTGCACGTGCCTATGTTTCACATGAGTTCACCAGAACTCTGTTGATCTATAGCGATCAACAGCTCCTGTGAACTCCTGTGAAACATATAAATGGTTAATAAGCACTTGCTTCAAGCTCTTAATCCTATAAACTATGTACACGCTGTACACCATGACTGTCAAATTTCTCAATTTACTAATTGAAATAAATTCAAACAAATGCTTAATCACATTCAATAATTCAACTGTTTATGTATGGAAATTCCAGAGTAAGCAATTTCACTTTCCAAGTTATTATACACTTTTAAACACATTATACCTACTAAATAATTATTCTAAATAACTCTAAAACAGCTAACGTGCAGTGTTTAACCATTGAAACTTGCTAATCATTTGAATAAATGTTTAGCCAGTTCCAACAGAATATAAGCCAGTCACCCACTGATTTCAGGGCACTAAAATAAATTATAACTAAAGTACAAGCAAACTAGACTCACCTTCAATGAAAAGAATATATAACTTCAAATATTTATTAACATACACTGGTCAAACTATTAATGGTAATTTGACCAGTGCATGCCTTCTTCTTATATACTCCTTCCAGAAGGTGAGCATTGTTGTCAAGTAAACAAACAACTTCCAGGGGTAACCAATGTTTTCACAAATACAGAAAGCTAAAGACATCCATTGTTTGCCTAACACTGTTGAGTACAGCTATAACAATACAGCGTGATTATGCCTTACATATTTTCTACTGATAAACAAGTGTCAGGGAATCAAACTCCACAGCCCCATTGTGTTATACTTAGATTAAGAGTAGAACTCAACAGGACAATTAGCTATGCAAGCCTGTCACTTGTTTACCAGCTTAAAGACTGTTAATTTTTACTCATTTACTTTTACAATACTTTTATTTCCTTTGAGAACCTTATTGGGCACAATGTTTCTTTAAATAAATATTACTACTAAAATATTACTCCATCTTTTTTAAATATATATAACTAAAAATATTACTCTACAACACACTCCTCCGGCCAACATATCTTTGGTCCCCAAAGATAATCACCACAATCGGTGGTCTCTTACTAATCTTGCATTGCTGTAAAACTGAGACATGAAGGGTAAATTTCATTTTCATGCTTAGTGTTTTGATTTAATACCCGCGCCAAACCCAGGTGGGACTGAATAAGAAAGACACAAAATGGATGCTTAAGGATTCGTCTACATTGAAAAGCTTCAAACCAAGTCAATTTATATGCTTGTCTAATGTCTATCTGTTTGTCAGTCAGGCCATGTCTCAGCTTCATGTCAGCTAAGTTGACATGAAGACGAGGCATAACATGACCTTCAATTGTTAAGCCATCTATGGTTGTTGGCATACAAATTTCCCAACTTGATGGACAGTATGGCAGTGACAAAAGCTTGATTTTAACAGTTTACTCCATCTGTCAATTCTAACCAAACTGAAGTTGTGTGGTTTCTTTGCCGGAAGAACTTGATAAGCTTATACATAATAATACTAAATAATGCACCAACAAAAAAGGAAACAAGTATAAAATACACTACATAATCATTCAACGTTTCATCAACTTTATAATTTTCCACTGAAGAAACACCTTCTGCTTTATAAACAAAAGAAGGAATAAGATTTTTACACTCTCCATGTGGAAGTCTCTTTAAGAGGGCTAAGGCCAAGGACAATCTCCTGAATCTCATATATAAGTATATAAAGCCAACGATTGCACAACCTGCAGCAATGGCTGATGACATGGACAAGATACCACTATGGTCAAGGAAGGATGAGTTAATCGAAATTTCCCCTTCAGCAAGTGGCTCTGAAAGGGTGCGAAAGATAGTGGCATCTTTTGCTGCAGCTGTGGCCATCTTTTTTAAGCTTAAATGAGCTTTTTGGTCTGCTGCCAAAAATGAGGAAGCTGAATGATTATACAGTTTGAATGGTGGAATTGAAATTGGAACGGGCTGAGGGAATAACTGTCCTCCACTATACTGGTCATACACATCTTTTGTAAAAAATGCTTGAATCACTGCTAGATTCATTGGATGTGATACTGAGATATCTGAGCTAAAATTATTACATTTGTTTGTATAAGATAAGCACTATGTCCATCATCAATTTGGAAGGTGTTATTTTCCAGATTGACAATAGCATTATGTTTCTTCATAAAATCCACTGCTGGCAGCTCTGTCTTCATTTAGTCCATGAATTTTGATCCAATTTTGGAACAGTTCAACCCATTGTTCTACATTTTGGGTTCCATCTCCTTTGAATTTAGGTAACTCTACCACCAAACCTGCCATGATTGTTGTTTTGTCTGTTGTAGTGGTGTCTGGAATTTCTGATGATCTGTAACTTCTTAAGTTATAGTTCTGGGGTCTGGACATGGACTCAGGATCGATCTGGATTCTCTACCAACTGTTATAGGGTGAATTTTTTTGCCTCTTGGGGCAATTCTAATTTCTGGAGTAGCCTTCAATGAAAAGAATATATAACTTCAAATATTTATTAACATACACTGGTCAAACTATTAATGGTAATTTTTAAGTATCAGGTACATAGGCAAATCTTACAAAGTGTCCCTAAGGGATCTGTGTATTGTACCCTTAGGGTGGAAGCAACATAATGCTCTAATACAAAATCTCATAATTATGATGATATCAATGTCAAAGATAGGAGCAGCCATCCCAGGCCTCGGGATGGCCAGCACACTTGCTCACACGGCCGATTAAGGCAACGTGAACAGGTGTGGCGAATTCTTCAACTCAACCAGTACAAACTTATTGTTGATTATAATAATTATATGTGTCGACCTGCCCTAGAACTGATCCCACATTTTTTTACCATAAATAAATTAATTAACAATGTGGTATATTTTTTTTTTGTTAGTTTGTTTCCAAGCAAACGAAGGGAATAGAGTTAATGGCTCCATTCACTTCGCTTGCTTACAAAACAAGGCTAGATTATAGTTTACTTAGTAGCAAGCTCCTAGAGCTAACATTATCATTTTGTTTCCAAGCAGATGAAGGAAATAGAGCCGAGGGCTCCATTTGCCTCATCAGCTTGTGAACAATACTACATTACAATGTGATACAACAGCAAGTTCAATGAGCTACAGCTCGGAAGAATGTGACCATAAACACCAATAAATTACTTGAGAGACAGAGACATGTTTGTTTTCAAGCAAATGAAGGGAATAGAGCTACTGGCTCTATTTACTTCATTTCAATATGAAACCAAACATAAATAATTATCTGCTGTGGAAAGCTCCTAGTGCTGATATCTATCGTTTTGTTATGGCCACATGGACACATGTGACAAATGTTTAAACAAAACTTATGTAAACCAGTTTCTGGCATATAAAAATAAATATCTAAGGTATTTTGTAACACACACTCAGGGCTAAATCTCACAGAAGAGCTTCAGTAACTCTTCTCTAGATTTGTCTCCCTTTAAACAATGACTACACATAAATATACAATTTCAGTGTGACTTTAATGCTTACTGCTTCCAGGCAAATGAAGGAAATAGAGTCGAAAGCTCTCTTTACTTCATTTGCCTCTGAAGCAACTGTAAATATAATCTATTATGTTGAGCTAGAACAAATATTAAAGGTTCCCATAAAAAACATAGAACCATACTCACACTTTTATGAATATAACTACATCCTCGCTTTTTCCCGCGAGTAAATAAATCTAAACCTTGCTGGTTAATACTTAACCAAATACAAGCTCCTTGAGCTACAAGCTCCTTGAGCTACCTGACTTTACCTTGATTTATTCTAAGCAAATATTATACTGTCGTCCTGCACGTGCCTATGTTTCACATGAGTTCACCAGAACTCTGTTGATCTATAGCGATCAACAGCTCCTGTGAACTCCTGTGAAACATATAAATGGTTAATAAGCACTTGCTTCAAGCTCTTAATCCTATAAACTATGTACACGCTGTACACCATGACTGTCAAATTTCTCAATTTACTAATTGAAATAAATTCAAACAAATGCTTAATCACATTCAATAATTCAACTGTATATGTATGGAAATTCCAGAGTAAGCAATTTCACTTTCCAAGTTATTATACACTTTTAAACACATTATACCTACTAAATAATTATTCTAAATAACTCTAAAACAGCTAACGTGCAGTGTTTAACCATTGAAACTTGCTAATCATTTGAATAAATGTTTAGCCAGTTCCAACAGAATATAAGCCAGTCACCCACTGATTTCAGGGCACTAAAATAAATTATAACTAAAGTACAAGCAAACTAGACTCACCTTCAATGAAAAGAATATATAACTTCAAATATTTATTAACATACACTGGTCAAACTATTAATGGTAATTTGACCAGTGCATGCCTTCTTCTTATATACTCCTTCCAGAAGGTGAGCATTGTTGTCAAGTAAACAAACAACTTCCAGGGGTAACCAATGTTTTCACAAATACAGAAAGCTAAAGACATCCATTGTTTGCCTAACACTGTTGAGTACAGCTATAACAATACAGCGTGATTATGCCTTACATATTTTCTACTGATAAACAAGTGTCAGGGAATCAAACTCCACAGCCCCATTGTGTTATACTTAGATTAAGAGTAGAACTCAACAGGACAATTAGCTATGCAAGCCTGTCACTTGTTTACCAGCTTAAAGACTGTTAATTTTTACTCATTTACTTTTACAATACTTTTATTTCCTTTGAGAACCTTATTGGGCACAATGTTTCTTTAAATAAATATTACTACTAAAATATTACTCCATCTTTTTTAAATATATATAACTAAAAATATTACTCTACAACACACTCCTCCGGCCAACATATCTTTGGTCCCCAAAGATAATCACCACAATCGGTGGTCTCTTACTAATCTTGCATTGCTGTAAAACTGGGACATGAAGGGTAAATTTCATTTTCATGCTTAGTGTTTTGATTTAATACCCGCACCAAACCCAGGTGGGACTGAATAAGAAAGACACAAAATGGATGCTTAAGGATTCGTCTACATTGAAAAGCTTCAAACCAAGTCAATTTATATGCTTGTCTAATGTCTATCTGTTTGTCAGTCAGGCCATGTCTCAGCTTCATGTCAGCTAAGTTGACATGAAGACGAGGCATAACATGACCTTCAATTGTTAAGCCATCTATGGTTGTTGGCATACAAATTTCCCAACTTGATGGACAGTATGGCAGTGACAAAAGCTTGATTTTAACAGTTTACTCCATCTGTCAATTCTAACCAAACTGAAGTTGTGTGGTTTCTTTGCCGGAAGAACTTGATAAGCTTATACATAATAATACTAAATAATGCATCAACAAAAAAGGAAACAAGTATAAAATACACTACATAATCATTCAACGTTTCATCAACTTTATAATTTTCCACTGAAGAAACACCTTCTGCTTTATAAACAAAAGAAGGAATAAGATTTTTACACTCTCCATGTGGAAGTCTCTTTAAGAGGGCTAAGGCCAAGGACAATCTCCTGAATCTCATATATAAGTATATAAAGCCAACGATTGCACAACCTGCAGCAATGGCTGATGACATGGACAAGATACCACTATGGTCAAGGAAGGATGAGTTAATCGAAATTTCCCCTTCAGCAAGTGGCTCTGAAAGGGTGCGAAAGATAGTGGCATCTTTTGCTGCAGCTGTGGCCATCTTTTTTAAGCTTAAATGAGCTTTTTGGTCTGCTGCCAAAAATGAGGAAGCTGAATGATTATACAGTTTGAATGGTGGAATTGAAATTGGAACGGGCTGAGGGAATAACTGTCCTCCACTATACTGGTCATACACATCTTTTGTAAAAAATGCTTGAATCACTGCTAGATTCATTGGATGTGATACTGAGATATCTGAGCTAAAATTATTACATTTGTTTGTATAAGATAAGCACTATGTCCATCATCAATTTGGAAGGTGTTATTTTCCAGATTGACAATAGCATTATGTTTCTTCATAAAATCCACTGCTGGCAGCTCTGTCTTCATTTAGTCCATGAATTTTGATCCAATTTTGGAACAGTTCAACCCATTGTTCTACATTTTGGGTTCCATCTCCTTTGAATTTAGGTAACTCTACCACCAAACCTGCCATGATTGTTGTTTTGTCTGTTGTAGTGGTGTCTGGAATTTCTGATGATCTGTAACTTCTTAAGTTATAGTTCTGGGGTCTGGACATGGACTCAGGATCGATCTGGATTCTCTACCAACTGTTATAGGGTGAATTTTTTTGCCTCTTGGGGCAATTCTAATTTCTGGAGTAGCCTTCAATGAAAAGAATATATAACTTCAAATATTTATTAACATACACTGGTCAAACTATTAATGGTAATTTTTAAGTATCAGGTACATAGGCAAATCTTACAAAGTGTCCCTAAGGGATCTGTGTATTGTACCCTTAGGGTGGAAGCAACATAATGCTCTAATACAAAATCTCATAATTATGATGATATCAATGTCAAAGATAGGAGCAGCCATCCCAGGCCTCGGGATGGCCAGCACACTTGCTCACACGGCCGATTAAGGCAACGTGAACAGGTGTGGCGAATTCTTCAACTCAACCAGTACAAACTTATTGTTGATTATAATAATTATATGTGTCGACCTGCCCTAGAACTGATCCCACATTTTTTTACCATAAATAAATTAATTAACAATGTGGTATATTTTTTTTTTGTTAGTTTGTTTCCAAGCAAACGAAGGGAATAGAGTTAATGGCTCCATTCACTTCGCTTGCTTACAAAACAAGGCTAGATTATAGTTTACTTAGTAGCAAGCTCCTAGAGCTAACATTATCATTTTGTTTCCAAGCAGATGAAGGAAATAGAGCCGAGGGCTCCATTTGCCTCATCAGCTTGTGAACAATACTACATTACAATGTGATACAACAGCAAGTTCAATGAGCTACAGCTCGGAAGAATGTGACCATAAACACCAATAAATTACTTGAGAGACAGAGACATGTTTGTTTTCAAGCAAATGAAGGGAATAGAGCTACTGGCTCTATTTACTTCATTTCAATATGAAACCAAACATAAATAATTATCTGCTGTGGAAAGCTCCTAGTGCTGATATCTATCGTTTTGTTATGGCCACATGGACACATGTGACAAATGTTTAAACAAAACTTATGTAAACCAGTTTCTGGCATATAAAAATAAATATCTAAGGTATTTTGTAACACACACTCAGGGCTAAATCTCACAGAAGAGCTTCAGTAACTCTTCTCTAGATTTGTCTCCCTTTAAACAATGACTACACATAAATATACAATTTCAGTGTGACTTTAATGCTTACTGCTTCCAGGCAAATGAAGGAAATAGAGTCGAAAGCTCTCTTTACTTCATTTGCCTCTGAAGCAACTGTAAATATAATCTATTATGTTGAGCTAGAACAAATATTAAAGGTTCCCATAAAAAACATAGAACCATACTCACACTTTATGAATATAACTACATCCTCGCTTTTTCCCGCGAGTAAATAAATCTAAACCTTGCTGGTTAATACTTAACCAAATACAAGCTCCTTGAGCTACAAGCTCCTTGAGCTACCTGACTTTACCTTGATTTATTGTAAGCAAATATTATACTGTCGTCCTGCACGTGCCTATGTTTCACATGAGTTCACCAGAACTCTGTTGATCTATAGCGATCAACAGCTCCTGTGAACTCCTGTGAAACATATAAATGGTTAATAAGCACTTGCTTCAAGCTCTTAATCCTATAAACTATGTACACGCTGTACACCATGACTGTCAAATTTCTCAATTTACTAATTGAAATAAATTCAAACAAATGCTTAATCACATTCAATAATTCAACTGTTTATGTATGGAAATTCCAGAGTAAGCAATTTCACTTTCCAAGTTATTATACACTTTTAAACACATTATACCTACTAAATAATTATTCTAAATAACTCTAAAACAGCTAACGTGCAGTGTTTAACCATTGAAACTTGCTAATCATTTGAATAAATGTTTAGCCAGTTCCAACAGAATATAAGCCAGTCACCCACTGATTTCAGGGCACTAAAATAAATTATAACTAAAGTACAAGCAAACTAGACTCACCTTCAATGAAAAGAATATATAACTTCAAATATTTATTAACATACACTGGTCAAACTATTAATGGTAATTTGACCAGTGCATGCCTTCTTCTTATATACTCCTTCCAGAAGGTGAGCATTGTTGTCAAGTAAACAAACAACTTCCAGGGGTAACCAATGTTTTCACAAATACAGAAAGCTAAAGACATCCATTGTTTGCCTAACACTGTTGAGTACAGCTATAACAATACAGCGTGATTATGCCTTACATATTTTCTACTGATAAACAAGTGTCAGGGAATCAAACTCCACAGCCCCATTGTGTTATACTTAGATTAAGAGTAGAACTCAACAGGACAATTAGCTATGCAAGCCTGTCACTTGTTTACCAGCTTAAAGACTGTTAATTTTTACTCATTTACTTTTACAATACTTTTATTTCCTTTGAGAACCTTATTGGGCACAATGTTTCTTTAAATAAATATTACTACTAAAATATTACTCCATCTTTTTTAAATATATATAACTAAAAATATTACTCTACAACAGTATTACCAACATAGTAATATATAGAGAGTTGGAGTGGGAAGCATCTGTGGGAAATAAATATACCGGGTTTTTTTCGGAGCCCACAACCTTTATAACATAATTTCTAGGATAAAAGAAACATCATTATTTTATTTGTTATGTTAATTTCGTTATAATTTCTTTCGATAAAGGATCAACACGCCTCTGTTCAAATGTATGAAATAATTATTGTATATGCAGTTTCTGGAACAACGTCTCCAAAATCGATACACCACACCCAGTGGTTTACGTCATAACGTTATTTTGTAAATATTTGTATAACGTATTTTATAAAAATAAAAATGCCTGAAGATCCGCATACAGAGCGGCGAAAGCGCTAGCAGGAATATAGTCAGTGATGTCGTTGTATTTGTTTTGAACTTTAATATTTTTTTCTTATATATATATATATATATATATATAACTTCGTCAAATTGCCGTCATGCTCGGAAGTTTACTTCCTTCTAAGCGGCTTTCATTTTTGACTAATACTTATTCCGTTACGTTAAGTGCCGTGCCAATGTGTATCGCGTCATGGGAACGTAAAATTTAGCGTCACGCTGATCCTAATTGTTGAATGGGAATTATAAAATTGATCGTGATACGCGTACGTCTTACAGATCGATTTATTATTTAGTTTAAACAATATTTAATCAGAATAGCTTGGATGTTACATTAGTAGATAATTGAAACACTTCGTACAGAGCAATAAAATACATAATACATTAGTATACATCCTTACTAAGTTACAATTAAGTATATTGAGTTAAAATGTATGAACAGGATACGGCAGTAAGCCAAAGGCTTATTAAGTACCGTCTCCTTGCCAGAAAGAGTAATTACGAGTTTGATTGGCGGTAACAGGCTTACTACATTGTTTAAACAATGAAACATTTATACAAAATTGAATAAGGATTTATAGAATAACAAGAAGAAGTTATAGAAACAAGAGAAGAATAGATGTGTAAAGACCTGCAAAGAGTCAGCGACCTATTTGACTTCGACGGTATTACAGGTAGCTCGTAAGTGGCCAGGCTCGTGCACAAGACATACCCTGTGCTCCAAATTATCACAAGGGGAGCAATATATTATACTAATTGAGACAGCATGGAGCCCAGGTTTAGGAACACACGAAGGACGAGTGGGTAGGTGTAGTAAATCTGAGTGATTATCTCAGGTATTTCGATGACCCTCTTTGAGACTCAGCAGTGCCCCTAAGCATTACAGAATAGAGTGGACACGAGCACTTAAGGAGAATAATTAAAACGCTTACTTTGGATGATATATTCCTGCACACATTTAAAAACTAGCTTGTTTGCCTCGTTGCCTAGTCGTTCAGATCCAAACAAAAGAATAGATAAATTGGTGATAAAGGGAAGTGTATTTATTGTTAGAGAACGTTCTCGTGTGTAGATTGGGCAATATAAGAGATAATGCTCTTCCGATTCAACTTCTCCACAAGAACAAAGGGGCGATGTAGTCAGATGGTTGGCAAACAGGTGGCTATTGAGACTGCTACACCGAAGGCGGAGCCTGCAATGGTATATTTGAGCTGCGCGAGATTGAGCTCCGACATAGTATTTTGGAGGACGTAATTTGTTACCTTTCAAGAACCTTCTAAAGTTTGCAATACTGGGGTTATTTCTTATAGCTAGAGGAATTTTATTCCATTGATATGTCGTGTCGGGGATAAAGGATGACTGATAAAGGTTTGTATTGCAGAACGGCACACGATGATTCCTTGACGTTCTGATGTTATGGCCATGGGACACAGAAGACACCAGGGGTGGGACTTTGGCAGAAATATAGGAGGGTGTTAATTTGTGGTACATTTTAAAGAACTGAGTGAGTCTGTGATTGCGGCGACGTTCCTGAAGGGTGTCCCATTGGGTCTCAATATACAGCGAGCCTTTATTGGCACTCAATGTTGCACCTGTGACTATCCTGGCAGCGGCTATTTGTATTTTCTCTAATTCCCCGGCTTGTGCTGCCGTGCAGTTATCCCAAATACAATCAGCATATTCTAAAATAGGCCTGATATATGCAAAATATATCTTTTCAAGTACTCCACGGTCGAGTATAAACTTCTGAGATCTAAGCAAGTCAACCCGAGCCTATGCCTTTGAGCATATCAGTTCGATATGATCATTCCATGTGCAAGTTTTGTTTAATATAACACCTAAATGTTTATGGCTGTCCACCTCTGTAATGCAAGTTCCATTGAGGTATAAATTGGGATGGGCGATAGAATTATTTTTTCTCGATATCAGCATGGCCTCAGTTTTCTGAGAATTAAATTCAACAAGCCAAGTGGCAGCCCAGTTTTCAATCATTGACAAATCACGGTTTATTAATACAGCTGCTTGGTCTGGGTTCTCAACTATGAGGTATAACGACGTATCGTCTGCAAATAGTCTAATACTGCTCATTAGGTTTTCAGTTATATCGTTTATATATATCAGAAATAAAAGAGGACCAAGTATCGAGCCCTGAGGAACTCCAGACGAGATGGTTTTCCACGAAGACTCTTCAGAAGACACTACAACCCTTTGACGACGGTCGGAAAGGTATGATTTTAAGAAGCTAAGTAGATCACCAGATATGCCTAATTTTTCGAGCTTGTGAATAAGACCAACATGCCAGACCTTATCAAATGCTTTACTGACGTCGCAAAAGACCACTCTTACTTCTTTCCCTTCATCCAAGGCGTGACAAAACTCGTCATATATATCTGACAACTGTAGGGCAGTTGAATCACCAGGAGTGAAACCCGACTGAAATTGGCTAAGTATGTTATTATCAGTTAGAAAACGCCACAATCTCACAAATATACATTTTTCAAATAATTTGCCAACGCAACTAAGCAATGATATTGGTCGGTAGTTCGTTACTACATTAGCTGGAGACTTCTTTAATATTGGGGTCACATTAGCCTCTTTCCATAATTTAGGAAAATAGCTATTTTTCAATAAGATGTTGAATAAAGTGGTTAATGGTTCACATAATGAGGAACTGCATTCCTTAAGAAGTCGAGGACTAATCAGGTCCGGACCTGATGCTTTAGATACTTTTAAGGTTTTAATGGCAGCCAATACTTCGCTTTGCTGTAGTATTATGCTGCTGAGTGAATAGGATGGGGTGGGTGGTGTGGGTGGTGTGGGTGGTCGAGATGCATTAGAGTCATCCAATGTTGAAATAGAGCAAAAGTACTCATTCAGTACTTCTGCTTTTTCGGCATTGTTTGAATAAAGTTTGTTTTGATAGTTCAAAGTGGGAATTCCTGGCGCCGTTTTGAAAATGTGGGACTTCAAAGTTTTCCACCAATCAGAGGGAGGTGTGTGCGAACATTCAAGTTTTTCTTGGACTTTGCTGATATACGCTAATTTTGCTTTTCTGACCGCTGAGACGACTTCATTGCGTTTACTTTTGTATTTTACCCAATCTATCTCGCGACCAGAACGTTTTGCTATACGATACAGCCTTTTTCGTTGTCTTAGTAACTGTCGAATGTGATTGTGCATCCATTTCGGTTGGTTAGCCCTGATAGTGGCAGTTTTATTCGGAATGAATTTTGATGCAGTGTCGAGCACATAATTGGTTAGCCTAGAAACTACAGTGTCTAGGGAAGTGTCGCCAAGAGTGCATGTCCAATCTGTGTTACTGTAAGCATTATTTAAAGCTTCGTAATTTCCTTTGGCATAAAGCCATATGCGCCTTGTAATAATTTTTACTAGTATTTGTTTTGTTTCGAATTCAACCAATACCGGACAGTGGTAGCGAGTCAAATCCGACACCAGTGGTTCTAAGATTTCACAGCTACGCACCTGCACTGTACTGCTTATGCCGATAAGATCGAGCAACGTAGCAGACGATTCGGTGAAGCACGTTGGTCCACTCACAAGTTGACAAAGATTGAATTGTTTGCAGAGGTCGTGAAAACAGCCTCTGGGTGACCCAAGTTGGTTGTCATTGAAATCACCTGTAATAATTAAATCGGGAATCTGTGCATCCCGTGCTTTTTCAACAGATGTAGCAATAAGGTCCCAAATATCTGGCGGACTATTGGGTGGGCGATAAAATACTCCGAGAAGTGTTGGTTTGTTTCCGGGCATTAGAAGCTCAACCCAAACACTTTCTATGTGATTCATCTCCAGGTCTGATCTACGTCGGAAGCACAAACCTTCCTTAACATAAATAGCAACCCCACCACCCCTAGTTTGACGGTTATGACACTGGGGTTCCTGAAATCCATTGATAGTTATATCACACGTTAGGTCTGAGTCCTGTAACCAGGTTTCGGATAAGGCAATTATATCATAGGCCATCGATTCATACTCCAAGATTTCTAGTTTTGGTTTGAGACTCTGTATATTCATATGAACTAATTTCAAGCCGCGCAGGGTGTCCTCTGTTGTCGAAGAGCTGGGTCCGGGGTTCAATTCTATGTCGCCAGAAATCAATAATAAAATACAAATGACATACTCAAATAGGACAATAAAGATCCAGTCGAGATCTAAGTATTTAGCATACATCGCTGTCGAGTTTTCAGGACATCCCATATTAATTTCAGTGTACCCATTCGCTTCGATCGTCTGCGCTTCTTGTTTAAAGTTATGAAAAATGAAAAATAATGCTGATATAACGGAGAGACTCTTCAATGTGCCTACTCCACTACTTCGTAACTTAAGGAAAGTGAAAACACACAGTATTTGGGTTCTGTTTAGTGCCTTATTCAATCCACGAGCATACCTAATAGCATTATAAATACCAATCCGGGCACGGTACGCATCAAGGGTACACATCAGGTAATTGCCGAGAAATAACAGTGAAAGCGTACCCGGACGATTTCAGATTTCGTTACGAGTGGGTTAACTAATTCTAGTCCACTGACGTCGTTCAGTTTTCTGGGAAGTTTTGAGGTGCGTTGACTGTTTCTTTGACAGGTCTTATAGGCAAAAGAGAAGAAGATAGTTTGTGAAATAAAAAATATAGGAGAAATATTTACAAGAAATAAAGTGAATAACATCGTAGGCAAAAAGTGAAGGGGTGGTAGTATGTGAAACTTTTTCATGTACAACTGGATTTGATTTGCGGATGGGGCGATATGTTAGGCTACTGGGACAATCAATTCCGGAATCAGATTGGGTGAGGGAAGGTTACAGCTTATATCAATAATAGTTCGAACCTATACTGGCTAATTTGTCACAAGAGAGTAGTCGAGATAAATCTAGCCACATGCTGATTTCAGAGACGAGGAGACGCTAATCCTCGTTTTGTTGGAAGGAGACTATAAAAAGCAAATGAAAGACAAGTACTCTCATTGAATTCATTGGCAGCAATACAGCAATTAATATTTTCAACCCACCATGAGGTATCAAATATTGACATTGTATCAAGTAAGATATGTTGTTACATTATTGAGTGGCATGGCTACCGATAGTAGCAACGTTCGGAAGGCGCAATATATTCTGGCGGTACTCACCAAGAGGTGGAGTGAGTGGGTTCCACATCTCAAGGTGAGATCTCAAGTTTTAGGGTATAATGTTATAAAGAACACAAGGGAAGGGGAGGGAGACATGCCGGCTGGGGCTCACCTCTGGAATACGTTGTTCTGTCAGACAAATGAGTATCGAATGGTTATCTGTGTCTCGAAAAGCGAAAAAATGACACAGATGAAGAACAATTTATTTCTTGAAAATTCATTTGGAATTATGGAGCCTTAGTGCGCTATTCCCCTGCTAGAAGATCTTCGTTTCTAAACGATAGGTCATGGTTGGACAGGTAACATTCTGGAAGGATCTCTCATAATGACATAAAAGTAAGCCTATTACCAAAAAACATGAAGAATATCTGCAAGGGTGGCGCAGATTAACCGACATGTGAAAGATCATAATATACTTACAAATTGAGAACTAACTCATCAGTTCCCAGCTGGTCGTAGGACAGCACCTTAAGGTACAAGCATTAATTCACTACACTGAAGAAAACAGCATGTACATGTGTCAAGTTTAGTCAACAGACAAGATAATTCGTGTTTACCCTGATAAACAGACGACGATTTACTCCACTCCGGTATGGGTTGCTTGTTGGTGTGGGGTTGTTATATGATACTCTATGCACTTGCAGATTGTGGGTAATTAAATTTACAGCTAGGGTCAGCAAGCGAGGCAGGCCCTGTATCACTTAGTAGACAGGCGATTTATTATTTGGCAAGTGGCTGCCTAGCTCCTAATCACGAACCCGTCTATAAAATCGCCGATGCATGTCTTCCTTGGGTGGCAACAAGTAAAGATATGTTCCGCATTACACGTTGTTCACCTTCTTTAATTGTAAATTATGGACAAACAAGACCGTATCATATCTTCCTAAGATGGTAACGAGTGGAGATATATTCCGCGTTATCTCGCGCATTTTTTTGTTCTCAGCCTTAGAATTAGAAACATTCAATCATTTATCTCAACCTCGCCCTGGTAACAGAGGCAGAAGCGAGTTCGCATGCAGTATTCACACATTCAGCCATTCCTTGACCCGAATTGTTTACACGCGTTGTTCTCCATATTCAAGTGTATTGCTTATAAAACCACTGTATCATATCTCCGTTGGGTGGTAAAGATATGTTCCCCGTTTCATGTTGTTCCCCGTATCCGAGTCTATTACGCGCAAAATAACTGTATCATATCTTCCTTGGGTGGCAACAAGTAAAGATATGTTCCGCGTTATTACGTAAAAAGCAAATATGAATTAGACACTATTTCTAAAACCTCGCCCTGGTAACAGAGGCAGAGGCAAGTAACTTCGTATACCGTATTCACACATCCAACCACTCCGCGCGCCTCCATATCTCCGCCCCAGTACCCAAACCGCGTCAATCAGACATCAATACCGCTGATGGAAAATATAATTTTTTATACCCTCCTTGCGTAGTAATCAGCGCCCGATCCTTCAAGGGTGTGTAAGTGTCTTGTCCCAACCCACTATTGCAGCATATATATGCCCTCCACCACTGATCTAAGTGCAGTCCCTCCTATAATGTCTACACTGACAATCGTAGGCTAGAGTTCCATACCCCCCCCCCCCCCCCACACACACACACACACACACACACCACATACACATGATGTACGCACTGACATGTACCAAATGATCATAATCTCGCAACATATACACGCTATGTCCAACACCAATGCGTGCGTGTTTAGGTGTAATTGCTCTGTACACTAATTTTTGTCCCCCCCCCCCCCCCCCCCCCCCCCCCCCCCCCCCCCCCGTTCAGCAAGTTTATAAATGAGAATATTTGGAATTATTCTTGTCTATTGAGCCCATTGGGTTCTAGTGTTTGAAGTTTGTTAATCCAAAATGCTTCACGACCCCTCCTGTAAGCTGTATTTTGTTTATTAATTTGTTCAATCCCAATAATCTTAAAATCGTTTATACTATGGTTTTTGGTCAGAAAATGATGTGGTATCGGTTCATCCATAACCTCAAGTTTTATTCTACTCAGGTGGTTTTGCATTCTCTCATACAATTTTGTCCCCGTCTCTCCCACGTACACGACTTCATTGCACTTGTCGCAGAAAATCCCATATATCACATTCCTGGACATGCAGGTGATTTTTTTGCCTATGTGGTAGGCCGTCCCGTTCTTGTCTGCGAATTGTTTTGTTTGGAGCATAAACCCACAGATTGCACATTTTCTCTCGCATCTATCAGATCCCGTCCCTTGATTGTTGAACATTTTATTATGCTTGCTGTGGACTATGATATCTCCCAAATTTTTCAGTCTTTTGTACGAAATCAGGGGAGGTTTTTCGAATGCCAACTTCATGCGTTTTGAGCGGTGTAAAATGGGCATCCGTTCCCGCGTTATTTTCCCGATGTCGGGGAGGCGCCGCGAGTATGTGACCACAAACGGGACTCTTTCGCCGGTTGAATTGTTGGATCGTTTTTCAAGTAACTGTTTGCGCTCGATTTGATCGACCTTTTCTAGTTGTTCGCTTACAAACTTTTCGTCGTAACCTCTGGCATGCAGGTGCTGTTTTATATTATTTTTGTGGCATTCATATTCAGCATTATCGGAACATATTCTTTTTACTCTTGAAGCTATTCCATATGGTATCGCTCTTTTAGTGTTGATTGGGTGATCTGACTTTGCGTGTAGGTATTGATGCGTGTCCGTGGGTTTTGTATATAAACCGGTTTTAAGAAATCCGTCTTCAATTTTGACTACCGTGTCTAAGAATTCTATCTCATTTTCAGACCACCTTAAATCGACCTGTATTCTTGGGTGTATCGTATTTGCCAAAGAATGATATTGTTTCAGAGACTCCAACCCATGCGTCCATACTCCCCAGATATCATCAACGTACCGTACCTGTCCAAGGGGGTGTAACTTCGATGCTTTTGACAGTTTCTCTTCCCATTCACCCATATATGTGCACGCATAATTCATCCCTAATCGCGAACCTATTGCAACGCCGTCGGTTTGTAGATAATGTCTTCCTTTAAATGAAAAATTGTTGTTGTCCAAAACAGTTTCTATTAGTTTAAGACCTATCTCTGTTGGGAATAATTTTCTTTTAGAGTTTTCTAGTGCTTTTTTACATGCTAATATACCTTCATTACGTGGGACGCTTGGATATAGTTTCTTGACGTCCATACAGTACATTATGCTGTTTTCAGGGAGTGGTTGGGGTATACTGTCCAGTCTGTTCAAGAAATGTGTGGTGTCGCGTATGTAGGATGGTAATGACTCAACGTGTTGTTTTAATTCAGACTCCATCACTTCTGCTATTTTCTCTGTTGGGTGGTTTATTCCCAAAATTATTGTTCTTAAAGGGGCTTCATTTTTATGCATTTTGGGGTTACCTTTTACTCTTCCAGCCTGTGGCTGCTTAGGTATCATGTACGCTAATACTTTTTTGTCTATCAGTTTGTTTTTTTCTAGTTTTTTTAGTTGGCTTTTAATCTTGTTTGTTATTTTCTCTGTCAGATTTACAGGTACTTCTTTGTATGTTGTTTGGTCCCCCAACTCCATCAAGATCTCATTTTCATATTTACTTGCATCCAAAACGGTTATTCCAGACCCTTTATCGGCTGGTCGCACGACTATTGTATTATCATTTAACAACTCCCTCAGAGCCTTCTCCTCCATTTTTGTTATGTTGTTTCGCACGCGTTTTTTTATGCCCTTCAAAATATCTTCCCGTACTATCTCTAAATAAAGGTCAAGGTGCTTATCTCTACCTTCTTTAGGGGTCCACGGGTTACGCTCTTTAAATTTATCATTAATATATTGCTGTTTATTGTCTAGGAAATACTCACATAGTCGCATTCTTCGCTCCCATTCTTTTATCTCAACGATAAGGTTCGCCATATCCAAAGTTCTTTCCGTTGGGACAAACTTGAGACCCCTTTTAAGTAATGTTCTTTGGTGTTTTGTTAGTTTCTTACCGGATAAATTAAACACGTTATTTTGCTGATTTATTTTAGTTTCGTTGTGCAGACTTTTACTCTTTATATCTACATACATGTTATTTTGATCATCGCTCATATCCTTAACTTCTACAGATTCATCCTTTATGGAGGGTTTCTCAGACTTTTTGTCGGTAATTTTTGTTGTATAACCCCGGGGATTCACAGATTCGTCCTTTTTGGAGGGTTTCTCAGGCTTTTTGTCGGTAATTTTTTTTGAATAACCCCGGGGATTCAGTTTTGGTTCATCCCTACGGAACGCGGAAATATTTTGTGACTGCAAGTATTTGTATTTGATTGTTTTAGGCCCATTTGTCTTTTTCATACTTCCAATCATTTGTGCAACCTGAAAATGAGAATCATTCAAAAAGAGATAGAAATTTAATTCATTTGTACTCACCTGTTTTTCAGGTTCGAATCGCATCCACCTGTAATTTTGACCATACTTACAATATACATGAATCCCTATTCCCAGCATATTCACCAAACCTATTATATCCTCATCTGTTGCCCAGCTCTCAATACTACCATTCGTTTTTGATCTCTTTCTTATGAATCCTGATACTGGCCCATCTATATATTTAGACATTATTTTCGCGTGATGTTCCACATACTCCATTACTCGTTTCCGTATTACATGATGATATTCTTCATCGCCTGTACAGATGAAGAATATCATCATGTAATACGGAAACGAGTAATGGAGTATGTGGAACATCACGCGAAAATAATGTCTAAATATATAGATGGGCCAGTATCAGGATTCATTAGAAAGAGATCAAAAACGAATGGTAGTATTGAGAGCTGGGCAACAGATGAGGATATAATAGGTTTGGTGAATATGCTGGGAATAGGGATTCATGTATATTGTAAGTATGGTCAAAATTACAGGTGGGTGCGATTCGAACCTGAAAAACAGGTGAGTACAAATGAATTAAATTTCTATCTCTTTTTGAATGATTCTCATTTTCAGGTTGCACAAAGGATTGGAAGTATGAAAAAGACAAATGGGCCTAAAACAATCAAATACAAATACTTGCAGTCACAAAATATTTCCGCGTTCCGTAGGGATGAACCAAAACTGAATCCCCGGGGTTATTCAAAAAAAATTACCGACAAAAAGCCTGAGAAACCCTCCAAAAAGGACGAATCTGTGAATCCCCGGGGTTATACAACAAAAATTACCGACAAAAAGTCTGAGAAACCCTCCATAAAGGATGAATCTGTAGAAGTTAAGGATATGAGCGATGATCAAAATAACATGTATGTAGATATAAAGAGTAAAATTCTGCACAACGAAACTAAAATAAATCAGCAAAATAACGTGTTTAATTTATCCGGTAAGAAACTAACAAAACACCAAAGAACATTACTTAAAAGGGGTCTCAAGTTTGTCCCAACGGAAAGAACTTTGGATATGGCGAACCTTATCGTTGAGATAATAGAATGGGAGCGAGGAATGCGACTATGTGAGTATTTCCTAGACAATAAACAGCAATATATTAATGATAAATTTAAAGAGCGTAACCCGTGGACCCCTAAAGAAGGTAGAGATAAGCACCTTGACCTTTATTTAGAGATAGTACGGGAAGATATTTTGAAGGGCATAAAAAAACGCGTGCGAAACAACATAACAAAAATGGAGGAGAAGGCTCTGAGGGAGTTGTTAAATGATAATACAATAGTCGTGCGACCAGCCGATAAAGGGTCTGGAATAACCGTTTTGGATGCAAGTAAATATGAAAATGAGATCTTGATGGAGTTGGGGGACCAAACAACATACAAAGAAGTACCTGTAAATCTGACAGAGAAAATAACAAACAAGATTAAAAGCCAACTAAAAAAACTAGAAAAAAACAAACTGATAGACAAAAAAGTATTAGCGTACATGATACCTAAGCAGCCACAGGCTGGAAGAGTAAAAGGTAACCCCAAAATGCATAAAAATGAAGCCCCTTTAAGAACAATAATTTCGGGAATAAACCACCCAACAGAGAAAATAGCAGAAGTGATGGAGTCTGAATTAAAACAACACGTTGAGTCATTACCATCCTACATACGCGACACCACACATTTCTTGAACAGACTGGACAGTATACCCCAACCACTCCCTGAAAACAGCATAATGTACTGTATGGACGTCAAGAAACTATATCCAAGCGTCCCACGTAATGAAGGTATATTAGCATGTAAAAAAGCACTAGAAAACTCTAAAAGAAAATTATTCCCAACAGAGATAGGTCTTAAACTAATAGAAACTGTTTTGGACAACAACAATTTTTCATTTAAAGGAAGACATTATCTACAAACCGACGGCGTTGCAATAGGTTCGCGATTAGGGATGAATTATGCGTGCACATATATGGGTGAATGGGAAGAGAAACTGTCAAAAGCATCGAAGTTACACCCCCTTGAACAGGTACGGTACGTTGATGATATCTGGGGAGTATGGACGCATGGGTTGGAGTCTCTGAAACAATATCATTCTTTGGCAAATACGATACACCCAAGAATACAGGTCGATTTAAGGTGGTCTGAAAATGAGATAGAATTCTTAGACACGGTAGTCAAAATTGAAGACGGATTTCTTAAAACCGGTTTATATACAAAACCCACGGACACGCATCAATACCTACACGCAAAGTCAGATCACCCAATCAACACTAAAAGAGCGACACCATATGGAATAGCTTCAAGAGTAAAAAGAATATGTTCCGATAATGCTGAATATGAATGCCACAAAAATAATATAAAAAAGCACCTGCATGCCAGAGGTTACGACGAAAAGTTTGTAAGCGAACAACTAGAAAAGGTCGATCAAATCGAGCGCAAACAGTTACTTGAAAAATGATCCAACAATTCAACCGGCGAAAGAGTCCCGTTTGTGGTCACATACTCGCGGCGCCTCCCCGACATCGGGAAAATAACGCGGGAACGGATGCCCATTTTACACCGCTCAAAACGCATGAAGTTGGCATTCGAAAAACCTCCCCTGATTTCGTACAAAAGACTGAAAAATTTGGGAGATATCATAGTCCACAGCAAGCATAATAAAATGTTCAACAATCAAGGGACGGGATCTGATAGATGCGAGAGAAATGTGCAATCTGTGGGTTTATGCTCCAAACAAAACAATTCGCAGACAAGAACGGGACGGCCTACCACATAGGCAAAAAAATCACCTGCATGTCCAGGACAAATCCTCTGCTTTTAGCACGAGGTGACTTCCACGTATTTCGCGAGACGATTCCTCCACAACTAATGTGCGAGATGAGATTCCTCCGCAACTACTGTGCGAAACGATTCCTCTTCCTCCACAACCATTGTGCGAGATGAAATTTAGAAAAGAACACCTCGACATAATTCCAGGGTACCCACCCGATACAAATCCTCTGCTTTTTGCACGAGGTGACTTCCACGTATTGCGCGAGACGATTCCTCCACAACTAATGTGCGAGTTGAGATTCCTCCGCAACTACTGTGCGAAACGATTCCTCCACAACCATTGTGCGAGATGAACTTTAGAAAACAATATCTCAACATAATTCCGGGGTACCCACCCGAGTACTAATAGCTGATAAAACCATACCTACATCAGCCTTGCACGAAGTGTAAACAAAACCTACGGCTATACCAACTTCTCTGCACGCTGATAACAGCTGTTTAAACGATCCACTGTACGAAACTATTTCACAAGCTGATCTAATCATATCAGTTATATTCGTAGCGTAGCCTCAAAGTCTACATAATTCACCATTCTTGACACACTGATACCAGTCGTGTACACGGTCTTCTTAGAGACTGAACTGATTAGCAGAGAGTAAAAGCACAAGGCTATTCACTTCTATAAACATAATGACTGAGTGAGCCTAATCCACGCTCTGTAGTACCACTCACCCTCTGTAGTGTAAAATCGTACTTCAGGACAGCTTCAACAAGCTGCGTCTCACTACAGACAACACAACAGTCGAAATATTTCTCAAGCGCATACACGCTATAATAACTGACCACAACTTAACTCCAAGTGGTCCATGTAAACACAATCGAAACACGAAATCTTATGTATTTGTTTATTTGATAAGACCTTACGGTCGAAACTATAGTCATACCAGCGGCTCTGCCGGGCAAATACTACGAGATTTCCTTTCCCCCAACATGGGGCTCTACATTCTAACTCACTGAAACAAATACAAAAGTCCACCTCACACAGTAATGGACAAACATAGAAACATGCCTCCCCCGGACTCCTTCAGTTCAAATGCTTAAGGGGAGCTAGGTCCAAAACCATCCGACTGACTATTAGAAAAGCAACATCTCCATGTTGATTCCAAGTGACTTCTACGGAACCAACTGAATGAGAAAATACAAAATATAGTGGTCGGTTAGCAAAATACAACTGTATATACACAAGCCCATCTTGTTAAACATTCTGACAACGATAAAATAGTATGAATGATAGACTTCATACCGGCACCTATCAAACTCTTCCAAATATGATAGGTGAGCTGTTCAAATTATGAATATGCGAAGCTCTTCTATAAAACAGCCAAACGCTACGCTTACGCAATCAAGCTCGTCGACAAAGCAGCCAAGCTCCTCGATAAAGCAGCCAATAGTCAAATAAATAACCCTTAAATAAGGGTGCTGACATCTGATACAGCCTAATCTGTTCCTAATGGCAATAAATGGTTATATAATCCCACTGAGTGTAAATCCACCACATGATTTTTCAGCACAAATTAAGTGCAAATAAAGGGCACGAACTGACAAATAATAGCGAACACTGCACACTTGCTCTCAATCTATCGACAATATCCTTTGAAATGTCGACAATTAATTGCTCAGGCAATGTACTCAGCCTAATAGTTGGAAAGCACATTACCTCCAACAATACAGCACACACATGCTGATGAGCCTTTTGGGAGGGCCACATTTAATACTGCGCGCTGACACTGATACGGCCTTACACGCTAAAAATAGGGCCAGATCATTTTACTGGAAACACTGACGGCCTCGGCGTCGTATCATGGAAAGCACATGCATTCAACAATATAGCATGCAATTATAGAGGAGCCTTAGATCGAGGTCAAGGGGTGAATGGAGGAAACGGGTAGCTAAGCCATCCACCTTTGGTCCTCCACCAGTGCCATCGACCATCACGCATACCAAATACTGATACGATCTCACAAATAAAACAGTGTACACGTAGTATATTCGAACTGCACCCAATTAGTGAAACACGTATTCTCACACGCAGTAGTTACTCAAAAACCATAAACAACACGCTGTATCATGCGCCAAATAAGTAACCCGTACCTAAGCTCAGCCTACAGCTGATGGAGCGCAATCCATTTTCATAAGCAGTGGAAAGTTATATAACTCCACGGGGTGGAAGTCCACCCATATGAGTGTTCAAAAACATGGACCACAATCTATAACAATTCTCTACCCATATACTGAGCGTGCAGAGAGCCGTGACCGCATATTCTAAGAGTATTGGATGGGGTACCACCCTCCCCACATACACACTATGTCGGACCCACCGAATGTCTCGCATTACACTTGCAGTGGTAAACATGCAGCCACAAGACTAGCTCTTGAGACATCCTAACTCACTCTTCGCAAAAAGTCATGTAACGGACTCCCACAACTGCCTGTAAGCATGCCTTTGCTTCTGCCTCCCCCGTTTCAATCAAAACTTTTTCGGGCTAAAAGGGTTCATCCCCTCCCCCCACCCCTGAAAAATAGCCTTGTACGCCTATGCAATGAATACCTGGACTTGAATAAATACCCATATTATGCTCATGATATAGCTGTAGATGCTGAAAGTGACCTTAAATATCAATAATTAATTTATTCTTTATCATTTTGTCTCTTTGTAAATGTGTGGGATTTGTCAACAAACGAGGGTAAGCTTCCTACTCCATGATTTCACAATTTATCCAACATATCTGTTTCAGATAAAACGAAATACATATAATAAGAGTTACTGCCACACACAAATTAGTTGTTTATTTGATATGGTTTAAACCATCTAGAGAGCTAGTATACACAGTCATGGGTACAGTTCAAGTCAAAATGAGTTGATTAAAGGGATGTTGAACAGCTTGTTAATATTTCTTGCATTACATTACTACTTTGCTATTTATTGACAGAAGGATTTCACAGAGGGTTTCCCTGACGGTATTTATTTATTGTTGTTTACGGTCACATACTTATCCACAATGGCTAATCGTGACCGTGACAGTTTTACGGGTGGGGGAAGTCAGAGGACCCAGAGAGAAAGTGTTTGAAATTGACCCTTTTCCAAACTGATGGAAAAAGCAAACAAAGTTGGCTAATTTTGGCATTTTCAAACGGTACTCTTATTCTCACCCTCATTGTGCTTGAGGCCATATTGTCTCAAAACCTTTTCCATGAGAGGATTGGACCTTCATCCAAGATCAATTTTGCTGTTATATATTTTATTCAAAGTTTTAACCTTCACTCAGTTTAGGTGACGATTTACTCCATTTTTAATTGCTTGAGCTCTGAATGTTTTCTATAGCTGCTTGCAGCAGTCAAAGTATGACAAATTTTGTTAAATATGTTATTATTAAAAGTTTTACCCTTGGCAGGTTTGAGACTTCCCATAAGGGTACTGTCAAAATAATTGTTATTTTCGCCACGTTCACATGCACTTTCTCAGCACTGGAGCCATATTGTCTCAAAACCTTTCCATGAGAGGATTGGGCCTTCATCCAAGAGCAATTTTGCTGTTATATATTTTATTCAAAGTTTTAACCTTCACCCAGTTTTTGGGGCCTTGAATTTGAGTGCCCTAAAATTTTTCATAAAATTAGCTTATTTGGAGCTCACTTTTCATCCATTTTCAAAAGAAATATCGAAAAACGATTTACATGTTCGTATTTACAATTGCCTACCGAGCATATTTGCTGTTGTAAGTTTGGTTGTAAAGTTCAACCCTATGGTCGTTCTGTTTGCATAAAGATAGGTGCACTCCAAAAAAACTCTCGTTTTCAGAATTTGGTAAGTTTAAGTGACGATTTACTCCATTCCCAATTGATTGAGCGCTGAACGTTTTCTATGGCTTTAAAATGCAGCAGTCATAGTATGACAACTTTTGTTTTATATGTCATTATTAAAAGTTTAACCGTTGGCAGATTCGATACTGCCCATATGGGTATGGTTGGAATAATTGATTTATTTTCATAAAATCACTGAATATTGATAAGCGTGCAGTGGTAGTTTGGAATAGTATATCCGAAAATGCTTTCGAAATTCAGATTCACAGTTCAATTCCAAGAATATTTTCTGTTATAAGGTTGCTGTAAAATTCAACGCAATCCCTGTCTCAGATGCAAGATGGTAGATGCCGTCGAAAAAAACTAATTTTTGAGAATTTCGTAGGTTTAAGTGACAATTTACTCCATTCCTAATTCATTGAGCGCTGAATGTTTTCTATGCCTGCATGCAGCAAGCATAGCATGACAACTTCTGTTTTATACGTCATTATCAAAAGTTTAACCCTTGGCATATTTAGGAGTTCCCATGTGGGTATAGTCGGAATAATTGTTATTTTCGTAAAATCAATCCCTGAATATATTGGTAACCTTTCGGTGGTTCTACATGAAGCCACAAATAGTTAAGGTTGAAAAGTTCATCAAATAGACAGATATAATGCCTAACTCAGCCGATGACAGGTAAATAATGAATGGAAAAGTCGTTGAATTGAGAATAAAGTAGGGACGAATCGTGCCCTCGGTTTCCACCTGATCCACGGTATTTCCACGCGGTCTCGGCACTTGACGAAGATACTAAACTGTCGGGCATTGACAGTAGGAAACATTCTGAGAATTTCAAGTTGCTGCCTTGCATGATCGAGACATAATTGGAATATATCCGACACTGTATCTGTCGGATATATTCCAATTATGTCCCGATGACTTCACCCCGACTGTCCGCATGGGGGCATCATGACGCCGTGTACTAAGGCATACTGCACGTCGATGGTGCGCATGTCTTCAACCAATCTAACCTTGCCTGTGCTACAGTGCGGAGGCACTATGTTGGGGAGCTGGCAGCTGCTCGTCATTGCTCGGTGGTTCTCTACTGTTCTCGCACTGTCTGCAAAAAATGACTTTGAGTGAATACTCACTTGTCCAAAAAACAAAAGGGAAAGAGCTCTTTGAGCTTTTCATAACTGCTTTCAAAAATCAATGGGGGACAAATTTTGTATTATATGTTTTGGTGTTGCGTGTTATCCAACACCAGTTTGGCCGTACAAATATGAATACAGCCAGGAAAGAAAGCACATTTTCTCAGTGGTAGACTGTTTGACTTCTATGATAGAGGTCCCGAGTTTGATCCCTATCAGGGACGACACCCGTAATGTCCTTGGACAAGGCAGTTTATCCCGGTTGCCAACATGGGGGCACGATGATGCCATGTACTAAGACGTACTGCATGTCAATGGTGCACATGTCTTCAACCGCTGGTACCCTGCTTCAGCGGAGCTTGAACATAATTAGAATGTTGAGCTGACAGTTGCTCGTCGATGCTCGGTGGTTCTCTCTGGGTCCTCCGACTTCCCCCACCCGTAAAACAGTCAGGGTCACGATTAGCCATTGTGGATAAGTATGTGACCGTAAACACCAATAAATAAATACCGCCAGGGAAACCCTCTGTGAAATCCTTCTGTTAATAAATAGCAAAGTAGTAACGTAATGCAAGAAATATTAACAAGCTGTTCAACATCCCTTTAATCAACTCATTTTGACTTGAAATGTACCCATCACTGTGTATACTAGCTCTCTGGATGGTTTAACCATATCAAATAAACAACTAATTTGTGTGTGACAGTAACTCATATTACATGTATTTCATTGTATCTGAAACAGATATGTTGAAAAAAATGTGAAATCATGGAGTAGGAAGCTTACTCTCGTTTGTTGACAAATCCCACACATTCACAAACAGACAAAATGATAGAGAATAAATTAATTATTGATATTTAAGGTCACTTTCAGCATCTACAGCTATATCATGACCATAATATAGGTATTTATTCAAGTTCAGGTATTCATTCCCTCCCACTGAGTACCTGGAGAGAACCACAGAGCAATGGCAAGCGACTCAGACTCCCCAACATACTAACTCCACAAAAGCAGAGTTAGCATTGGTTGAAGACAACCCTTAGTACACATCGCCAGCATGGGAAATTAAATTGGGATGAAGTGTCTTGCTCAAGGACACAATGTGGTTACCACAGGCAGAATTCGAACCCAGGACTTCTTGGATTGCAACAATCATCTCTACCTTCTGAGCCACCGTGCTCCCGTAATATGCAGTAATAGAGCTCTTTATGTGCACTTGTGTGATTTTTAATGAATAATATTAACATGGATACGGTTCCACTGAATCAGCTTGTTTTTTTTTTATTTTTAGGCTTTTCCAAACCAAGTTTGGGAAAGACTCTTGTTAAAAGAATCGTTGTTACTTTAAATCATTCTTTCCATTACGCAGCCTGAAGTGATTAGGAATCACACCTAACGGAAATCGAACCTATTTCAGGCCAGTTTGGCAGAGAAGGAATCACGGCGTCGGTCTAACTCAGCTCCCTGCGCCGAGTTCGCGACACTTGGATTCCGACCCTCCACGCTGGTCTAATTTTCCCGCAACTTCATCAGCGGGACTAAATAACCCCACGTCAGCCCAGGCCTTACGGGGCCTCAGGTGTCCCTGACAGGTTGAACTGTTCGAGCAGTTAAAAAACTTGAGGTTGAAAATTATAATCCAAGGAGTTGGAAATTTAGTATGTCTCAGCTGCCCGGAGGAGGGAGAGGGGAGTGCATGATCCTCGGACTTCCTATATAAGTCGAAGAGTCGTTCGCGGATTAACTACTCATGTATAATAAATGTGTTCGTTCTGTCAGGCACAATTCAGGGCGGATCCAGGATTGTTTGAAAGAGGGGCGCTAATTACCCCCACAGTTAGTCCAAACTTGGACCCACAGGGCGTACCAAACCAAAACGTTATATTACGGACTTTTGGTTCAAGTTTGGACTACCTTATAGTGTGATGCGTACCATGATCCGAGCCTCGAAGCAGCTAGTCGGGGGAGAGCACTAGAGGTGCTGTCCCCCATCGTTCGTGGGGTGGGTATTTTTGAAAATCTGGGGGCCAAAACCCGTGTTTTCAGCAACTCTGAGAGGCTGCTGTGACCGACTCCTCAGGCTGTTACTTGATGTGTTGTTCTCGCGACTATAAATTCAAGTAATGTAAACGATGTATTCTTAACGTTCCGTCAATTCGTTTACGTGGGAGCACACGTTATCTATCGGAAGGGTCCGGAGTCGAATGTCAGTACCATGTTTTGACATTGCTCCGGCAAATATAGAGCCCCCCCCCCCCCCCTCCTTGGGTCCGCCCTTGCAATTTTCTGGCATGCGTCCTGTGTTGAAGTGAGAAACGGCCATTTTGTGACGCATTTTGTGTCAGATATCACGGATATTTACACAGCATTGTTCCATCTTGAACAGAATCCAACATGGGGGCCTTGACCCAGTGCAAGTGTAACCACAAATACAAGCGAATGTCTGACGGAATCAATTTTAGTCTATATCCACCAATAGGGAGGAAAAACAGCTTTCTTCACATTTATTTTGCTCTAATATTTTGAAGAATAATTCCTGAACATGCACAATCTTTACTACAATAAAAATCTACTTACGTTCATCCATTCCGTAGACTCGTGTCCTTCTTGTCTTGAGAAAAGCACGGACGCGTGTTTACAGAGAAGCGTCTGCTGTCGCAATGAAACAGCATTCCAAGTTTCGTATCCACTAAGATTTTTCTTATATACGGACAAGTTTTCGTTTAAACGAAAAAGTTTTCGTTTAAACGAAAAGGTTTTCGTTTAAACGAAAAGGGTTTCGTATATACGAAAGAGTTTTCGTTTAACTCGGCCCTGGTGAGATTCAACGTTTCTGACGGTGATTCTCTCCAGGTCCGAGTTCTGGGCGAAGCATCCACATTTACTGAACATATTTTGTGTGTAATTTAATCTGAAGAACAACAGGGAAATTTCGGCCAGGGTTCTAGCCCCTGGAGAGTCGTTCACCCCACCCCTGTTAAAAATTGGCGAGGCTACCAGGATCTGGTTATTACAGCTACTTACATTATGGGTATTTTCCCCAACCAGGTCTGCGTTCTTTGAACGATCAAGATGAATTTAATTCATGGGGAAATTAGAACTTGATTGTCGGTATGCATAATTTCAGTAGCTCCCCAATTGAATGCAATTGTATACCTTTGGAATCCTACTTAGTGGGTTGAAGTGGCACAATGAGCCCAAGTATACCACTGCTGGTGAAGTAGAAGCTCATAAGCTGGGTGTTATTAAAGTTTGGTAGACAAAGTCATTCTATGAGTGAGTTGAAGTCTAAGATTATAGACTGTTCATTCTGTTGTCTATTTTACTCTACACTAAACCCCCAAGATGTCACTATACTGGAATTATCAGGGGCCGAAATACCCCCCCCCCCCCCCCCCCAACACACACAATACATATTTTGTGTTTTCGTCGGCGATCTGAGCAATTTAAACCAGAGAATTTGAGAGGGTCTGAGCTGATCTGTCAACTTGGCCCAAAAACTTATGACTTGAATGTGAAAAATACCCGATAAAGTCCTTTTAACATCTTGTTATAGATGGATTTATTTTGCGACTGGTAGCGATATTGGAGGTTAAATGTTCAGCTATATTATTTGAAATTGGAAAGTGCCAGTGTAGCTCAAAAAGCGTGTTCGTGAAAAGCTGTCTGTGGTATTGGTCGCAAAAAATGTCTGCAGTTGAATTACAATTTTTTTGAAATATCTTCACTTCCGGGTTCATTATGAAAATGACTCATTTTGTGAATCAATCTATGGGGTATTTGAGGCAACTCAACCGTGGGCAAATAGGAAGGGAAGTCGAGTTATATGCCCTTTAGTACAAAGTAGCATTGGGTTCATGCGGGATTTAACCCCACATTTTTTTCTTTCAACTTTTGAAAATGTTTAAGGTCAACATTAAATCTAATAAACAGGCCCAAGTTAAATGTTCGTTAAGGCATTAACTGTTAGATAAACTTGATTCAAGAAAGAATCTTTTAGTAAGTCGATATTAAAAGCTAAAATGCTAGATGATTGCATTGCTCATTAGTTTGGATGTATTTTGTCTTACCGTAGGTAATAATCGGTAGTGACCAGAAAGGATGTTTTTTCCTAGGAAACGAAATAAGACCTCGTAGTCTGCTTATTTAAAGTAGTTACCGGTAGAACACAGTGTGTTGGTATGTCAATTTTCTATTGGCAATAGGCATTGACGTATGTGGAACCTTTTCTATTAAATTGCAATCACAACGTGTAGGAGTTTGTAAATATTTGTATATTTCTCTTTTAAGTTATGCTCCCGGCGTCTTGGGTTCTGATAATAATAGGTACCGTACTTTGTCTTCAGTAGTCTGGATGCTGTTTTAATATTACGTAGATAATATTTGTGCATGTCATTGCGATACATCATTTAGCTCTGGCGAAAACTGAAGCTGTTACTGATATGTCAAATTGAACTAATCTTAGATGTGTACATTTGGAGTGTCTTATGTAGGGCAAGTAATTTATAGTAGAGGAAATATTGCAATCCTGAGGTTTGTTGTTTTGTGGGTAGTGGCCAATCTCTCATTTGTTTACTAAAATGTAAAAACTGTTCTTGAATGCTAGTGTAAAATAGTTGGTTGTTGGGAATAATGTTCTCCGTGGATAGCACAAAATATAATTTCCAAATCAATCAGTAAAGCACATGCATTCAACAATTTATTACGCATGCCTGATATGATGCGATGTCGCAAACAAAACATGTTACACGCCGTTATTATATGGGCGGAGTTCACGTAGTGAAGTATCGTTATCTTGAATGAGTACGAGAACGGGTACTTTGCGAAAAACACACTTAACGGTCACAGAATAAATCGTACGTAATGCAAAGACTCCACAGTTGCTTCCGGTAGCTCTTTGATGCCTGCCCCCCCCCCCCCCCCCCCACACCCACTTCACATTATTCAGGGCTTTCGGGCCTATTTACGAGGGTCTCATCTTTATCTTGCGAGGTTTTGGGTGCTTTAACCCAAAACTGGCGCCTGAGGAGTATGTCGCAGCAACCACCACACAACATTACCAGTGCAAATGTGGCATACCGAAATAGCGAGAAAACCGAGTGGAGCCCACTCTTCTTAATGTATTGTGAGAATCTAAGTTGCATTGTTCTCGATGTTGCTTTTACCAAATACGGCCTACTGTCATGGGTAATTATGACCATCTCTACACCGACAGTCTATAACCATAATAAACTTCCCATACGAAGTTTAGCCACACAAGCCGCACAAGGACTGGAACTTATTTACTCCTAACTCCAGCTTCTTGGAAAATAAATTATTTTCTGACGTATTAAGGGAGCTTACCAGTATTTTCTCCCAAGCAAACACTTCAGAATTGGACTCTAATTAGTGATGGATGCATAAACAAATCTCATTCCGTGGTCTCAGACATGTAAAGATCAATCATCAAACTGAGTACCACCCACACTAATTCAACCAATCGGCGTCAATGAGTGTAACCAATGAGATCGCGAGCTGATAACACGTGACTCTCGCTCAGCGGAGACGAAGGTGCCGTCTCAATCCATTCCTCGACATCGTCCGGTCAGCGCTCATCATCGTAGCAAATAAGTTTTATTTAAGACAAATCACTGCACTGAAAAAGTGATTATCATCATATTTCAGTGAAAAGAGCTAACTTAATAACACCTGTCACTTAATACTTATTTTGCACACTCGATTCTGAAAAAAAGAACCAAGAACCATGGCACACATATATAGAAATCCTACAGCTACATCAGCCACCATCAAGGATAGGAAAAGAGAAGAGAAAAAGGATGAAATAAAGTCTAGGAGAGAAAGGGAGAGAGCAGCAAGGAGAGTTTCTTCTGGCAAGGTGAGTGGAAGTAATGATAATAATAGTCAAGCTATGGGGGAGTTTAGTTCAGTGGCACAGATAGCTAGTTTGACCCAAACCGTCAACAGTCTCAATGCACAGTTGGCAGGTCTCAGGGAATATATCAAGACAAAGGATGAGCATATAGCTAGGCTCACTCGTGCCTCAGTCATAGCAGCCAGGCCTGACGAGCCGAGCACGCCCCATATGCCTGACACTACCTCAGAAGTCACTCCACTCACCCCTGGCTCTCCTCCCAGGGAGTTCCAGGTGGTGGTGGATATCCACCCACTCCATTCACCACTTTCAGACAAGGCAAGTAGTGATGTAGAACCAATTTCAAATGACCAGGGCACCATAGATCAGAGCAGTTTAGATAAAGAGTCCAGCAACTCGGCAACCCCAGCAATCTCCGTATCTGAGGAGGGTAGAAGCCCAAAATCCTATGCAGAGGTCGCTAGGGCGGTTGGGAAAAAATCAGTTAATAGAAGCCTCTGTCCGAAGGATCCGATGGACCCTCTCAATGCCAAGACCTTCAATCCCGACAAGCCACTGTCGGAGCTCTTCAGTTCTGGTAACAGCCTGGAGAGTCTAAACGAGAATAGTCTACCACATAGGAGACCTTCGTCAACTAATAACTCCCTTGGTGGGCGGAAACACCTCAAAAAAGGAAAATAGACCATGGGAACTCCGACTCCAACTCGGAGCTGCAGGAGACTACAAATGCGGAAGGTTTCTCAGTTATGACCTCTAGGAGGGCAAAAAAGCAGAGAAATCACCAGCCCAATGTGACCTCCTGCAGCCAGATCCCAGACAAACCCACAAGCGATAGACCCAAACAATCAACCGCTAACAAGAAACAGTGCACTCCTAGCGTACCCAGTCCCACACCCCTAATGGAAATGAGCTTCTCCACGGCGGTCAAAAGAAATGCCGACGGCCTAGGACAAACAAGAGACGCTAGGAAGAAAGTTGGTAACCCGGCTCCTCCCACTCAAAAATCAAAAGTATTGCCTTGCTTTGTTGTCGTTACAAGGGTTCACCCTGATACTCCCGCGGAAGCCATCACTAAGGGTGTCCAAAGCTGCAAATGGGGGCGATTTACGTCCAAAGCAACTGGCAACAGCACATGGAAGGTAAAAGTTACTTGCCCTGACTCCGAAATCAAAAAAAGAATACTAACCAATGGGGTCACCATTAACGGAAGAAATCACATGGCGGAGGAGTACCGATCCACTCCCCCTCCTGTGCAATACCACAAATGCCAAAAGTTTGGACACGTTGCCAACAAATGCAGGTGGGGGGGGGGGGGGGGGGGGCTTGACCTGCATGAAATGCGGAGAAAACCATCTCACCAAGGCATGCAAGTCAAAATCCCCCTCATGCCCCACATCAGCAACTACCGGGGCTGACAACACTTCAAAAAGGGTAAAACAAATATAGAACTGAAAAACCTCAACTTAAAAAAACCCGACAACGCCTCTTCACCCCATACAATATGCTCCCTCGTCGCGGGAGCACTCTACTCCGTCCTAAATAAACATGTCAACACCAATCTGTCTGACATCTGTCAGGATGTCAGCCGTTCAGCCTCTAGGTTATTCAAAATCCAAATATCAGAAACACTAATTAAAACCGCCATCAACATCAACTAAAGCCACCCTCCATGAGTAACTAAAAGACCGCAATAACTCAACGCCCATCATGAATAAATTACAAATAGCCGTGTGGAACGCTAGAAGCGTTAACAATAAGAAGCTTCAAATGAGCTGATACTTCGAAGGTACAGACATTGTCTGCATCTGTGAAAGTTGGCTTCAACCCAGCAAAAATTTCTCAATAAGTGGGTTCAGCACTATTAGGAGAGACCGACTAACCACCCAAGGTGGCGGCGTTGCTCTTCTAATAAAGCAGAACATCAAAACCAAAACCATAAAAACTAAACACCTCGATGCAGAGGTGATTGCTACTGAAATCACTGTTGACAATAAAAACATCGCGATTGTTTGTTATTATAACGACCCAAGCAAAATTGTTTCTGACAATGTCTTTGAATTCTTTACGAGGAAATACAAACACTGCATTTTCCTCGGCGACTTCAGTGCCAAACACCTGTACTTTGGCTGCAATAAAACTACCCCCAACGGTGAAGCCCTCCTTGAAATCACAAAAAAACATAACCTTCATGTGATTATGAATGACAGCTCAGCAACTTATATAAGTAACAACCCATTATTCTCATCCGAAATCCTCGATCTAATTATCGCCAGTGACTCCCTGATAAACCACATCGACGACCACTGGGTCGGCGATGATGACTTAGGCAGCGACCACCCCCCGGTCCATGCCTCCCTGCAGTTAGGAAGTGGCCCACTCAGGTACCTACCCCCCCCCCCCCCCCACTCTCCACAGAAACTTCAGGAAAATTAATTGGAACCTCTACCGCGACATCATTGATGTCAAACTCACTACCCCCCCCCCCTCCCCCATCTAATGCAGCGAAACTAGAAACCCAATGCGAAAGCATTGAGAAAATCATTAACTCAACCTGAAACGAAATATGCCCAAAAGAGGAAGTACGCCCCTGGAGAAACACTATCTCTGGCGAGACTCTGTCACTTATCAAATCTAAACGGAAAGCTCTTCGCGCTCTCAGAAAAGAAACTGACCCCAGCAAAAAAGCCAAACTCAAAAAATATACAACCGCCTTAACGGCGAAGTCAAAGAAGCCCTCAAAGCTGAAAAACAAGCCAGCTGGGAAAAGGCAACAGCCAACCTAAACGGGACCCAAGATGCTAAAAAATTCTGGGACTCTTTCAAAATTCTTACTGGGCAAAAAAACAAGGGCGGTAAAGCCGCAGCAAAACCTCTTAAGAAGGAAGACGGCTCTTTCACTCGCACCGACAAAGAGAAGGCCGACACCTTTGCCGACCTCCTAAGAAAAACGCATCGCCCGTATCAAGGCATGGGCAATGATGACGCCGTCATCAACGCGATCGATGACTTCATCAATGAACACCCTGATATCTACCGTGACCCCAATTTCGATAACGAGCCAGAAGACGGGGACGATAATGACCTTGTCACCCCCATCATCAATGACGAAATCATTAATGTCATAAAAAAATGCAAAAACTCCTCCTCACCCGGCGAAGACTAAGTAAGCTACAAAATTCTAAAACAAAACTCCCTAATCGAAAAACTAAACAAACTATTCAACGCAGCCTCACCCATGGCTACTTTCCCAAATGCTGGAAAAAAGCCATCGGTGCCATGATACCAAAACCCGACAAGGACTCCTCCGATCCAGCCACCTACCGCCCAATCAGCCTGCTCAGCTGCATTGGTAAGACATTCGAACGAATCCTTACCAATCGGTTCAGGGGGCACCTTGAAGACATCGACTTCTTCAATAAATGGCAAAGAGCCTATAGAAACCGTAAAGAAGGCATCGAACATGTCTACCGACTAGTCACCCAAATGAAAACCGCTATCAACAATCAGCAAATAGGCGCGGCAGTACTGTTAGACGTCAAAAAAGCATTCGACTCTGTTTGGCATAATGGAATGCGCTACAAATTATCAAAAATGAATCTCCCCATGAAACTGCTCAGATTACTATCCTCTTTCTTAAATGATCGCGCAATTAAAGTCAGAGTGAACAATGAAATGTCTGACAGTGTCCCCCTTGAAGCAGGCACCCCCAAGGATCCGTCCTAAGCCCCCCACTTTTCATCTTTTTCGTAAATGACCTTAGCTTCTCCGAGGATCGCGTTCAGGTTTCCCAATTCGCGGATGATAAGGGCCTCTGGGACTCTAACAATACGGCCAATCTGCCCCAAAAACCCCTGCAACGCGCTCTCAACGAGCTTGAACTATGGTGTGCCAAATGGAGAATTAAGTTAAACGCCAATAAAACCCAACGAATCACCTTTACTCGCAAGATAAGTAAACGGGATTTTGACCTAAAACTTATGGATAACACCCTCCCAGAATGCAAAGAAGCGAAATTCCTGGGCATCACCATTGATCAAAAACTGTCCTTCAACAAACATACCGACGACATGGCGAAAAAAGCCACCAAACGCATTAACTTACTGAAAATGCTTAAGGGAACTTCATGGGGAGCCAACCAGTCCACCCAACTCAAACTATACAAAGCCTTTGTGCGCCCAGTACTCGAATACGGTGCAATCATACTAACTGACCTCAATCAAACTAATATGGGAAAACTCCAGAAGGTCCAAAATCACGCGCTAAGAGTTGCCCTCCGCGCACCATGGGACACACCCATCAAAACACCCCCACGACAGGGCCGATATCCCCACCATTAAAGGCCGCCTAGCCACCCTGACCGCGAAAAATCATGACCGGTTAGCCGACGGCGAATTAATCTCCGAACTTGGAGCCATTTGCGAAAGCCGACAAAAGCCCAAAAATTGCAATCAAAACTAAGACCGCTCGAAAAAAACTAGGGAACGAGAAGGTGAACTAACAGGCAGAAAATCAGCTTAACTGCCTTCTACCAGAAAGGTCTGCCTTCACCGACTCAAGTAAAATTACATCAGGATTAATTATTGTTAAAAAACTAAATTAATAGGGAACTAGAGAAACAGAATTTACTGCATCCAGTAAATTCAAGTCTGTGTGAAAAGGGTTAAAGTATCAGGAATAAACTCTACAGAAAGAGAATTTATGGAGGCTTATCTTCTGGTGTAAAATATTTTTTAACAAATCAGAAATGGGTTTTTCGTTAACAGTATTTACAGATATTCATACAGGAATCAGAACAATTTTTATAAGAAACCAGAAAAGGCATATATGTGACCAGCATTTAAAGGGTTCGATACACGAATCAGAAATGGACAATTTTGGCTCTGCCCACTAATTTGAGTGATGAAATACATTCATAAACTTTAGAAATACATTAAGGTGTAAATGCATTTCCCAGTCTTTCTGAATAATATGCACTTGATGACCTCATTCAGGTGGATCATATATTGAATCTCCAGCAATGTTTAACTCAGTCGGTGTAGTCCCATGTCCACATCTACATTGAAGAATGAGCGCAACCCACTTTGAAATAATGGCTCCACCAACTTCAGATCTGTCATCTGACATTCAGATAGAACGGGTGAAAAAAACATAGATTAGTGCAAACTGGTTATTGTTAACCAGCATGCCAAAATGCATAGAGATAGGACGGTCCGTATTTGAGTTGTCGCGCTGACAAAGGGTGCATAAACTCTATGTCAGAGATATTGTCATAAAAACCTTAAAAAACCCCAAGAGCTCATTTGAAAGCCTGCTTTTAAAAGCATCTAGTGACCTAAACAAGGCATACATAAAACTAGAACTTCTCTAATAAATTAATTTTAAACAGTCATAGCACTAACACAGTTAACAGAACATTCAACTATGTCAGTATTGCATCTTTTACCGGCATCCTGACAGTATTGTGATAGGTTTCAATAACAAATCTAGAGTGTAGTTTTACAATTACATGTACACTGGAATTCTTCATTATCAAGTTGTTTGTTTTTATATTAACTTGGTTTGGGAATTAATTCTGTACAGTGAGATTAAATAAATAGATCATGTTATTGTATTTGACAGTCACAGCTTTCTCCCCACTGCTTTTTGTGAAATTCTTTCATGGAGAAAATATTCATACAGGAATCAGAACAATTTTTTCAAGAAACCCGAAAAGGCATATATGTGCACACCATTTATAGGGTTCGATCAAGGAATCAGAAATGGACATTACTGCCGCTACCATTTATTTGAATGATGAGATACATGTATAATCTTCAGAACTGCATTAATTGGTATAAAATGAAATTCCCAATAGGTCGAAAAAGTATGCATTTAATGACCTCTCTTGACCACATAGAGGTGGACCACATTTTGAACCTTCAGCAAGTTTCAACTCATTTGGTGTAGGTACCATTACTATAGGTCATACTAAACCTGAAGTATGAGCATAAACTACTTTATAAATATTGGCTCCACCAACTCCGGATCTGCCATATTTGTAGATGATGGCAAATGTTCATATTAGCAAGGCAATGATGAAGTGTATGCATGGTACCTCTGGAAAATATATTGCAAGTAAAAAGGTTCAGTAATGTTGGAATGTAGACGTTGAAAGGCCTTGAAGACCCCCAAGAGCCTGTCCGAAGACTTATTGGCATTGTCAAAATACCGAGGTCCCATCTATATCCATGTGTGTTTAGAACAACACTGTGAGAATGGAAATGGTTTTCATTATTCTCAATGATTTTTTCGAAGAGAGGTGCACCATCGAAGTGCAGTACGCTTTAGTACACAGCGCCACCGTGCCCCCATATTAATATTTTCAGAGGGTTAAAATATTCGCTTTAAATATTCCATTTTAATCCTTTAACCCTTTACCCAGATGGTAGAGGTGCAGGCTGCAAGCCGAGAGGTCCTCGGTTCGAATCCCACCTGCGGCAACCGCGTTGTGTCCTTGGGCAAGACACTTCACCCCCATTGCCCACGTAGGGGCACGGTGACGCTGTGTACTAAGGCGTACTGTACGTCGATGGTGCACCTGTCTTCAACCAATGCTAACCCTGCTTGTGTGGAGTTGGTATGTTGGGGAGCTGACAGTTGCTCGCCGTTGCTCGGTGGTTCTCTCCGGGTACTCCGGCTTCCTCCACCCGTAAAACTGTCACGGTCATGGTTAGCCATTGTGCAGAAATATGTGACCTTAAAACACCAATAAAAATAAAAAAAAACCTTTACCCAACGAATCGGCCGCATCCGCCCGCGTAATATGCAAATTGAGAAGTTGAAAAAATATTAGTTCTAACGAGGGGTCCCATGATATGGTTTTGTTGAAATTGTTTGGAAAATTTGAAAAAAATGATATTTGAAATAATAAATTTTGCTATCGTCTCCGTTGGGTAAAGGGTTAAATGGGGGCGCAATGGCTGAGTTGGCAGAGGCGCAGGCTGCAAGTCGAGCGGTCCTCACTCTGTCCTTGGGCAAGACACTTCACCCCATTGCCTACGTGGGTGCATGGTGGCGATGTGTACTAAAGCATACTGCACATCGATGGTGCACCTGTATTCAACCAATGCTAACCCTGCTTATGTGGAGTTAGTATGTGGGGAATCTGATAGTTGCTCGCTGTTGCCCGGAGGTCCTCCTCCCCAGGTACTCTGGCTTCCTCCGCCCGTAAAACTATCCTGGTCATGGTAAACCACTGTGCAGAAATATGTGAAATTAAACACCAATAAATAAATAATCCTTTAAAAAATGAGCTCATTCCAATGAAGGGTCATAAGCTATGTTTTTCAAGCAAAAATGAAAAAGTAATTAAAACTGAATAGACATTTCTGTGTATAAAGCTGACCGGTTTTTGCCGTTATATTGGTTAAAGGGTTAAGAATAACTTAGTTTGGAAAGCACACTGAACAGGTGTCCCATTCCACATAGAATTAAATGTTTCAGAAAAGAAAGCGAAAAACATTCTGTAGCCATGAGTTATATTAAAGATATTTTTTTACTCACATCGAAGTATTAAGAGGGTTAAAATCTGACCATTCAAATATTCCATTTTATTACTTTGTAACTGTGATAGGTGTTTCGAGAAAGCCACACACCACTCCATCTCAAAACCTCTCAATCCTGAGTTATGATTGAGAATAAATAGATTTTTTTAAAAAAATGCTTTGAAAAGTGAAGGTTTCTCTCTCTCTTCAATGACTGAGACTGAAGTTTTCTAACATGATACAACATAAATATACAGTGCTGTTCAATGTAACAAAGAATTCTATCTCAGCTTTCTCTCTGGAGATTTCTGTTTTAGATAATGGTTACTGCTTCAGCTAACTCATTTCCCAGTAAATGTTGTAAACATATTTTTAACATCTAGAGCCCCAAGGCCCCACATGCCTCCAAATCATAGATGACCAAATACCAATGGCAGGCAGTCTATCAGTATACCAAAAACATTGAGATAGGATTGATTGTATTTGGGTCATCATGTTGACAAACACTGCATAGAAGACATTCTATGAATGTTATTAATTTATTGGGGTTTAACGACACTTCATCAGCTAGGCCCGCCTTGTGTCGTACAGTTTTTATGGATGGAGGAAACCAGAGAACACAGAGAACCACCAAACAACAACAACAAGCAACTGTCTGGATCCCCAACATGCTAACTCCACACAAGCAGGGTTAGTGCAAGTGTATCATTGGCATGCAGTATGTTTTAGTACACAACATCACTATGCCATTATGTGGGCAATGGGGGTGAAGTGTTTTTGCCCAAAGACACAAGGCAGTTGCCGCAGATAGGATTCGAACTGAGAACCTCTCGGCTTGCAGCCTGCACCTCTAACTGCTCAGCCACCGTGCCCTTCTATGAATGTAATGGGAATACTTTAGAGGCTTATTTTGGGGATAAAATAGTTTTAAAGGAATAAGAAAAAGGTTTTCAATGACAGTATTTATAGATATTCATTCAAAAATCAGTTAATTTTTTCCAAGAAACCAGATAAGGTATATATCTTCACAGTATTCAAAGGGACCAATCAAGGGAATGCACAAGGAGGTTCAAAAATATGATTTCCAGCAATTCTGGTAATAGCTCTCGTGACTCCTGTTCGACCTTGGCCCAAATTTTGAATATCCATCGAGTGTCGACTCGTTGGTATTGGTCCCAGGTCCATACATCATACCATGCTTGAAATATGAGCATGACCCACTTTCACGAATTTTGGCCTCACCAACTTTTTATGTAAAAATGGATGTATGGACTTCAGGAATGCTTTAGAGAGTCAAAAAATGTGATTTCCAGCAATTCTGAAAAAAAGCACTCAATGACCACAAGTGACCTCCGTAACCTTGACCCACATTTTTGAACCTCCATCAAGTGTCAACTTATTTAGTGTTGGCTCCAGGTCCATGCCTCACACCATCCTTGAGATATGAGCGTGACCCACTTTCAAAAATTTTGGCCACGCCCACTTTTTTCATGAAAAAATGCACATCTGAATTTTGGGGAAGCATTTGGAGGTCAAAAAATGTGATTTCCAGCAATTATGAAAAATGCACTCATTGACCCTTGAGTGACCTCGGTGACCTTGACCCATATTTTGAATCTCCATCAAGTGTCGACTCATTTGGTGTTGGTCCCAGGTCCATACGTCATACCATGCTTGAGATATGAGTGTGACCCACTTTCAAAAATGTTGGCTACGCCCACTTTTTTTACGTCAAAATGCATGTGTATATGTCAGGAATGCTTTAGGGTGTCAAAAAATGTGATTTCTAGCAATTATAAAGAATGCACTTAATGAACCCTAGGTGACCTCCATGACCTTGACCCATATTCTGAATCTCCAACGAGTGTCGACTCATTTGGTGTTGATCCCAGGTCCATACATCATACCATGCTTGAGATATGAGCGTGACCCACATTCAAAAATTTTGGCCACGCCCACTTTTTTCATGAAAAAATGCACATCTGAATTTTGGGGAAGCATGTGGAGGTCAAAAAATGTGATTTCCAGCAATTATGACAAATGCACTCATTGACCCCTGAGTGACCTCCGTGACCTTGACCCATATTTTGAATCTCCATCGAGTGTCGACTCATTTGGTGTTGGTCCCAGGTCCATATGTCATACCATGCTTGCGATATGAGCATGACCCACTTTCAAAAATTTTGGCCACACCCACTTTTTTACGTCAAAATGCATGTGTGTATGTCAGGAATGCTTTAGGGTGTCAAAAATGTGATTACTAGCAATTATAAAAAATGCACTTAATGACCCCTAGGTGACCTCCATGACCTTGACCAATATTCTGAATCTCCATCGAGTTTCGACTCATTTGGTGTTGATCCCAGGTCCATACGACATACCATGCTTGAGATATGAGCGTGACCCACTTTCAAAAATTTTGGCCACGCCCACTTTTTTTACATCAAAATACATGTGTGTACGTCAGGAATGCTTTAGGGGTCAAAAAATGTGATTTCTAGCAATTATGAAAAATGCACTTAATGACCCCAAGTGACCTCCGTGACCTTGACCCATATTTTGAATCTCCATCGAGTGTCGACTCATTTGGTGTTGGTCCCAGGTTCATACGTCATACCATGCTTGAGATATGAGCGTGTCCCACATTCAAAAAATTTGGCCACGCCCACTTTTTTTACGTCAAAATGCATGTGTGTATGTCAGGAATGTTTTAGGGGGTCAAAAAATGTGATTTCTAGCAATTATGAAAAATGCACTTAATGACCCCTAGGTGACCTCCGTGACCTTGACCCATATTTTGAATCTCCATGGAGTGTCGACTCATTTGGTGTTGGTCCCAGGTCCATATGCCATACCATGCTTGAGATATGAGCGTGACCCACTTTCAAAAATTTTGGCCACGCCCACTTTTTTTACGTCAAAATGCATGTGTGTACGTCAGGAATACTTTAGGGGGTCAAAAAATCTGATTTCCAGCAATTCTGAAAAATGCACTCAATGACCCCTAGATGACCTCCGTGACCTTGACCCATATTTTGAACCTCCATCGAATGTCGACTCATTTGGTGTTGGTCCCAGGTCTGTAGGTCATACCACGCCTGAGATATGGGCGTGACCCACTTTCAAAACACCCCTACAGACACCCCTGATACCCCAGGAATCTGAAAAATATTCAGTGCCGAGAACTTGTGGCTGTCTATCAGCATGCCAAAAATCAACGAGATAGGGCAATTTGTTTTCGAGTTATCTTGCGGACAAAAAATTGATGAGAAGACAGAAGACAGGAAAAAAAGAAGAAGAAGAAGAAGAAGAAAAAGAAGAAGAAGAAGAAAAAAAAGAAAAAAAAAAGAAAAAAAAAACCAAAGAAAAAGAAACCGTGCAAAAACAATAGTCTGTGTGTTTCACACAGACTGATGAGAAGGTGAATAAACAGGCAGAAAAACAGCTTAACTGTGGCCTTCCACCAGAAAGGGCTGCCTTCACCGACTCAACTAAAACTAGAGAAACAGAATTTACTGCACCCAGCAAATTCAAGTCTGTGTGAAAAGGGTTAAAGTATCAGGAATAAACTATACAGAAGGAGAATTTATGGAGGCTTATTTTCAGGAGTAAATTATTTTCAAACAAATCAGAAATGGATTTTCGTTAATAGTATTTACAGATATTCATACAGCAATCAGAACATTTTTTATAAGAAACCAGAAAAGGCATATGTGTGACCGGCATTCAAAAGGTTTGATACACGAATCAGAAGTGGACATTTTTGGCTCTGCCCACCAAGCTGATTGATGAAATACGTTCATGAACTTTTGAAATGCATTAAGGTGTAATGAAATGCATTCCCCAGTCTTTCTGAATAATATGCACTGGATGACATTGGTGACCTCTTTTAGGCGGACCATATATTGAACCTCCAGCAATTTTTAAATCAGTCGGTATAGTCCCATGTATACACCTACTTTAAAGAAATGGCTCCACCAACTACAGATCTGTCATTTTTGGGCGATGATAGCAAATATTTATTATGATTTAGAAGCCTCCAAGCCAGTCAGCCTACTGTATTACACACAAGGCCTCAAACTAGCTGAAAAAAACAAAGATGAGTGCAAACTGGTTGTTGGTAACCAGCATGCCAAAATGAATAGAGATAGGACGATTCGTATTTGAGTTATCGAGCCGACAAAGGGTGCATAGACTCTATATTGGGGATAGCGCCATAAAAAACTTAAAAGCCCCAAGAGCTCGTTTAAAGGCCTACTCTTAAGAGCATCCAGTGCGCTAAACAAGGCATACATAAAATAAGATGATGGAATCTTGAATCATGGCATTTGCGTAAAGAGTGGCAATATGGCAGGAAGCGTGCAAAAGGTTCTACCGTCATAAGTTAAATGATGTTGTTTGATCATCGCGGTGAAGTATGAAGAGGGTTAAAGACAGACCATTTAAATATTCCATTTCATTAATTCATAATTGTGGTAAGTGTTTCGAGAGAGCCGCTTACCACTCGGCCCGAAACCTGTTGATCTTGAGTTATGATTGAGAATGAAAAAAAAAATGAAAAATGCAATGAAAGGTGAAGGGTTATTTATTCAACTACAATTAATCAAGTGTTGTAAGATAGATCTGTATAATAAACAAATTTTCTTGCCACTCAAAGGTTTTTTTTCAACTTGGTTTGCGGATGGAATTTAATTCTGATTTGACAGCTGATAAGAGTAAATATGTGTCAGGCTGTCATCTATAGCAACTTCTCTCTAATTTGATTGTTTACATTATTCTCTTGTGTATATAAATATAAACATCTATTTCTTTATGATGCTTTTCTGTTACAAAGAAATTAGGGGGGGGGGTATAAAAAACTCTGTGGCCCAATGGACCACTCCCAAAGGTTCCCTAATAACATAGCTGGGCCAGTACTTGTGACAGGCTACCAGTATGCCAAACAGCCCCAGGACAGATTATTTATTTATTTATTTATTGGCGTGTAAGGTCACATATTTCTGCATAATGGCTAATCAGGACCACGACAGTTTTACGAGTGGGGGAAGCCGTAGTACCCGGAGAGAACCACCAAGCAACGGCGAGCAACTGTCAGTTCCCCAACATACTAATTCCACACAAGCAGGGTTAGCATTGGGTGAAGACAGGTGCACCATCGACGTGCAGTACACTTTAATACACAGCGTCACCGTGCCCCCATGTGGGCAATGGGGGTGAATTGTCTTGCCCAAGGACACAACGTGGTTGCCGCAGGTGGGATTCGAACCAAGGACCTCTCGGCTTGCAGTCTGCACCTCTACCAACTCAGCCACCGCGCCCCCAGGACAGATGATTTGTTTTTGAGTTATCGTCAAGACAAAATGAAGGGGATAGAAAATATTCATACAGGAATCAGAACATTCTTATAAGAAACCAGAAATGGCATATATGTGACCAGCATTCAAAGGGTTTGATACACGAATCAGAAATGGATATTTTTGTCTCTGCCCAGTAATTTTAGTGATGAAATACACTCATAAACTTTAGAAATGCATTAAGGTGTAATAAAATGCATTTCCCAGTCTTTCTGAATAATGCCCCCATACTAAGATCTTCAGAGGGTTAAAATATTCCCTTTAAATACTCCATTTTAATCCTTTAAATGGGGGCGCATTGGCTCAGTTGGCAGAGGTGCAGGCTGCAAGGCGTGAGGTCCTCACTCTGTCCTTGGGCAAGCCACTTCACCCCATTGCCCACTTGGGTGCATGGTGGCCATGTGTTCTAAAGCGTACTGCACATCGATTGTACACCTGTCTTCAACCAATGCTAACCCTGCTTGTGTGGAGTTAGTATGTGGGGGATCTGACAGTTGCTCGTTGTTGCCCGGTGGTTCTTCCCGGGTACTCCGACTTCCTCCACCTAAAAAACTGTCGTGGTCATGATTAGCCACTGTGCAGAAATATGTGACATTAAACGCCAATAAATAAATAATCCTTTGAAAAATGAGCTCAATCCAATAAAGGGTCATAAGCTATGTTTTTTCAAGCAAAAATGAAAAGGTAATTAAAACTGAATAGACGTTTCTGTGAATAATGTTGACCGGTTTTCGCTGTTATGTTCGCTAAAGGGTTAAGAATCCCTTACTTTGGAAGGCACACTGAAAAGGTGTCCCATTCCACATAGAATTAAATGTTAAGAAAATAAAGCGAAAAACATTAAGTTTCTCGGCTGACAGTACCTGCTTTTGCACTCCGGAGGGATGGAACGGCACAAATCAGAGACATTCTCATAATGCACTTTGACACCAAAGGTTTCTGCACTGAGGCCGAGATGAGCGCAATGAAAGCCTATAGAACTCCTCTAACAAATTAGTTTTAAACAGTCATAGCACTAACACAGTTAACAGTAGAGTCGACCATGCCAGTATTGTATTGTTACTGATATTGTGATAGGTTTCAACAATTATTCAATGCAGTTTTATTAAAAGGGTTAACTTTATTCTGCCTGAAATAAAATATGTGCAATCCACATTGAAGTCTTGAGAGGGGTTAAAAGCATTGAACTGAGTAAGATAGGTTTCAACAATTATTCAGTACAGTTTTATGGAAAGGGTTAACTTTATTCTGCCTGAAATAAAATATGTGCAATCCACATAGAAGTCTGGAGAGGGTTAAAAGCAGTGAACTGAATAATTTACAATTTATTTCCTTGCAAGGCAAAGGGTTTCTCTCAATTTAGTTTCAGGAACTAACATCCCATAATGATGACAATGTCAGATTTCATTTTGACAGCTTACTCCACTGGTGTTTACATAGTCTCCAGTGTGAACATAACATCGTATTGCTTGGGGAGAATTTACTGTATCAGGAAATCGGAGGCTGTGAAAACCCTGTGGCCTACTGGGCCATACTGAAAAAATGTGATTTCCAGCAATTCTGAAAAATGCACTCAATGACCCCTAGTTGACCTCCGTGACCTTGACCCATATTCTGAACCTCCATCGAGTATCAACTCATTTGGTGTTGGTCCCAGGTCTGTAGGTCATACCATGCCTGAGATATGGGAGTGAACCATGTTAAAAATTTTGGCCACGCACACTTTTTTTACGTAAAAATGCATGTGTGTATGTCAGGAATACTTTAAGGGTCAAAAAATGTGATTTCCAGCAATTCTGAAAAATGCACTCAATGACCCCTAGGTGACCTCTGTGACCTTAACCCATATTTTGAATCTCCATCAAGTGTCGACTCATTTCGTGTTGGTCCCAGGTCCATACGTCATGTCATGCCTGAGATATGGGCGTGACCCACTTTCAAAAAATTTGGCCACGCCCACTTTTTTCACGTCAAAATGCATGTGTGTCCGTCAGGAATGCTTTAGGGGGGTCAAAAAATGTGATTTCCAGCAATTCTGAAAAATGCACTCAATGACCCCTAGATGACCTCCGTGACCTTGACCCATATTTTGAACCTCCATTGAGTGTCGACTCATTTGGTGTTGGTCCCAGGTCTGTAGGTCATACCACGCCTGAGATATGGGCGTGACCCACTTTCAAAACACCCCTACAGGCACCCCTGATACCCCAGGAATCTGAAAAACATAGGTGACCGAGAACTTGTGGCTGTCTATCAGCATGCCAAAAATCAACGAGATAGGGCAATTCGTTTTCGAGTTATCTTGCGGACAAAAAAGTGATGAGAAGACAGAAGACAGGAGAAGAAGAAGAAGAAGAAGAAGAAGAAGAAGAAGAAGAAGAAGAAGAAGAAAAAAAAAGAAGAAAAAAAAAGAAAAGAAAAAGAAACCGTGCAAAAACAATAGTCTGTGTGTTTCACACAGACTAATTACATCAGGATTAAATATTGTTAAAAAACTAAATAAATATGGAACGAGATGGTGAATAAACAGGCAGAAAAACAGTTTAACTGTGGCCTTCTACCAGAAAGGGCTGCCTTCACCGACTCAACTAAAATTACATCACGATTGGATACTGTAGATCTCGTTTCCGGCCGGTGGGGGGCTCGGCCCACACAGGACGCTCGCGATACCAGGCGAAAGCGTTTTGTAAGGGCTGGGCCTCCCCGGCTGGGGGTAGGATTTGCAGTGTTTAATCGTGATCCAAAATAAACTCAAACTAATCTAAATATGGTCGAAACCAGCGAAAGGCATAACAGAAACACCCTCGGGTGTGGTTTAGTGTCTAAACCTGTTACCCCCCCCCCCCCCCCCCCCCCGCTACAAACTCACTATCACCCAATGTAGGTGATCTAACAGGCAGATTAACAGCTTAACTGTGATCACAATTAAAACATAATGTGCTACTTTCATCTTTTAATTTTTACATATTCTAATGAAAGCTAATTCTGCCTTCTTCTTTTAAGCAGGTACACAGAAGATGCTTTTTGACCAGCACCCCAATAACCGCTATGGACAGTCCAACCGTTATAGAAACGGTAACCCCCATGGTTCCTGAACATCCTCCACTCCATCCCTAAAAGTGGTTGACCACTTTAAGGGAGGCGAGCGTTGGTCCTGCGTCCCGCCTCTGCCCCTTTTTGTAAGCGCATTGCGCATCCTTTTGTCCCAACCCATTAGGATTACAATGCAGGCCTGCCCCCGAACCAGGGAAGTTCGGGTCTTCTTCCTGGTGGCCCCCGAAAGGGGTCGTTGTTGTTTTCCTTCAAAGAGTCCAACCAAACAGAGACAGCCTGAGGCAGATTATACTTGCCAGTGTAACGGATTTGGTAACAGCAGTTGAAATATAATACACAACTAGAGAAACAGAATTTACTGCATCCAGTAAATTTAAGTCTGTGTGAAAAGGGTTAAAGTATCAGGAATAAACTCTACAGAAAGAGAATTTATGGAGGCTTATCTTCTGGTGTAAAATATTTTTTAACAAATCAGAAATGGGTTTTTCATTAACAGTATTTACAGATATTCATACAGGAATCAGAACAATTTTTATAAGAAACCAGAAAAGGCATATATGTGACCAGCATTTAGAGGGTTCGATACACGAATCAGAAATGGACAATTTTGGCTCTGCCCACTAATTTGAGTGATGAAATACATTCATAAACTTTAGAAATACATTAAGGTGTAAATGCATTTCCCAGTCTTTCTGAATAATATGCACTTGATGACCTCATTCAGGTGGACCATATAATGAATCTCCAGCAATGTTTAACTCAGTCAGTGTAGTCCCATGTCCACATCTACATTGAAGAATGAGTGCAACCCACTTTGAAATAATGGCTCCACCAACTTCAGATCTGTCATCTGACATTCAGATCGAACGGGTGAAAAAAACAGATAAGTGCAAACTGGTTATTGTTAACCAGCATGCCAAAATGCATAGAGATAGGACGGTCCGTATTTGAGTTGTCGCGCTGACAAAGGGTGCATAAACTCTATGTCGGAGATATTGTCATAAAAACCTTAAAAAACCCCAAGAGCTCATTTGAAAGCCTGCTTTTAAAAGCATCTAGTGACCTAAACAAGGCATACATAAAACTAGAACTTCTCTAATAAATTAATTTTAAACAGTCATAGCACTAACACAGTTAACAGAACATTCAACTATGTCAGTATTGCATCTTTTACCGGCATCCTGACAGTATTGTGATAGGTTTCAATAACAAATCTAGAGTGTAGTTTTACAATTACATGTACACTGGAATTCTTCATTATCAAGTTGTTTGTTTTTATATTAACTTGGTTTGGGAATTAATTCTGTACAATGAGATTAAATAAATAGATCATGTTATTGTATTTGACAGTCACAGCTTTCTCCCCACTGCTTTTTGTGAAATTCTTTCATGGAGAAAATATTCATACAGGAATCAGAACAATTTTTCTAAGAAACCCGAAAAGGCATATAGGTGCACACCATTTATAGGGTTCGATCAAGGAATCAGAAATGGACATTACTGCCGCTACCATTTATTTGAATGATGAAATACATGTATAATCTTCAGAACTGCATTAATTGGTATAAAATGAAATTCCCAATAGGTCGAAAAAGTATGCATTTAATGACCTCTCTTGATCGCATAGAGGTGGACCACACTTTGAACCTCCAGCAAGTTTCAACTCATTTGGTGTAGGTACCATTACTATAGGTCATACTAAACCTGAAGTATGAGCATAAACTACTTTATAAATATTGGCTCCACCAACTCCGGATCTGCCATATTTGTAGATAATGGCAAATGTTCATATTAGCAAGGCAATGATGAAGTGCTTGAATGGTACCTCTGGAAAATATATTGCAAGTAAAAAGGTTCAGTAATGTTGGAATGTAGACGTTGAAAGGCCTTGAAGACCCCCAAGAGCCTGTCTGAAGACTTATTGGCATTGTCAAAATACCGAGGTCCCATCTATATTCATGTGTGTTTAGAACAACACTGTGAGAATGGAAATGGTTTTCATTATTCTCAATGATTTTTTCGAAGAGAGGTGCACCATCGAAGTGCAGTACGCTTTAGTACACAGCGCCACCGTGCCCCCATATTAAGATTTTCAGAGGGTTAAAATATTCGCTTTAAATATTCCATTTTAATCCTTTAACCCTTTACCCAGATGGTAGAGGTGCAGGCTGCAAGCCGAGAGGTCCTCGGTTCGAATCCCACCTGCGGCAACTGCGTTGTGTCCTTGGGCAAGACACTTCACCCCCATTGCCCACGTAGGGGCACGGTGACGCTGTGTACTAAGGTGTACTGTACGTCGATGGTCCACCTGTCTTCAGCCAATGCTAACCCTACTTGTGTGGAGTTGGTATGTTGGGGAGCTGACAGTTGCTTGCCATTGTTCGGTGGTTCTCTCCGGGTACTCCGGCTTCCTCCACCCGTAAAACTGTCACGGTCATGGTTAGCCATTGTGCAGAAATATGTGACCTTAAAACACCAATAAAAATAAAAAAAACCTTTACCCAACGAATCGGCCGCATCCGCCCGCGTAATATGCAAATTGAGAAGTTGAAAAAATATTAGTTCTAACGAGGGGTCCCATGATATGGTTTTGTTGAAATTGTTTGGAAAATTTGAAAAAAATGATATTTGAAATAATAAATTTTGCTATCGTCTCCGTTGGGTAAAGGGTTAAATGGGGGTGCAATGGCTGAGTTGGCAGAGGTGCAGGCTGCAAGTCGAGCGGTCCTCACTCTGTCCTTGGGCAAGACACTTCACCCCACTGCCTACGTGGGTGCATGGTGGCGATGTGTACTAAAGCGTACTGCACATCGATGGTGCACCTGTATTCAACCAATGCTAACCCTGCTTGTGTGGAGTTAGTATGTGGGGAATCTGATAGTTGCTCGCTGTTGCCCAGAGGTCCTCCTCCCGAGGTACTCTGGCTTCCTCCGCCTGTAAAACTATCCTGGTCATGGTAAACCACTGTGCAGAAATATGTGAAATTAAACACCAATAAATGAATAATCCTTTAAAAAATGAGCTCATTCCAATGAAGGATCATAAGCTATGTTTTTTCAAGCAAAAATGAAAAAGTAATTAAAACTGAATAGACATTTCTGTGTATAAAGCTGGCCGGTTTTTGCCGTTATGTTGGTTAAAGGTTTAAGAATCCCTTAGTTTTGGAAAGCACACTGAAAAGGTGTCCCATTCCACATAGAATTAAATGTTTCAGAAAAGAGAGCGAAAAACATTCTGTAGCCATGAGTTATATTAAAGATATTTTTTTACTCACATCGAAGTATTAAGAGGGTTAAAATCTGACCATTCAAATATTCCATTCTATTACTTTGTAACTGTGATAGGTGTTTCGAGAAAGTCACACACCACTCCATCCCAAAACCTCTCAATCCTGAGTTATGATTGAGAATAAATAGATTTTTTTTAAAAAATGCTTTGAAAAGTGAAGGTTTCTCTCTCTCTTCAATGACTGAGACTGAAGTTTTCTAACATGATACAACATAAATATACAGTGCTGTTCAATGTAACAAAGAATTCTATCTCAGCTTTCTCTCTGGAGATTTCTGTTTTAGATAATGGTTACTGCTTCAGCTAACTCATTTCCCAGTAAATGTTGTAAGCATATTTTTAACAGAAATGCATGTGTGTATGTCAGGAATGCTTTAGGGTGTCAAAAAATGTGATTTCTAGCAATTATAAAAAATGCACTTAATGACCCCTAGGTGACCTCCGTGACCTTGACCCATATTTTGAATCTCCATCGAGGGTCGACTCATTTGGTGTTGGTCCCAGGTCCATACGTCATACCATGCTTGAGATATGAGCATGACCCACTTTCAAAAATTTTGGCCACGCCCACTTTTTTCACGTCAAAATGCATGTGCGTATGTCAGGAATACTTTAGGGGTTCAAAAAATGTGATTTCCCGCAATTCTGAAAAATACACGTAATGACCCCTAGGTGACCTCCATGACCTTGACCCATATTTTGAATCTCCATCGAGTGTCGACTCATTTGGTGTTGGTCCCAGGTTCATATGTCATACCATGCTTGAGATATGAGCATGACCCACTTTCAAAAATTTTGGCCACACCCACTTTTTTTACGTCAAAATGCATGTGTGTACCTCAGGAATACTTTAGGGGGTCAAAAAATGTGATTTCCAGCAATTCTGAAAAATGCACTTAATGACCCCTAGGTGACCTCCGTGACCTTGACCCATATTTTGAATCTCCATCGAGTGTCGACTCATTTGGTGTTGGTCCCTGGTCCATACGTCATACCATGCTTGAGATATGAGCGTGACCCACTTTCAAAAATTTTGGCCACACCCACTTTTTTACGTCAAAATGCATGTGCGTATGTCAGGAATACTTTAGGGAGTCAAAAAAATGTGATTTCCAGCAATTCTGAAAAATGCACTCAATGACCCCTAGATGACCTCCGTGACCTTGACCCGTATTTTGAACCTCCATCGAATGTCGACTCATTTGGTGTTGGTCCCAGGTCTGTAGGTCATACCACGCCTGAGATATGGGCGTGACCCACTTTCAAAACACCCCTACAGACACCCCTGATACCCCAGGAATCTGAAAAATTTTCAGTGCCGAGAACTTGTGGCTGTCTAACAGCATGCCAAAAATCAACGAGATAGGGCAATTGGTTTTCGAGTTATCTTGCGGACAAAAAAGTGATCAGAAGACAGAAGACAGGAGAAGAAGAAGAAGAAGAAGAAGAAGAAGAAGAAGAAGAAGAAGAAGAAGAAGAAGAAGAAGAAGAAAAAGAAAAAAAAGAAAAAAAAAAAAAAGAAAAAGAAACTGTGCAAAAACAATAGTCTGACTAATAAAGGTTCTAAATTACTCTGTTATAATTCGTCTGCTTATAGCAGAAGTTTAATTCTATTTTTGTTGGCTTCTAGTCATTTCCATGTTCGAAATGAATCGATGTTCCTTTTCGGTTCATGCCGTGGTGCATTGTGCTGTGTTTTTTGGTTGTCGAGGTGAAAGCGAGGGATCAATCAGGTTGCAATATTCGAAATCTTTTCCCGCGAAATTATCCTATATAAGAGCGGTCTCGCTCATAATTCGTCGTCCACTTTATGTTTGGGTAATGCTGGGATCTAGCTGTCCAAACATAAACCCACACACTAGCTTAGTGATGGGGGCACTTTGTTACCTGTAAAAAGGTTAACCGTAAGTGGTGCCGTAATTTTTGGACCCGTTCAACTCGGCCCTGGTGAGAATCAACGTTTCTGACGGTGATTCTCTCCAGGTCCGAGTTCTGGGCGAAGCATCCACATTTACTGAACATATTTTGTGTGTAATTTAACACCCCCCCCCCCCCCCTTTGGTAAAAGTGCAGTGGCCCCGTGGTTTTTGATCCGTCATTCATAATCATGTCCATTTCATATCATACTATTTTTGGCTTCTTACTAAACCACGTATAAACTGTTTTTCTATTTTATTGTGAATTCATCCAGACCATAACACATAACTTAATGGTTATTCTACATCAGGGTTGAGTTATATTTTATCCATGGTTTGTTAGCTGACCCAGATCCTCACGAATCTGAAGAACAACAGGGAGATTTCGGCCAGGGTTCTAGCCCCTGGAGAGTCGTTCACCCCACCCCTGTTACAACTTGACGAGGCTATCAGGATCTGGTTATTACAGCTACTTTCATTATGGGTATTTTTCCCAACAAGGTCTGCGTTCTTTGAATGATCAAGATGAATTTAATTCATGGGGAAATTAGAACTTGATTGTCGGTATGCATAATTTCAGTAGCTCCCCAATTGAATGCAATTGTATACCTTTGGAATCCTACTTAGTGGGTTGAAGTGGCACAATGAGCCCAAGTATACCACTGCTGGTGAAGTAGAAGCTCATAAGCTGGGTATTATTAAAGTTTGGTAGACAAAGTCATTCTATGAGTGAGTTGAAGTCTAAGATTATAGACGGTTCATTCTGTTGTCTATTTTACTCTACACTAAACTCCCAAGATGTCACTATACTGGAATTAACAGGGGCCGAAATACCCCCCCCCCCCCCCCCCCCAACACACACAATACATATTTTGTGTTTTCGTAGGCGATCTGAGCAATTTGAACCAGAGAATTTGAGAGGGTTTGAGCTGATCTGTCAACTTGGCCCAAACACTTATGACATGAATGTGAAAAATACCCGATAAAGTCTTTTTAACATCTTGTTATAGATGGATTTATTTTGCGACTGGTAGCGATATTGGAGGTTAAATGTTCAGCTATATTATTTGAAATTGGAAAGTGCCAGTGTAGCTCAAAAAGCTTGTTCGTGAAAAGCTGTCTGTGGTATTGGTCGCAAAAAATGTCTGCAGTTGAATTACAATTTTTCTGAAATATCTTCACTTCCGGGTTCATTAAGATAAGATAAGATAAGATAATATTTATTGCAAGAACACCAAAAACAAGGCAGATTGCATGTCATTGAAATTAGTAACAATAATACCAAGAAATAGCAAAATATGTTTGAAACCATAAACACTAATGTTCAGTTGGTGCATGTTATAGCTAATGATTTCATTCTAATTGGTATTATGCCGCAAGCAAGCATTCTCTGTATTCAAACATTTGTCGGATCATATTACAGATGATACCACACAGCGCGGGGATTTCATTTTTCATAAGAAATACGAATCTCTCAGAGCTACTCATACCAACAAAATCTGGATATTCTCTCTCGATTTTGCGATAGGAGTCAGCACGTATAGAGTCATATCTCTTACAATCCATAACAAAGTGGAATTCATTTTCTATATTACCATTGTTACATACCTTACATAACCTTTTATGTACAGGTAATGGGGGCTGCATATGTCTACCCTTTTCAATCATTAAGTTGTGATTACTAATACGTAATCGGGTGAACAGATTTTTTGCATGTTCCGAAGTTGTGTTCAGTAAATAAATTTCTATGTTATAAATGTCTTTAAACTCTCTATAGGTTCTAAGTCTGTTTTTTCCGGCCTTCTTATCATCATTGTATATATCATTTAGAAAAGTATTAAGGTGGCGAGTCTTCAAGTCTTCACGAATTACGTCAATTTTCCAATTGCTAAGGTTTGCTGGTTGTTTACCGGGGGCATTTGCTTGACCACTATCTTCCACAAGACGGTGACATCTTGAAATGATTGAATCTGGTAATGTATAATTTTCAGACTCAATTCTAGCCTCAGTCAACAGTGTTGAAGAAGACTTCTGGTACAATTTGGTTGCATATTTAATCATTTGCATCGTAGCCTCTATGTGCACAGGATATCGACCTAATTCCGCTCTCGCTGCGTGGTTGGATGATTTCCTGTTAACACCGAGTAGGCTTTTACAGAACTGTAGATGAACATGTTCACACGGAACCTTATCACCGTGTGTGTTGTTTATTTCATACGCCCATATTTCACTTCCATATAAAAGAATAGGCTTAATAAGTGAATCGAAAAGTTTAGCGAGAAGAATTATCGGAGGTGGCCATTCCTTTTTGAAAGTATTTAGTAGACTGTACAGTACTTTCATGCCCTTTTTGCTTAATTCTTGTTGTGCTTTTGTTAACTTTCCATTTTTTGCGAAACATAGGCCAAGATAAGTGTAATCGGGTACCTGTGTAACTGAATTTGAACCAATGTGGAAGTTAGGCATTCTAACTTTACGGGAGTGGAATGTCATCGCCTTTGTTTTATCTACATTTACATGGAGCCCGTTTCTAACAGAGTAATCGTCCAATTGGTCTAAACATCGTTGCAATCCGTAGGGGTTGTCTGATATCAGCACCAGATCATCTGCGAAAAGCAGATGATTTAATGTAGTATTATTTAATTTTACAGGTGCACATTTTTCATCAAAAATGTGTCCAATGTCATCAATAAAAATTTTAAATAATGTCGGCGAAATAACACAACCCTGCCTAACACCGATTGTCGATAATTGTGCGGGGCTCACGCCAAGTTTGGTTTTTATTTGATAAAAGCGTGACTGATATAAAGAACTTAACACTGCGAGAATATTACCACATATACCCACTTTGTTAAGTTTTTGAAAGAGAATATTTCTGTCAACAGTGTCGAAGGCTTTCTTAAAATCAACAAAAACCGCGTATAGTGGTTTTTTCATCTTTTTATATTTATTTATCGATGTTTTAAGAATATAACCGCTGTCGGTTGTACTTCGACCTTGTCTGAAGCCAAATTGATTATCGGTGATTAAGGAATTGTCTTCAAGAAATGTGTTAATCCTTTCGTTCAGAACTTTATTAAATAGCTTGCCAAGCGCGTTGCTTACGGCTATTGCTCTGTAATTATTTGGATCATATCTATCTCCTTTCTTGTAGATAGTTGTTAGTACAGTATTGCTCCAAGTCAGTGGATAATGGTGTGATTCAAACACCTGGTTGAAAAGTTTAATTAAGTGATCGATTAGATGTGGGGTAACCGTTTTAAGCAGTTCGTTTGATATATTGTCGCAACCAGATGCTTTTTTGTTTTTGAGTCGTTTAACTGAGTACATAATTTCATCGGCAGTAAATGAACCATTATTAAGTGCAAACTGATAATCTTGATTTCTGCTAAACGTGTCAGGACTGTTAGATTTGTTCGGTGGTCTAGGTCTACAGAGAAGATCACCAAAGAAATCTACAGTTCTGTCGGCATCCAGATGTTGATCTGCGGCTTTGTTTTTTCTCAATGAATTAATTGTTTTCCAGTATTCTCTGGGGTCAGATGTTGACAGGTGTTCTAGTTTATCGCATATGCTTTTGAAGTATAACTTTGATTTTCTTTTTAGTGTTTTCTTATATGCTTTTTTGGCAGAATAAAATTTCTGAATCAATGACCTGTCGTGGGGTGTGCGTTGCAAGCGTTTTATAGCGTCATCCAGAGCACTTTTTAGTTGTTTGCATTCGCTATCAAACCATCTCTTCTTAGGTCTCATTTTCGATTTCCTGAGAGTTATTCTTTTTGTTGCAGCTGTGTTAATAATACCCAATAACTCACTGAATTCGGCCACGGCGTCAGTAGTGCCTTTTCTATCCTGAGTGTAGGGTTTCATCAGAAACTGCTGTTTTTTATATTCAACATCGTGGCCATAAATTGCTCTTATAGCTCTCATCTGGCTATCAGGTGTCCACCTTAGTGTGAATTTGGTCATGGTATATTTATATTTTAGATTTACGTCGGATGTATTAGAGGTGTTCCTGTATTTCAATAACATTGTTAGTTGGGAGTGATCTGAATGCTCATTGGGGGCTTTTACGCAAAAGTAATCTACATCTGATAAGTACATTTCTGAAATGATTACATAATCAACAACACTGGCTCCATTATATTGAAAACTTGTAAAATTTCCCATGTAGTCCCCAGGAACCCTGCCGTTCAGAATTCTGAGTTTGGCTGCCTGACAGAAGGAAATCAGCTGCCTTCCATAGGTATTCAGTGTTTTATCCAGACTCGTACGAGCTCGACAGTTGTCGATTGTGTAAAAATCGGGGAGCGGAATGTGCCTGTCAGTATCATCTGTAATATAATCCGGAGACACGCCAGTACGGGCATTTGTGTCTCCACCCATTATCACCAACACCTTCTCATCATATTCGTTCAATTTATTTTTCATGCTACCAAAGATGGGTGTATCACTTGCCTCTGTTCTCCAGTATGTAGAGTTTTGGGGAGGTACATACATGGACACGAAAAGTACTGGATCTTTCAAGTTGAACATTTGACCATCAAATTGTGCCCACAGGGACAGACCGTCGATAGAAAATGATCTCTGGAAGAACGGTTTGTATCTGTCAAGATAATAGAACGCAATACCACCTTTTTTATATTTGGCGTTATTGCGACACAGATCCAAGCAGGTATATCCCGGTATATCTATATCGTCGTCGCTACCATGCCAAGATTCTAGAATTGTTATAAAATCGTACCTGTTCAACAAATTAAGGAAACATGGGTCTGAGAGTTTACTCACAAGACCTTGTGTATTCCACACAGTGTAGCCAATTTTGGGAAATATTTTGCATTTCGAACGTGCAGACATGATGAATCTATTATTTAACAACGCTGGCCAAGGAGAACTGGAGAGAGTCAACATTAGATAACTCGTGATAATTTACGTTGCATATTTAAATAAACCATACTTCAGTGGTCATGCTATCGGAATTTCTGCAATATTATTCATAATAAATAGCTGAAAAATTAGTTATCTGCAAACTTCTAGTCAAGGGTTGGACTGTTATAAAAATTGAAGATATACTTTGAAATACTCGTCGATTACAATTAATACTCTGACATAGCAGATAATCTAGAACGGATAGTAGTAATATTGGTTTTTTTTTATTTATTTATTCCCCCCCCCCCCCCCCCTTATCCTAATGAATTATAATAGCATCATCACACGAGAGCTGCTCAAAAGCGCTCTCGTATGAGGATATTGAGATAGTATATCGATAAATAATATAAAAAAAGACTTGACTTGTTGAATTATAACAATAGTATCACACGAAAGGCTTATGAGTCTTCTCATGTGAAAGTATTGAAATAACATTTGCAGTCAAAATAGTAATTCTAATGTGTGCGTAATTTCTGTTTCATTTCTAAACTCTCGGACTTTTGGAGTCGATATGCATTAAAACCCTTGATAATTGCTGGCACAAAAATGCCACTTCATTGTTGTTAAATGTTTGACGTTCCTGGTGATTATTACTGAACTGTATATGTTGTTCACTATTGACAGTGCGCATTGTATCGCTTTGACCAGCGCAATAATTTCCAATGTTCCCGTGTGCCATTGTTGGCTGAATGTTTGGATAATGGTGTCTGCGGTAGGGCTGTTGTCGGTCACGAACATAATTCACATTATAACTGAATTGGTTTGGCGAACTGGCACTGTTGGAAGAATATTTAATTCTCTTAGCTAGCACTTTGATACCTGAAGTATTTACATGCCAATCATCCCGATAAAGATGTGTTTGAAGAACGCCACTGTGTGATATAAAGCCCCCGGTGTTGTCTTGGAAGTCACATCCGATGGTATCACATGACAGTTTATATCTTCGATTGGTTTCGTTAATTAATGAGTTAATATCTGTTGAATGAGGAGTGGGAAGAACAGATGATACGTTAACCTTAGCCCGTGGGTATTTCTGCTTTAAAAGAATTAGCAGCTCCTCGATTGTTTTTATAGGTGTAACAATTTGATGTCTACACGAGTTAATGCCAACATGCACAGTCACTTTCGTTACATGTTCATACACATCTGCGTTTTGTAGCCAGCGAATAAGACCTTCTATTCTTTGACCTGGTTGCACTATTTTTTTAACAACCTCTCCTTTCCTGGCCAGCAACTTAGAGTCAATTCCTCTGATTACCGAGTCGCCAATCAAGATATGAGTAAGTGTTGTCGATTCTTCATTCGGTTGTGAATACGTGAACGCGTGATTATTGTAACTAGCCTTCGTGTCCTGTGAATAACTCTCGTCGTTTCTTCTGTCGATTTCTTGATCAGCCGAATAATCACAATTAACCCCAAAAGCACTGAATTTATTTTTCACGGTGACATTTGGTACATATGACGGAGATTCAATAAGATGGGGATTGGAGGGTGTTTTACACAGTATCGATGATGTTTTTGAGGGAGTGTTATCAACAGAATCTACTGTTACACCTGAGTTAGTTTCTGGCTCTGCGTGCCTGTTTGATTTGAGACGATTTGTCACTTTATCGTCACTCGATCCTTGATTTCCTTGTTGAAACGCCGTGTCTTTAACTTTCTGTTTAACTGAGGTAATTTCGCTTTTAAGTTTATTAATTTCCTTCTTCAGGCGACCGTTTTCCGCTCTTACGTCAGACATTTGCTGTTCCAGGTCTTTTGTAACCAATTTCATTGTATTTTCGAATTGTGCTTTTAGATCCTTGATGTCCTCGGAAAATTTAGATTCCACTTCTTTTTGGGTCAGTTTGAGCTCTTCTATAAGTTCTTGAACACCATCAACAGAATGCTTTAGCGTCGTATAGTTCACTGCATCTCTGTGCGAGGCCGAGTACAGATTTCGTGAAGAACAGACTATTGCTGAAAGAGGCGCTTTAACGGGGGTTTTGTAGTACGCCGTCCTTATCTTTTTCTTTTTAGATTTGTATCTGGAAGCATCTCGTATCTGTAGTCTATTTGGAGGAGTCGTAGTGACATTATCGTCGCTAGAATATTCCTTTTCCTGCCTTTCATTGAACATTTTGTCCACGAATTCATCCATGTCCGCCTCACATTTCGTGTTCAAACCAAGCTCACGAACAGAAGGAAAATCGTTGGTTATCCACCATCTTATATTCGGTTTGGACCCCTGTATCATGATCTTATTCTGAGTTCTATAAATATGGACTTTCACTTTGTTTGATTTATTGCGCGGTATTGTAAGTTTGTCCTCCACCACAATTTGCTTTCGGTCAGAAATACATACACTCCCATACAACGCCACGCACCTCATTTTGTTTCTGATCGTCCCAGTACATTTTAGAAAATCCTGATTTATTGTCCTCGAATTTGTTTGTATCCAGGGTAATGACAATACATTTTCCGCTATCTTTCACTTGTAGATCGTGGATGTCGTCCTGTAATTCCGCTTTCTTTTTGTTTATTACTTTCTCCAGATTTAAGGAATAGTCCCGTATTGTGTCCACAAGTTTATCGTTCACAGTTTTATTCTCAAAGTCCATTTTCTCTGTTGTCTTAGGCTCTGAAAGGGATAGCATGTTGTATGGTATGTGAAAAACACTTCTCTCAACTACTAATATTACAAAATATCGACACTGGCTGTCGTTTTACACTTTCCAGTTAACTAACATATATTGAATGGCATTCCTAATAATCCTATTTCATCACCACCAGTAAATAATGTATTTGTTAACTCATACAGCTTATTGTTAATAATTTGTTAATACATGTACACTAAAGCATCCGTGTAATTTGTGAGATTATAATCCAGTGAAAAGTTAATAGAACTTCATTATCCAGTGAAAAGTTTATATTATTTCTTTTTATCACAATATCACAATATTTCTTCTCTTCAGTTCTCCATGGCCTGAGGCGCTACTGTACTCACTTACATTTGATTAATGATCAGTTCTCCTTAATTTGACTTATTCACACATATAAAATTACACAATTAATACAATGTAACTCGAAAAAACGTTAAAGTTTTCGCGGAGAAATTGTAAACACGTCCATCTTTTTCCGTGACGTTTGACTCATTTTGTGAATCAATCTATGGGGTATTTGAGGCAACTCAACCGTGGGCAAATAGGAAGGGAAGTCGAGTTATATGCCCTTTAGTACAAAGTAGCATTGGGTTCATGAGGGATTTAACCCCACAATTTTTTCTTTCAACTTTTGAAAATGTTTAAGGTCAACATTAAATCTAATAAAAAGGCCCAAGTTAGGTGTTCGTTAAGGCATTAACTGTTAGGTAAACTTGATTCAAGAAAGAATCTTTTAGTAAGTCGATATTAAAAGCTAAAATGCTAGATGATTGCATTGCTCATTAGTTTGGATGTATTTTGTCTTACCGTAGTGACCAGAAAGGATGTTTTTTCCTAGGAAGCGAAATAAGACCTCGTAGTCTGCTTATTTAAAGTAGGTAGTACACAGTGTGTTGGTAAGTCAATTTTCTATTGGCAATAGGCATCGACGTATGAGGACCCTTTTCTATTAAATAGCAATCACAACGTGTAGGAGTTTGTAAATATTTGTATATTTCTCTTTTAAGTTATGCTCCCGGCGTCTTGGGTTCTGATAATAATAGGTAGTTTGTCTTCAGTAGTCTGGATGCTGTTTTAATATTATGTAGATAATATTTGTGGATGTCATTGCGATACATCATTTAGCTCTGGCGAAAACTGAAGCTGTTACTGATATGTCAAAATGAACTAACCTTAGATGTGTACATTTGGAGTGTCTTATGTAGGGCAAGTAATTTATAGTAGAGGAAATATTGTAATCCTGAGGTTTGTTGTTTTGTGGGTAGTGGCCAATCTCTCGTTTGTTTACTAAAATGTAAAAACTGTTATTGAATGCTAGTGTAAAATAGTTGGTTGTTGGGAATAATGTTCTCCGTGGATAGCCCAAAATATAATTTCCATATTGACCATTAAATTTAAACGTTACAATTAAATTCTGAATAGTTTTCGAATTATTGGCGGAATTGTAAAATTCAGAGAAAAAGGTCTATCCAGAATTTCATCTACATTAATTGTATTCTGGATCTTTCATGTATCTTATTCGGAAATTAACCAGTGTATCCAGTATTTCGAATTTTGGAGTTTCTGTAAATCATAAAGCAGAGGAAGCAATTAGAATTGCTGTTACTGCTGAAGATTTAATTTGTTTGCTCCTCCCGGTATAAATTGAATGTCGGGTTAACATTAATGGGGTGTACACCATCACAAGAAGCTGGCAGTGGAGTAATCGATGTTGCATGCAGTGTGTCAGAGAAGAATTCTTGATTCTGTTGACGCAATTTTGCTACGCCTTTCGGCGCTAGCGGAGAGAGCAGAATGTGATGAACGTGTTGCAGCAGATCCGAGTTGTGGTAATGGAAGAGAACTTCACTTCTACAAAACAGAACGGCGTATGGTTTAGCATGCTGTGAAGAAGAAGGGGATTATCTTGTTATCAGATAGTGAAAAGAAATTGGAAACATTCCAGCAGTGAACACCAGAGGACTACTTCAGAAGAAACAGGGAGACAAGGTCAAGATTTTACAGAATTTCTAAAAAGAGACAATAACTTAAACTCTATAATAGTCGGTAGAGGAATCATGTGTAATTTTGTTACACCTTGTTCATCTCCTTCATTATCAATTTAAATTTTGCAAATTATGATTTCAGGGGAATTGACTTGGTGAGCCGGGTCTCGTGATTATGGAGGAATGTTTTATGTGGCACGCCACATTTTAAATTAAATTATAAAATATTAAAAGATTTATTTGAATCTATTTAACAACTGATGTATGGTTCCAAAAATGTTACACATTTTTCTTTTTAAGGAGGGGGAAGTGTAACGGATTTGGTAACAGCAGTTGAAATATAATATACAATAAAAGTTCTAAATTACTCTGTTATAATTCGTCTGCTTATAGCAGAAGTTTAATTCTATTTTTGTTGGCTTCTAGTCATTTCCATGTTCGAAATGAATCGATGTACCTTATTGGTTCATGCCGTGGTGCATTGTGCTGTTGTTTCAGTCGTCGAGGTGAAAGCGAGGGATCAATCAGATTGCAATATTCGAAATCTTTTCCCACGAAATTATCCTATATAAGAGCGGTCTCGCTCATAATTCGTCGTCCACTTTATGTTTGGGTAAAGTTTTGATCTAGCTATCCAAACATAAACCTACACACTAGCTTAGTGATGGGGGCACTTTGTTACCTGTAAAAAGGTTAACCGTAAGTGGTGCCGTAATTTTTGGACCCGTTCAACTCGGCCCTGGTGAGAATCAACGTTTCTGACGGTGATTCTCTCCAGGTCCGAGTTCTGGGCGAAGCATCCACATTTACTAAACATATTTTGTGTGTAATTTAACCCCCCCCCCCCCTTTTTTTTTGTTAAAAGTGCAGTGGACCAGTGGTTTTTGATCCGTCATTCATAATCATGTCCATTTCATATCATACTATTTTTGGCTTCTTAATAAACCACGTATAAACTGTTTTTCTTTTTTATTGTGAATTCATCCAGACCACAACACATAACTTAATGGTTATTGTACCTCAGGGTTGAGTTATATTTTATCCATGATTTGCTATCTGACCCAGATCCTCACGAATCTGAAGAGCAACAGGGAGATTTCGGCCAGGGTTCTAGCCCCTGGAGAGTCGTTCACCCCACCCCTGTTACACCAGTGATGGCCATCACTCATCACTCAAAATCATCCTCGAAGTGGAAGACTATACTTGCCCGAAAATCCAGATCGACTGCACCCTCGGGGAGAGGTATTACCTTTGTGAGAGGACCCAACCTCTCACACTGGTCCTCACCCGAGGGTTCAACCGACATCAGCCAAGAGACCATCACGACGCAACTGGTGACACCTGCCGAGTACCTGATGCCGTTCCTCCTTCAACACGCCTAGGCATGTGAGAATTAACGATCTACAGTCACTGAGGGTCGAAAGGGGCCTGTTCCCCATACCGTCACTGCGCGCCTTCGGCGCGTGAAATCACTTCCTTTCCGTCTCAATCATTTCTCATTTCCACTCATACTGTTGAAGTTTTACCTCTCTGATGCCATTTTGAATTTAACAACAACAATCTTGGATTTTCGCAATTTTAGTTATTGTACGATTTTTATTCTACGCGCGTTAATACAACGCCTTTGTTATTTACTTGTGTTGTAGAGTAATATTTTTAGTTATATATATTTAAAAAAGATGGAGTAAAATTTTAGTAGTAATATTTATTTAAAGAAACATTGTGCCCAATACGGTTCTCAAAGGAAATAAAAGTATTGTAAAAGTAAATGAGTAAAAATTAACAGTCTTTAAGCTGGTAAACAAGTGACAGGCTTGCATAGCTAATTGTCCTGTTGAGTTCTACTCTTAATCTAAGTATAACACAATGGGGCTGTGGAGTTTGATTCCCTGACACTTGTTTATCAGTAGAAAATATGTAAAGCATAATCACGCTGTATTGTTATAGCTGTACTCAACAGTGTTAGGCAAACAATGGATGTCTTTAGCTTTCTGTATTTGTGAAAACATTGGTTACCCCTGGAAGTTGTTTGTTTACTTGACAACAATGCTCACCTTCTGGAAGGAGTATATAAGAAGAAGGCATGCACTGGTCAAATTACCATTAATAGTTTGACCAGTGTATGTTAATAAATATTTGAAGTTATATATTCTTTTCATTGAAGGTGAGTCTAGTTTGCTTGTACTTTAGTTATAATTTATTTTAGTGCCCTGAAATCAGTGGGTGACTGGCTTATATTCTGTTGGAACTGGCTAAACATTTATTCAAATGATTAGCAAGTTTCAATGGTTAAACACTGCACGTTAGCTGTTTTAGAGTTATTTAGAATAATTATTTAGTAGGTATAATGTGTTTAAAAGTGTATAATAACTTGGAAAGTGAAATTGCTTACTCTGGAATTTCCATACATAAACAGTTGAATTATTGAATGTGATTAAGCATTTGTTTGAATTTATTTCAATTAGTAAATTGAGAAATTTGACAGTCATGGTGTACAGCGTGTACATAGTTTATAGGATAAAGAGCTTGAAGCAAGTGCTTATTAACCATTTATATGTTTCACAGGAGTTCACAGGAGCTGTTGATCTCTATAGATCAACAGAGTTCTGGTGAACTCATGTGAAACATAGGCACGTGCAGGACGACAGTATAATATTTGCTTAGAATAAATCAAGGTAAAGTCAGGTAGCTCAAGGAGCTTGTAGCTCAAGGAGCTTGTATTTGGTTAAGTATTAACCAGCAAGGTTTAGATTTATTTACTCGCGGGAAAAAGCGAGGATGTAGTTATATTCATAAAGTGTGAGTATGGTTCTATGTTTTTTATGGGAACCTTTAATATTTGTTCTAGCTCAACATAATAGATTATATTTACAGTTGCTTCAGAGGCAAATGAAGTAAAGAGAGTTTTCGACTCTATTTCCTTCATTTGCCTGGAAGCAGTAAGCATTAAAGTCACACTGAAATTGTATATTTATGTGTAGTCATTGTTTAAAGGGAGACAAATCTAGAGAAGAGTTACTGAAGCTCTTCTGTGAGATTTAGCCCTGAGTGTGTGTTACAAAATACCTTAGATATTTATTTTTATATGCCAGAAACTGGTTTACATAAGTTTTGTTTAAACATTTGTCACATGTGTCCATGTGGCCATAACAAAACGATAGATATCAGCACAAGGAGCTTTCCACAGCAGATAATTATTTATGTTTGGTTTCATATTGAAATGAAGTAAATAGAGCCAGTAGCTCTATTCCCTTCATTTGCTTGAAAACAAACATGTCTCTGTCTCTCAAGTAATTTATTGGTGTTTATGGTCACATTCTTCCGAGCTGTAGCTCATTGAACTTGCTGTTGTATCACATTGTAATGTAGTATTGTTCACAAGCTGATGAGGCAAATGGAGCCCTCGGCTCTATTTCCTTCATCTGCTTGGAAACAAAATGATAATGTTAGCTCTAGGAGCTTGCTACTAAGTAAACTATAATCTAGCCTTGTTTTGTAAGCAAGCGAAGTGAATGGAGCCATTAACTCTATTCCCTTCGTTTGCTTGGAAACAAACTAAAAAAAAAAAATATACCACATTGTTAATTAATTTATTTATGGTAAAAAAATGTGGGATCAGTGTGAGCAAGTGTGCTGGCCATCCCGAGGCCTGGGATGGCTGCTCCTATCTTTGACATTGATATCATCATAATTATGAGATTTTGTATTAGAGCATTATGTTGCTTCCACCCTAAGGGTACAATACACAGATCCCTTTGGGACACTTTGTAAGATTTGCCTATGTACCTGCTACTTAAAAAATGACCATTACTAGTTTGACCAGTGTATGTTAATAAATATTTGAAGTTATATATTCTTTTCATTGAAGGCTACTCCAGAAATTAGAATTGCCCCAAGAGGCAAAAAATTCACCCTATAACAGTTGCTCTATTCCCTTCGTTTGCTTACAAAACAAGGCTAGATTATAGTTTACTTAGTAGCAAGCTCCTAGAGCTAACATTATCATTTTGTTTCCAAGCAGATGAAGGAAATAGAGCCGAGGGCTCCATTTGCCTCATCAGCTTGTGAACAATACTACATTACAATGTGATACAACAGCAAGTTCAATGAGCTACAGCTCGGAAGAATGTGACCATAAACACCAATAAATTACTTGAGAGACAGAGACATGTTTGTTTTCAAGCAAATGAAGGGAATAGAGCTACTGGCTCTATTTACTTCATTTCAATATGAAACCAAACATAAATAATTATCTGCTGTGGAAAGCTCCTTGTGCTGATATCTATCGTTTTGTTATGGCCACATGGACACATGTGACAAATGTTTAAACAAAACTTATGTAAACCAGTTTCTGGCATATAAAAATAAATATCTAAGGTATTTTGTAACACACACTCAGGGCTAAATCTCACAGAAGAGCTTCAGTAACTCTTCTCTAGATTTGTCTCCCTTTAAACAATGACTACACATAAATATACAATTTCAGTGTGACTTTAATGCTTACTGCTTCCAGGCAAATGAAGGAAATAGAGTCGAAAGCTCTCTTTACTTCATTTGCCTCTGAAGCAACTGTAAATATAATCTATTATGTTGAGCTAGAACAAATATTAAAGGTTCCCATAAAAAACATAGAACCATACTCACACTTTATGAATATAACTACATCCTCGCTTCTTCCCGCGAGTAAATAAATCTAAACCTTGCTGGTTAAAACTTAACCAAATACAAGCTCCTTGAGCTACAAGCTCCTTGAGCTACCTGACTTTACCTTGATTTATTCTAAGCAAATATTATACTGTCGTCCTGCACGTGCCTATGTTTCACATGAGTTCACCAGAACTCTGTTGATCTATAGAGATCAACAGCTCCTGTGAACTCCTGTGAAACATATAAATGGTTAATAAGCACTTGCTTCAAGCTCTTTATCCTATAAACTATGTACACGCTGTACACCATGACTGTCAAATTTCTCAATTTACTAATTGAAATAAATTCAAACAAATGCTTAATCACATTCAATAATTCAACTGTTTATGTATGGAAATTCCAGAGTAAGCAATTTCACTTTCCAAGTTATTATACACTTTTAAACACATTATACCTACTAAATAATTATTCTAAATAACTCTAAAACAGCTAACGTGCAGTGTTTAACCATTGAAACTTGCTAATCATTTGAATAAATGTTTAGCCAGTTCCAACAGAATATAAGCCAGTCACCCACTGATTTCAGGGCACTAAAATAAATTATAACTAAAGTACAAGCAAACTAGACTCACCTTCAATGAAAAGAATATATAACTTCAAATATTTATTAACATACACTGGTCAAACTATTAATGGTAATTTGACCAGTGCATGCCTTCTTCTTATATACTCCTTCCAGACGGTGAGCATTGTTGTCAAGTAAACAAACAACTTCCAGGGGTAACCAATGTTTTCACAAATACAGAAAGCTAAAGACATCCATTGTTTGCCTAACACTGTTGAGTACAGCTATAACAATACAGCGTGATTATGCTTTACATATTTTCTACTGATAAACAAGTGTCAGGGAATCAAACTCCACAGCCCCATTGTGTTATACTTAGATTAAGAGTAGAACTCAACAGGACAATTAGCTATGCAAGCCTGTCACTTGTTTACCAGCTTAAAGACTGTTAATTTTTACTCATTTACTTTTACAATACTTTTATTTCCTTTGAGAACCTTATTGGGCACAATGTTTCTTTAAATAAATATTACTACTAAAATATTACTCCATCTTTTTTAAATATATATAACTAAAAATATTACTCTACAACACTTGTATCATACACCAGGTACCGCGATTGCATACTTGCACTCCTCGTTTATTTTATTCGCTGTTTCGTTTATATGTTTTACACAACTCGCGACCATTCACAATTTTAATTGTGTTAATTTTTTTTTCAGTGCACCGGCTATCACAGGTCTCACCGCCACAAGCCCGAACAATACGCACTTGTGTGATATTGTCAGCCTGCTTGCGAGACCTGAGAGCTTCACCGCCACAAGCCTATATTGGATACGGATTTTTTCTGTAGACAATTTGCCTGCTTGGAATCTCTCCCGATAGCCGAGAAGTTTGGCACCACAAGCCTGTGTTGTATACTACCTGTATACCTCCCGCCTGCTTGCAAACTTCAATCTCGCCTGTGACTGCCCAAGACGGTACCCCTGTTAGTCAGTCGGAGCTCGAAAGGAATGGTTTCGCGCGCCGAAGGCGCGCAGGGACGGTATGGGGGACAAGCCCCTTACGACCCTCGGTCACTGTAGATGATTGGTTTCATATGTCTAGGCGTGTCAAAGGAGGAAAAGGTTCAGGTACTCGGCAGGTGTCTCTGGTGGTTTAGCGTCGTTTATGCCGTTGTTTCTTCTTTTTGGGTGGAGGTGGCTGGGAAGGTGAGACTGTGGTAGTTGTTGGTGTAGTTGGGCTGTTGATAATGGAGGACTGACTAGGGTGGAATGGTCGAGTCCTTGCTGCTTCAGGGGTGTTGGTGCTGTGGCTGTTGCGCTGTTCTATGAGTGCCGTCGTGGTCTTGGTGTGATCTTTTGTTTCTTCTGTTGTTGTCCTGATGTCTTCTCTTAGGCTGCGTATTTGCTCAAACAGTATCCGTGCCTGTTCCTGATCCGGAGAGGGGTTGAAATTGGAGAGGGAGACTTCAGAGAACCAGTTTCCATTTCCGTCTACGACTCGCTGGTGACATAGTCATCCTCCAGGTTGCCCCTCAAAGGAGAGGCAGCTGGGGAGTGGATGGGAGTCACAGGAGTTGGAGGGGAGGAAGTAGTAGTGGCCTCCTCCGTCTTCTCTTCAGTTTTCTCTTTCTTCTTCTTTTTCAGGAACGTCTCCAGCCGCCGGGCATTCCGGCGCCTGGTGGATGGGCTCTTTTTCTTTTCAGGGCCAGGTCCAGGCTTCTTCGGGTGAGGACCAGTGTGAGAGGGGTTCCTCTCACAAAAGGTGCTGCCTCTCCCCGAATAAGGTATGGTGGTGGTGTTGTTCTCTTCGACGATGAACTCCAGGCTCAGGTGGACGCTCTTGCCTGTCTCCCGGACAGTCCAGGTGACAGGGCAAGAGACGCCCAGAGCTGAGATGGTTTTAACGAGTCTTGATGGTAAATCCAGTGTGTCCATGATTAGTGTTTAAGGTGGCAAGGTGTTCACACACTGAAGTCAGAAGTGTGAATCAATGGCGATGAGTCGGAGCTTCACGCCACAAGCCCGTGTTATACACAGTTTTCAGTGTATCTCCTGTCAGCTTGCAAGCTCTCCGGGCGACTTACAAGTCACTGATTCATCAGACAGTCTAACCAATAGGCTGCATAGATGACTATAGTTCCCCAAGTGGAACAAATAAAATCAAGCCACAAAGGCACAAACAATAAAGTGCAAACAAACAAAGGACCAGTCTATCACAACACCTGGTCCTCATCCCCATTACTAGAGGGTGTGAAATTGTGTGTGAGTGCCCAAACAACTCCTCACGGTCATACAATCGTATTGACGGTGTAATAGTAAACCAACAATCATACAGCAATAAAATATCGCCATAACAAAACATCAAACTTGCGATAGTGTGCTTTTAATCCATACTACTGTTGTGTTCAAGTAAAACATTGAACGAATTCGTGTGAATTGGTCCTCATACATAGTGACCGATATACTCTGACATACCCTTGTAAAATACCGTTGACCAAAAAAGCGGCAAATTCAGACTTAAATGGAAGTCTTGAAGTATTTGTTTATTTGGTAAAACCGTAAAGGTTGAAACTAGTCATACATAGCGGATTAACTTCCGGGCAAATAATTGAGGCTTCAGGTCAAATATATCAATACCGAAGCAAATACAAATTTTACTGTACCATACTGAAATGAGCTCTTATCTCGAGCTCGAAGCTCCAAAAGCTCAGAAAGTACAAAATGTATAGCTCAGTGACTTTCAGTTCGGGGGATAATATCCCCTTGATTGGTGACAGTTACTTACCTAGAAATGGGCCTCATGAGAATGTGCATACCTGCAACAATGCAGCGAGCACATATTGATAGGCCTTTTTGAACGGTCACATTTCATGCTTAAACTGATACGATTTTAAATGAATATTGTACCGACCTAATAATAGTGCAGCATCAATTTATTTAAAACAATAATAGGCCTGGTGTCATGTTATTCAAAACAATCAGTGAAGCACATGCATTCAACAATTTAGCATGCATGCACAGATGGGCCTTAGAGCGGGGGCTAGGGGTGGATGGAGGAAACGGGTAGCTAAGCCATTCACCCTTGGTCTTCCACCAGTGCCATCGACTATTACGCATGCCTGATATGATGCGATGTCGCAAACAATACAGGTTACACGCCGTTATTATATGGGCGGAGTTCACATAGTGAAAAACACACGCGCCCATGCAGTGGTAACTCAAAATTCACAAACCACACATTGTATCAGTCGCGTATGACGGGCATACATAGCGGATTAACTTCCGGGCAAATACCTATAGGCTTCAGGTCAAACACATTCAATACCGAAGAAAATACAACTTTTAATGTACCACACTAAAATGAGCTCTTATCTCGAGCTCGAAGCTCCAAAAGCTCAGAAAGTACAAAATATATAGGTCAGTGACTTTCAGTTCGGGGAAAATAACCCCTTGATTCGTGACGGCTACTAACCAGGACAATGATATGGGCCTCACAATTAGAATGTGCATACCTCCAACAATGCAGCGGGCACATACTGATAGGCCTTTTAGAATGGTCACATTTCATGCTGTAAACCTATACAACTTTACATGCAAAACATTGTACCGACCTAATAATAGGGCAGCATCCACTTATTGAAAGCAATAATAGCCCTGGAGTCGTGTTATTCACAACAATCAGTAAAGCACATGCATTCAACAATTTATTACGCATGCCTGATATGATGCGATGTCGCAAACAAAACATGTTACACGCCGTTCTTATATGGGCGGAGTTCACATAGTGAAGTATCGTTATCCGGAATGAGTACGAGAACGGGTCCTTTGCGAAAAACACACTTAACGGTCACAGAATAAATCGTACGTAATGCAAGGACTCCACGGTTGCTTCCGGCAGCCCTTTGATGCCTGCCCTCCCCCCCCCCCCCCCCCCCACTTCACACAACTGTCGAAGTTCTACACAGGGTTATCATTGGATGAAGGTAGTACGCCATAGTACACAACGTTACCGCCCACCCACCCCACATGGGTAATTAGATAATGGTAGCTCTTTTATGCTTTTACTTAGATGGGTGGGTTATTCTTCAGTAAATGTTCAAAAATAAAACATACGGGTTAGTAATAGAGCGGGTGTGATTTTTCTATGATTAAACACAGTCCGTAGTGTTTTCACCCAAATTTTTCATTTTTAAACGCACTGGTCCACAATTAACTGTCAAACACCTAAGGGCTGTTTTGATAACTGACAGACACTATTTATTTATTTATATTTATTTATTGGTGTTTAAGGTCACATATTTCTGCACAATGGCTAATCATGACCACGACAGTTTTACAGGTGGAGGAAGCCGGAGTACCCGGAGAGAGCCACCGAGCAACGGCAAGCAACTGTCAGCTCCCCAAGGGACTAACTCCACACAAGCAGGGTTAGCATTGGTTGAAGACATGTGCTCCATCGACGTGCAGCACGCCTAAGAGCACAGCGTCACCGTGCCCCCACATGGGCAATGGGGGGTGAAGTGTCTTGCCCAAGGACACAACCGACAGACACTCATGAATAAATCGATACACGTATTTCTGTCAAACTAATCCGCCATTTTGTTTTTTCGAGTAGTGTCTTGTGGAATAAATTATTTAACGAAAATTATTAATATATTATATTAAATGAATATACGCTATTTATTAGGGGGCAATCTCATAGTAAATAAGGGTTAAGAGTGTGGTAAGTTATGAGAAGAGACTAATCGGGGTAATTTGATCGCTCAAAATTGTGGAGACGGGGTATCCGGGGCCTGACATGCTCATTACATTTAGAGAACTAGACTGGGGTTCGAGATACTTTAGCTATTGTGAGGGGTGGGGGAGGGGGAGAGAGGTTTCCAAAAGTTTTTTGGTATGGGATGACCTGGAGGAGGGGAGTTCATGAAAGATTTAGGTATTGTGAGGGGTTACAGGGCTGTGGTGGTGAGGGCGTGGGATAATGGAGGTGTCTGATTGGTTAAAAAAGTGTGTGTATGTGACAAAGCAACTCTTTTTAAGATTATGGTGGCCCTGAAAAGGGCCGTTTTTTGTTTGGGTCGATTTTTGTACTGCTTCTCCCCGAAAGGACGTCTGGCAGCCTCAACAAAAGGGTAGTCTTTAAGTCTCTTTTCTTGTTCCTTCATGGGGAGCGTCGCTGGCCACCATTTTTTTAAAGCTAATGCAAATTCTTCGTTGGCTCGCTGCTTCTTGGTTCGCTCATAGCTGTTCACGGAAGTATAGTCGATGCTTGTCATCTTGGCTTTTCTGACACAGTTTCCAATGAGAGTGAGACGAATGGAATGGTTTAACGCGCCGAAGGTGCGCAGGGACGAGCCCCTTTCGACCCTCAGTGATTGTAAATGACTAATTTCCACATGTCTACTCGTGTTGAAGGAGGAACAGGTTCAGGTACTCGGCAGGTGTCAGCGGTTGTGGCGTGATGGTCTCTTTGACTGATGGCGGTTGAACCCTCGGGTGAAGACCAGTGTGAGAGGCTGGGTACTCTCACAAAGGTACTACCTCTCCCCGAGGGTGCAGTCGATCTTGGTTTTCAGGCAAGTATAGTCTGCCACTTCGGAGATGATATTGAGTGATGGCCATCACTGGCAAGTATAATCTGCCTCAGGCTGTCTCAGTTTGGTAGGACGTCTTTGAAGGAAACAACAACGACCCCTTTCGGGGACCACCAGAAAGAAGACCCGAACTTCCCTGGTTCGGGGGCAGGCCTGCATTGTAATTCTATTTGGTTGGGACAACAGATGCGCAATGCGCTTACAAAAAGGGGCAGAGGTGGGACGCAGGACCAACGCTCGCCTCCCTTAAAGTGGTCGACCACTTTTAGGGATGGAGTGGAGGATGTTCAGGAACCATGGGGGTTACCGTTTCTATAACGGTTAGACTGTCCATAGCGGTTATTGGGGTGCTGGTCAAAAAGCATCTTCTGTGTACCTGCTTAAAAGAAGAAGGCAGAATTAGTTTTCATTAGAATATGTAAAGATAAAAAAGATAAAAGTTGCACATTATGTTTTAATTTGTGATCTGATCTTTAGCTGAGTCGGTGAAGGCAGCCCTTTCTGATAGAAGGCCGCAGTTAAGTTGTTAATCTGCCTGTTAGCTCACCTTCTTAGGCTGAGGGCGAGTTTGTAACGGGAGTGTAACATGTTTAGACACTAAACCACACCCGAGGGTGTTTCTGTTATGCCCTTCGCTGGTTTCGACCATATTTAGATTAGTTTGGGTTTATTTTGGAGGCGCCTGGTATCGCGAGCGTTTTTATGTGGGCTGAGCTTCCCCGGCTGGAAATGAGATTGCACCGTTAAGTCGTTAATCTGCCTGTTAGCTCACCTTCTTAGGCTGAGAGTGAGTTTGTAGCGGGAGGGTAACAGGTTTAGACACTAAACCACACCCGAGGGTGTTTCTGTTATGCCCTTCGCTGGTTTTGACCATATTTAGATTAGTTTGAGTTTATTTTTTTCCGATCTTAGTTTTGATTTAAATTTTTGGTCTTTTGTCGGCATTCGCAAATGGCTCCAAGTTCGGAAATTAGTTCACTGTCGGCTAGCCGGTCGTGATTTTTCGCCGCCAGGGTGGCTAGGCGGTCTTTGATGGTGGGGATATCGGCCCTGTCGTGGAATGTTTTGATTGGTGTATCCAATGGGGCGCGGATGGCAACTCTAAGCGCGTGGTTTGGGACTTTCTGGAGTTTTCCCATATTAGTTTGGTTGAGGTCAGTTAGTATGATTGCACCGTATTCGAGTACAGTATTCATGAGAGTGAGGTTCGAATCGTCGGACTTTATAGGAGAAAAAAACACGCCCGCTTTTCATTAACCGAAATGTTATTTGTTCATGCGGATTAAAAAAATACTTTATCGCGCGAGGCGTAAAATCAGAATACCTTGTTCTATGAGAGTTTTTCGACTGCCATAAAAACGAGAAGAACTAGACTTTATGATTCTGGAGAATCATGGCTTTTCCCGATGAGATTCCATGATTTTTCATGACCCCACAGTGTCTGATGAATTGTTTTTAACTGTCTCACTGAAGTTCCTTCATTGATGTTATGAGAAAGGTGAAGATAGTAGTCTCAAATGACACAGTTTGATAAAAAATTGTTTAGGTAAAAACCATCATTAACGGTGGAGTGAGTTAATGTCAATATCGTCGTCCAACAAGTCAATGACCGACAAAAGGAGTTATGTTTGTTTGACACATACTCACTGAGTGCTGTGTCAATTTAAAAATGGTCCATTTTATCTCAAATATATCCAAAATATTGATGTCTGGCAGCTTGTAGAGTGTTAACACGTGCCAACAGGAATATTTATTCATGCAACTTGTAATGTCACACCAAGAACTGTGAATGGCCATTTTTTCTTTAAAATCTACAAGATGTTTCAAGAGAAATTCAGGGAGAACAGGAATTTTAAGCTTTTGATGGGTATCATTGTTTTTCCAGCCCAAAACGGATTAAGTGTTGTTTTTGGAATACTCTTATTAGTTCCAAAAATAATTCTCAGTGAATTCTACTTCCACTTATTTTGATCTCTCCTCCCAACTTCAGGTGCTGTGGGTACGCAAACACAGCCTATTTTATCAACATTTTGATGTTTGAGAACCTGCATAGGGTTAACAAATGTTTACAGGAATATTTTGTACATGCAACTTGTAATGTCACACTAAGATATGAGAATGGCCATTTTTTCCTGAAAATCTACGGGATGTTTTTAAAGAAATCCTCAGATAACATGAATTTTTAACCTTTTGAGGGGTATCTCTCTTTAACCAATTCTAAAGGGTTAATGCTTGGTTTTGTGAATATCTTCATTACTTACAAAAATGATCGACGGTGAATTCCACTTCCAATGAAGGAGGTTATGTTTATCTCGTAGGTACACATTTGGTGTTATGGTTGCCCAAGAACAGCCCATTTTCTCCAAATGTCAATGCTTGGCAGCCTCTGGGGGGTTAACAAATGGTTACTGAAACATTTTGTTCATGCATCTTGTAATGTCACTCGAAGACCTGCGAATGGTTAATTGCTCTTGAATTTTTTTTTTGAGAAATCCACAGAAAACTGGAATTTTAAGCTTTTAAGGGGTATATCTCCTTAACCAGTTAAAAATGGGTGAAGACCTCGATTTTTGAATACATTTACTACTTACAAAAATGTTTCCCTGTCAGTTTTGCGCCCGGTAAAAGAGGTTACGTTTCTCTGTTGTATTCCCATTTGATGTTGTTGTTGTTCAAAAACAGACTATTTTTTTCAAAATTTTGACATTTAGCAGCCCATGGAGGGTTAACAAATGCTTACCGGAATAATTTATCCAATCAACTGGTAAAGTGACACCATGACCTATCAATGGCCATTTTCTCTTGAAAACCCTACCAGATGTTTGTAAAGAAATCCAGGGAAAACATAAATTTTTAAGCCTTTAATGGGTATCACTATTAACAACCACAAAATGGGTTAACGCTTGGTTTTTTGAATACCCTTATTACTTACAAAAATGGTCTTTGGTGAATTCCACTTCCAACAAAGGAGATTATGTTTATTTCTCAGGTACACGTTGGGTAATGTGCGTGCCTGAAAACAGCCCATTTCAACAAAATTACGATGCTTGGCATCCTCTAGAGGGTTAATAAACGCTCACCGGAATATTTTGTCCATGCAACTTGTAATATCACACAAAGACCTGCGAGTAGTCATTTTTTCTTGAAAACCTACAGGATGTTTTTAGAGAAATCCACAGAAAATGGGAATTTTAAGATTTTAAGGGGTCTCTCTCTTTAGCCTGTCCAAAATGGGTTAAGACTTCCACTTTTGAATACCCTTACTACTTACAAAAATGTTTGCGTATAGATTGTGAGCTCGATAAAAGAAGGCACGTTTCTTTGAGGCGTACCCATTGGGTGCTGTTGGCGTCCAAAAACAGCCCATTTTATCACAATTTTGACTTTTAGTAGCCCGTGGAGGGTTAACAAATGCTCACCGCAGTATTTTGTCCATGCAACTTCTATTGTCACACCAAGGCCTGGGAGTGACAAATTTTTCTTGAAAATCTACAAGACTCGTTTAGAGAAATCCACGGAAAATACAAATTTTTGAGCTTTATGGGGGTATTGCTGTTTAACCAGCCCAAAATGGGTTAACGCTTGGTTTTTTGAACACCCTTATTACTGACAAAAATGATCCTCGGTGAATTCCACTCCCAGTAAAGAAAGTTATATTTATCTCCCGTGTATTGTTTGGGTGCGGTGGGGGCCTGAAACCGGCCTATTTCATCAAAATTTCGATGTTTGGCAGCCTGTGGAGGGTTACCATATGCATCGCCTGATATGTCGTGTGTATCAAAGGGCGTGCCACAGACAGGTCTAGCAATGACAAATGTATAAAAAAAATCTACAAGACGTGTTTCGAGAAAGTGCCGATAAACCCCAATTTTGGCAGTTTTTTGCCAATTCTGAGGAAATAAGGGTGAAATCGAAAATTCCGCTTGGGTACATTTTTAGATTTTGTGCCCCTCTATGCGTGTGCAAAATTTCGTGAAAATCGGTTCGAAAATGGCTTCTGAATCGTACGGACAAAATGTGTGGAAAAAAAAAACCCAAACAAACCCCCCCCCCCCCCCAAAAAAAAAAGAAAAAAAAAAAAATAATAATCCGTAAAAAAACAATAGACTTTTCCAGAGGGAAAAGCCTAATAAACTTGCGTTATTAATATGTAAGAATCACGCCAAGTTATTGAATCTAATCACACCCATAAAAATAGCCACAATGGAGTCGTTATCTTCACACGTCTTCAGATTAAAGCAAGACACATCTGCGCGTGAGATCATCATTGATTTTTAAATACATGATAGCATGTCCAGTCTAACGATATTTAGGACAGATTGTGATCTCAACATCTGCCACTCTCGTATAGTACTTGGCGTTTGAAAAGAAAACTAGAGGGGTGTCATTTGTGTGCAAAGCACACTATAGTATATCCCCACATTCGCATTTGTGATTATTGTCGGGGCCGAATCAAAAATCCAAAACCTTTATGCACATCTACAGACCCTAAGAATGAACATGAACACACTTTCAATGTTTCGAATTGAAACCCCTAGGAGTTTTTCGCCGGAAACCATTCCTCTAACGACAAAAGTAGTGTCCCTTGCGCCCCTCGGGGCCGAATCAAAAATCCAAAACCTTTATGCACATCTACAGACCCTATTGATTAACATGAACACACATTTAGTGTTTCGAATTGAAAGCCCTAGGAGTTTTTCGCCGGAAACCATTCCTCTAACGACAAAAATGGTGCCCCTTGCGCCCCTCGGGACCGAATCAAAAATCCAAAACCTTTATGCACATCTACAGACCCTACTAATGAACATGAACACACTTTCAGTGTTTCGAATTGAAACGCCTAGGAGTTTTTCGCCGGAAACCATTCCTCTAATGACAAAAGTGGTGCCCCTTACTCCCCCGAGGGCCGAATCAAAAATCCAAAACCTTTATGCTCATCTACAGACCCTATTGATTAACATGAACACACTTTTAGTGTTTCGAATTGAAACCCCTAGGAGTTCTTCTCCAGAAACCATTTCTCAAACGACAAAAATGGTGCACCTGCGCCCCTCGGGGGCCGAATCAAAAATCCACAACCTTTATGAACATCTACAGACCCTACTAATGAACATGAACACACTTCCAGTGTTTCGAATTGAAACTCCTAGCAGTTTTTCGCCGGAAACCATTCCTCTAACGACAAAAATGGTGCCCCTTGTGCCCCTCGGGGACGAATCAAAAATCCAAAGCCTTTATGCACATCTACAGACCGTATGAATGAACATGAACACACTTTCAATGTTTCGAATTGAAACCCCTTGGAGTTTTTCGCCAGAAACCATTCCTATAACGACAAAAGTGGTGCCCCTTACGCCCATGGGGGCCGAATCAAAAATCCAAAACCTTTATGCACATCTACAGACCCTATGAATGAACATGAACACACATTCAATGTTTTGAATTGAAACCCCTAGGAGTTTTTCGCCGGAAACCATTCCTCTAACGACAAAAGTGGTGCCCCTTACGCCCCCGAGGGCCGAATCAAAAATCCAAAACCTTTATGCACATCTACAGACCGTATGAATGAACATGAACACACATTCAGTGTTTCGAATTGAAACCCCTAGGAGTTTTTCGCCGGAAACCATTCATCTAACGACAAAAGTGGTGCCCCTTGCGCCCCTCGGGGCCGAATCAAAAATCCGAAACCTTTATGCACATCTACAGACCCTATTGATTAACATGAACACACTTTTAGTGTTTCGAATTGAAACCCCTAGGAGTTTTTCTCCGGAAACCATTCCTCTAATGACAAAGATGGTGCACCTTGCGCACCTCGGGGCCGAACCAAAAATCCCAAACCTTTATGCACATCTACAGACCCTACTAATGAACATGAACACACTTTCAGTGTTTTGAATTGAAACTCCTAGCAGTTTTTCGCCGGAAACCATTCCTCTAATGACAAAAACGGTGCCCCTTGCAACCCCTTGGGGCCGAATCAAAAATCCAAAACCTTTATGCACATCTACAGACCCTATGAATGAACATGAACACACTTTCAAAGTTTCGAATTGAAACCCCTAGGAGTTTTTTACCGGAAACCATTCCTCTAATGACAAAAGTGGTGCCCCTTACGCCCCCGAGGGCCGAATCAAAAATCCAAAACCTTTATGCACATCTACACACCCTATTGATTAACATGAACACACTTATAGTGTTTCGAATTGAAACCCCTAGGAGTTTTTCGCTGGAAACCATTCCTCTAACGACAAAAATGGTGCCCCTTGCACCCCTCGGGGGCCGAACCAAAAATCCCAAACCTTTGTGCACATCTGCAGACCCTATGAATGAACATGAACACACTTTTAATGTTTCGAATTGAAACCCCTAGGAGTTTTTTGCTGGAAGCCATTCCTCTAATGACAAAAGTGGTGCCCCTTACGCCCCCGAGGGCCGAATCAAAAATCCAAAACCTTTATGCTCATGTACACACCCTTTTGATTAACATGAACACACTTTTAGTGTTTCAAATTGAAACCCCTAGGAGTTTTTCTCCGGAAACCATTCCTCTAATGACAAAAATGGTGCCCCTTGCGCCCCTTGGGGGCCAAATCAAAAATCTAAAACCTTTATGCACATCTACAGACCGCACTTATGAACATGAACACACTTTCAGTGTTTGGAATTGAAACTTCTAGAAGTTTTTCGCCGGAAACCATTCCTCTAATGACAAAAATGGTGCCCCTAGTGCCCCTCGGGGCCGAATCAAAAATCCAAAACCTTTATGCACATCTACAGACCATATGAATGAACATGAACACACTTTCAATGTTTCAAATTGAAACCCCTAGGAGTTTTTTGCCATAAACCATTCCTCTAACGACAAAAGTGGTGCCCCTTACGCCCCCGAGGGCCGAATCAAAAATCCAAAACCTTTATGCACATCTACAGACCCTATGAATGAACATGAACACACATTCAGTGTTTCGAATTCAAACCCCTAGGAGTTTATCGCCGGAAACCATTCCTCTAATGACAAAAGTGGTACCCCTTACTCCACCGAAGGCCGAATCAAAAATCCAAAACCTTTATGCACATCTACAGACACTATGAATGAACATGAACACACTTTCAATGTTTCGAATTGAAACCCCTAGGAGTTTTTCTCCAGAAACGATTCCTCTAACGACAAAAGTGATGCCCCTTACGCCCCCGAGGGCCGAATCAAAAATCCAAAACCTTTATGCACATGTACAGACCCTATGAATGAAAATGAACACACTTTCAATGTTTCGAATTTAAACCACCTAGGAGTTTTTTGCCAGAAACCATTCCTCTAATGACAAAAGTGGTGCCCCTTATGCCCCCGAGGGCCGAATAAAAAATCCAAAACCTTTATGCACATGTACAGACCCTATGAATGAACATGAACACACTTTCAATGTTTCGAATTGAAACCCCTAGGAATTTTTCGCCAGAAACCATTCCTCTAACGACAAAAGTGGTGCCCCTTATGCCCCCGAGGGCCGAATCAAAAATCCAAAACCTTTATGTACATCTACAGACCCTATGAATGAACATGAACACACTTTCAATGTTTCGAATTGAAATCCCTAGGAGTTTTTCGCCAGAAACCATTCCTCTAACGACAAAAGTGGTGCCCCTTACGCCCCCGAGGGACGAATCAAAAATCCAAAACCTTTATGCACATCTACAGACCATATGAATGAACATGAACACACTTTCAATGTTTCGAATTGAAACCCCTAGGAGTTTTTTGCCAGAAACCATTCCTCTAACAACAAAAGTGGTGTGCCTTGCACCCCTCGGGGCCGAATCAAAAATCCAAAACCTTTATGCACATCTACAGACCCCATTAATGAACATGAACACACTTTCAGTGTTTTGAATTGAAACTCCTAGCAGTTTTTCGCCGGAAACCATTCCTCTAAGGACAAAACTGGTGCGCCTTGTGCCCCTCGGGGCCGAATCAAAAATCCATAACCTTTATGCACATCTACGGAACCTACTAATGAGCATGAACACACTTTCAGTGTTTTGAATTGAAACTCCTAGCAGTTTTTTGCCGGAAACCATTCCTCTAATGACAAAAACGGTGCCCCTTGCGCCCCCCGAGGGCAGAATCAAAAATCCAAAACCTTTATGCACATCTACAAACCCTATGAATGAACATGAACACATTTTCAGTGTTTCGAATTGAAACCCCTAGGAGTTTATCGCCGGAAACCATTCCTCTAATGACAAAAGTGGTACCCCTTACTCCACCGAAGGCTGAATCAAAAATCCAAAACCTTTATGCACATCTACAGACACTATGAATGAACATGAACACACCTTCAATGTTTCGAATTGAAACCCCTAGGAGTTGTTCTCCGGAAACCATTCCTCTAACGACAAAAGTGGTGCCCCTTACGCCCCCGAGGGCCGAATCAAAAATCCAAAACCTTTATGCACATGTACAGACCCTATGAATGAACATGAACACACTTTCAATGTTTCGAATTTAAACCCCTAGGAGTTTTTCGCCAGAAACCATTCCTCTAACGACAAAAGTGGTGCCCCTTATGCCCCGAGGGCCGAATCAAAAATCCAAAACCTTTATGCACATCTACAGACCATATGAATGAACATGAACACACTTTCAATGTTTCGAATTGAAACCCCTAGGAGTTTTTTGCCAGAAACCATTCCTCTACTGACAAAAGTGGTGCCCCTTATGCCCCTAAGGGACAAATCAAAAATCCCAAACCTTTATGCACATCGTCAGACCCTATGAATGAACATGAACACACTTTCAATGTTTCGAATTGAAACCCCTAGGAGTTTTATCCCGGTAACCATTCCTCTAACGACAAAAGTGGTGCCCCTTACGCCCCCGAGGGACGAATCAAAAATCCAAAGCCTTTATGCACATCTACACACCCTATGAATGAACATGAACACCTTCAATGTTTCGAATTGAAACCCCTAGGAGTTTTTTGCCGCAAACCTTTCCTCTAACGACAAAAGCGGTGCCCCTTATGCCCCTGAGGGCCGAATCAAAAATCCAAAACCTTTATCCACATCTACAGACCCTATGAATGAACATGAATACACTTTCAATGTTATTAATGGAAACCCCTAGCAGTTTTTTGCCAGAAACCATTCCTCTAATGACAAAAGTGGTGCCCCTTAAGCCCCCGAGGGCCGAATCAAAAATCCAAAACCTTTATGCACATCTACAGACCCTATGAATGAACATGAACACACTTTCAATGTTTCGAATTGAAACCCCTAGGAGTTTTTCGCCAGAAACCATTCCTCTAACGACAAAAGTGGTGCCCCTTATGCCCCGAGGGCCGAATCCAAAATCCAAAGCCTTTATGCACATCTACAGTCCGTATGAATGAACATGAACACACTTTCAATGTTTCGAATTGAAAGCCCTTGGAGTTTTTCGCCAGAAACCACTCCTCTAACGACAAAAGTGGTGCCCCTTATGCCCCTGAGGACCGAATCAAAAATCCAAAACCTTTATTCACATCTACAGACCCTATAAATGAACATGAACACACTTTCAATGTTTTGAATTGAAACCCCTAGGAGTTTTTCGTTGGAAACCATTCCTCTAACGACAAAAGTGGCGCCCCTTGTGCCCCTCGGGGCCGAATCAAAAATCCAAAACGTTTATGCACATCTACAGACCCTATTGATTAACATGAACACACTTTTAGTGTTTCGAATTGAAACCCCTAGGAGTTTTTCTCCGGAAACCATTCCTCTAACGACAAAGATGGTGCCCCTTGCGCCCCTCGCGGCCGAATCAAAAATCCAAAACCTTTATGCACATCTACAGACCCTATGAATGAACATGAACACACTTTCAATGTTTCAAATTGAAACCCCTAGGAGTTTTTCCCCGGAAACCATTCCTCTAATGACAAAAGTGGTGCCCTTATGCCCCCGAGGGCCGAATCAAAAATCCAAAACCTTTATGCACATCTACACACCCTATTGATTAACATGAACACACTGATAGTGTTTCGAATTGAAACCCCTAGGAGTTTTTTGCTGGAAACCGTTCCTCTAACGACAAAAATGGTGCCCCTTACACCCCTCGGGGCCGAATCAAAAATCCAAAACCTTTATGCACATCTGCAGACCCTATGAATGAACATGAACACACTTTCAATGTTTCGAATTGAAACCCCTAGGAGTTTTTCGCCGGAAACCATTCCTCTAATGACAAAAGTGGTGCCCCTTATGCCCCCGAGGGCCGAATCAAAAATCCAAAACCTTCATGCTCATGTACACACCCTATTGATTAACATGAACACACCTTTATTGTTTCGAATTGAAACCCCTAGGAGTTTTTCTCTGGAAACCATTCCTCTTTGACAAAAATGGTGCCCCTTGCGCCCCTCGGGGGCCGAATCAAAAATCTAAAACCTTTATGCACATCGACAGACCATACTTATGAACTCCAACACACTTTCAGTGTTTCGAATTGAAACTCCTAGCAGTTTTTTGCCGGAAACCATTCCTCTAATGACAAAAATGGTGCCCCTTGTGCTCCTCGGGGCCGAATCAAAAATCCAAAACCTTTATGCACATCTACAAACCCTATGAATGAACCCACTTTCAATGTTTCGAATTGAAACCCCTAGTAGTTTTTAGCTGGAAACCATTCCTCTAACAACAAAAGTGGTGCCCCTTATGCCCCCGAGGGCCGAATCAAAAATCCAAAACCTTTATGCACATGTACAGACCCTATGAATGAACATGAACACACTTTCAATGTTTCGAATTAAAACCCCTACGAATTTTTCGCCAGAAATCATTCCTCTAACGACAAAAGTGGTGCCCCTTATGCCCCCGAGGGCCGAATCAAAAATCCAAAACCTTTATGCACATCTACAGACCCTATGAATGAACATGAACACACTTTCAAAGTTTCGAATTGAAACCCCTAGGAGTTTTTTGCCAGAAACCATTCCTCTACCGACAAAAGTGGTGCCCCTGAGGGCCAAATCAAAAATCCAAAACCTTTATGCACATCGACAGACCCTATGAATGAAAAGGAACACACTTTCAGTGTTTCGAATTGAAACCCCTAGGAGTTTTTCGCCAGAAACCATTCCTCTAATGACAAAAGTGGTGCCCCTTGCGCCCCTCTGGGCCGAATCAAAAATCCAAAACCTTTATGCACATCTACAGACCCTATTGATTAACATGAACACACTTTTAGTGTTTCGAATTGAAACCCCGATGAGTTTTTCTCCAGAAACCATTCCTCTAACGACAAAGATGGTGCCCCTTGCGCCCCTCAGGGCCGAATCAAAAATCAAAAACCTTTATGCACATCTACGGACCCTACTAATGAACATGAACACACTTTCAGTGTTTTGAATTGAAACTCCTAGCAGTTTTTCATCGGAAACCATTCCTCTAATGACACAAACGGTGCCCCTTGCGCCCCTCGGGGCCGAATCAAAAATCCAAAACCTTTATGCACATCTACAGACCGTATGAATGAACATGAACACACTTTCAATGTTTCAAATTGAAACCCCTAGGAGTTTTTCGCTGGAAACCATTCCTCTAATGACAAAAGTGGTGCCCTTATGCCCCCGAGGGCCGAATCAAAAATCCAAAACCTTTATGCACATCTACACACCCTATTGATTAACATGAACACACTTTCAGTGTTTCGAATTGAAACCCCTAGGAGTTTTTCGCTGTAAACCATTCCTCTAATGACAAAAACGGTGCCCCTTGCGCCCCTTGGGGCCGAATCAAAAATCCAAAACCTTTATGCACATCGGCAGACCCTATGAATGAACATGAACACACTTTCAATGTTTCGAATTGAAACCCCTAGGAGTTTTTCGCCGGAAACCATTCCTCTAATGACAAAAGTGGTGCCCCTTATGCCCCCGAGGGCCGAATCAAAAATCCAAAACCTTCATGCTCATCTACACACCCTATTGATTAACATGAACACACCTTTAGTGTTTCGAATTGAAACCCCTAGGAGTTTTTCTCTCGAAACCATTCCTCTAACGACAAAAATGGTGCCCCTTGCGCCCTCGGGGGCCGAATCAAAAATCTAAAACCTTTATGCACATCTACAGACGGTACTTATGAACATGAACACACTTTCAGTGTTTCGAATTGAAACTCCTAGCAGTTTTTCGCCGGGAACCATTCCTCTAACTACAAAAATGGTGCCCCTTGTGCCCCTCGGGGCCGAATCAAAAATCCAAAACCTTTATGCACATCTACAAACCCTATGAATGAACATGAACACACTTTCAATGTTTCAAATTGAAACCCCTAGCAGTTTTTAGCCGGAAACCATTTCTCAAATGACAAAAGTGGTGCTCCTTATGCCCCCAAGGGACGAATCAAAAATCCAAAACCTTTATGCACATCTACAGATCCTATGTATGAACATGAACACACTTTCAATGTTACGAATTGAAACCCATAGGAGTTTTTTGCCAGAAACCATTCCTCTAATGACAAAAGTGGTGCCCCTTACGCCCCCGAGGGCCGAATCAAAAATCCAAAACCCTTATGCACATCTACAGACGCTATGAATGAACATGAACACACTTTCAGTGTTTCGAATTGAAACCCCTAGGAGTCTTTAGCCGGAAACCATTCCTCTAACGACAAAAGTGGTGCCCCTTATGCCCCTGAGAGCCGAATCAAAAATCCAAAACCTTTATGCACATGTACAGACCCTATGAATGAAAATGAACACACTTTCAATGTTTCGAATTTAAACCCCCTAGGAGTTTTTTGCCAGAAACCATTCCTCTAACGACAAAAGTGGTGCCCCTTATGCCCCCGAGGGCCGAATCAAAAATCCAAAACCTTTATGTGCATGTACAGACCCTATGAATGAACATGAACACACTTTCAATGTTTCGAATTAAAACCCCTAGGAATTTTTCGCCAGAAACCATTCCTCTAACGACAAAAGTGGTGCCCCTTATGCCCCCGAGGGCCGAATCAAAAATCCAAAACCTTTATGCACATCTACAGACCCTATGAATGAACATGAACACACTTTCAATGGTTCGAATTGAAACCCCTAGGAGTTTTTTGCCAGAAACCATTCCTCAACCGACAAAAGTGGTGCCCCTTATGCCCCTGAGGGCCAAATCAAAAATCCAAAACCTTTATGCACATCTACAGACCCTATGAATGAAAAGGAACACACTTTCAATGTTTCAAATTGAAACCCCGAGGAGTTTTTCGCCGGAAACCATTCCTCTAATGACAAAAGTGGTGCCCTTATGCCCCCGAGGGCCGAATCAAAAATCCAAAACCTTTATGCACATCTACACACCCTATTGATTAACATGAACACACTGATAGTGTTTCGAATTGAAACCCCTAGGAGTTTTTTGCTGGAAAGCGTTCCTCTAACGACAAAAATGGTGCCCCTTGCACCCCTTGGGCCGAATCAAAAATCCAAAACCTTTATGCACATCTGCAGACGCTATGAATGAACATGAACACACTTTCAATGTTTCGAATTGAAACCCCTAGGAGTTTTTCGCCGGAAACCATTCCTCTAATGACAAAAGTGGTGCCCCTTATGCCCCCGAGGGCCGAATCAAAAATCCAAAACCTTCATGCTCATCTACACACCCTATTGATTAACATGAACACACCTTTAGTGTTTCGAATTGAAACCCCTAGGAGTTTTTCTCTGGAGACCATTCCTCTTTGACAAAAATGGTGCCCCTTGCACCCCTCGGGGTCCGAATCAAAAATCTAAAACCTTTATGCACATCTACAGACCATACTTATGAACATGAACACACTTTCAGTGTTTCGAATTGAAACTCCTAGCAGTTTTTCGCCGGAAACCATTCCTCTAACGACAAAAATGGTGCCCCTTGTGCCCCTCGGGGCCGAATCAAAAATCCAAAACCTTTATGCACATCTACAAACCCTATGAATGAACATGAACACACTTTCAATGTTTCGAATTGAAACCCTTAGGAGTTTTTAGCCGGAAACCATTCATCTAAGGACAAAAGTGGTGCCCCTTATGCTCCCGAGGGACGAATCAAAAATCCAAAACCTTTATGCACATCTACAGACCATATGTATAAACATGAACACACTTTCAATGTTTCGAATTGAAACCCCTAGGAGTTTTTTGCCAGAAACCATTCCTCTAACAACAAAAGTGGTGCCCCTTACGCCCCCGAGGGCCGAATCAAAAATCCAAAACCTTTATGCACATCTACAGATGCTATGAATGAACATGAACACACTTTCAGTGTTTCGAATTGAAACCCCTAGGATTTTTTTTTGTTGGAAACCATTCCTCTAATGACAAAAGTGGTACCCCTTACTCCACCGAGGGCCGAATCAAAAATCCAAAACCTTTATGCACATCTACAGACCCTATGAATGAACATGAGCACACTTTCAATGTTTCGAATTGAAACCCCTAGGAGTTTTTAGCCGGAAACCATTCCTCTAACGACAAAAGTGGTGCCCCTTATGCCCCTGAGAGCCGAATCAAAAATCCAAAACCTTTATGCACATGTACAGACCCTATGAATGAAAATGAACACACTTTCAATGTTTCGAATTTAAACCCCCTAGGAGTTTTTTGCCAGAAACCATTCCTCTAATGACAAAAGTGGTGCCCCTTATGCCCCCGAGGGCCGAATAAAAAATCCAAAACCTTTATGCACATGTACAGACCCTATGAATGAACATGAACACACTTTCAATGTTTCGAATTAAAACCCCTAGGAATTTTTCGCCAGAAACCATTCCTCTAACGACAAAAGTGGTGCCCCTTATGCCCCCGAGGGCCGAATCAAAAATCCAAAACCTTTATGTACATCTACAGACCCTGTGAATGAACATGAACACACTTTCAATGTTTCGAATTGAAACCCCTAGGAGTTTTTTGCCAGAAACCATTCCTCTACCGACAAAAGTGTTGCCCCTTATGCCCCTGAGGGCCAAATCAAAAATCCAAAACCTTTGTGCACATCGACAGACCCTATGAATGAACAGGAACACACTTTCAATGTTTCAAATTGAAACACCTTGGAGTTTTATCCCAGAAACCATTCCTCTAACGACAAAAGTGGTGCCCCTTACGCCCCCGAGGGCCGAATCAAAAATCCAAAGCCTTTGTGCACATCTACAGATCCTATGAATGAACATGAACACCTTCAATGTTTCAAATTCAAACCCCTAGGAGTTTTTCGCCGGAAACCTTTCCTCTAATGACAAAAGTGGTGCCCCTTATGCCCCTGAGGGCCGAATCAAAAATCCAAAACCTTTATACACATCTACAGACCCTATGAATGAACATGAATACACTTTCAATGTTTTGAATTGAAACCCCTAGGAGTTTTTCGCCACAAACCATTCCTCTAATGACAAAAGTGGTGCCCCTTATGCCCCCGAGGGCCGAATCAAAAATCCAAAACCTTTATGCACATCTACAGTCCCTATGAATGAACATGAACACACTTTCAATGTTTCGAATTGAAACCCCTAGGAGTTTTTCACCAGAAACCATTCCTCTAACGACAAAAGTGGTGCCCCTTACGCCCCGAGGGCCGAATAAAAAATCCAAAACCTTTATGCACATCTACAGACCCTATGAATGAACATGAACACACTTTCAATGTTTTGAATTGAAACCCCTAGGAGTTTTTCGACGGAAACCATTCCTCTAATGACAAAAGTGGTGCCCCTTACGCCCCCAAGGGCCGAATCAAAAATCCAAAACCTTTATGCACATCTGCAGACCCTATGAATGAACATGAACACACTTTCAATGTTTCGAATTGAAACCTCTAGGAGTTTTTTGCGGGAAACCATTCCCGGACATACGGATGTATGGACAGACAGACGGATGGACGGACGGACGGACGGAGACAACCAATATATCCCCAGGTCAGGGTCAGTTGATAGCATTCATGTATATGTCCAACGGTCGGCGAACTTTAATATTATTTTTAAATATATTATTTTTGAATATATTATTTTTTATCTAATAATATCTATCCCAAATTATGACTTTAAAAAAAATATGTACTAATCGACATTATTAATTCATTTATTGATGTACTAATTATTATAATCAACCCTAATTACACTCATTAATTACATTAATTACATTAATTATGCAACAGTCATTAATTAAAATTAATTAAGCAACAGTTATTAAAGTGATTAAAAGAAATATTCATTAATTAAGTGACGTCATGTTAATTACCTTACATAACATTTTCATTACATGACGTCATCCACCTCTCTCCCCCACCCCTCTCCTCCAGAATTGGGTCAAAAACCAATTCATGTACTACTGAGGTAGGATGCCATGTGTGAATGAAAACTGAATGAATGAAAGCTTTTAGCACACCGAAGGCACGCAGGGATGATGTGGGATTTACAAATCCCTTGCGACCCGGTTAACCTTATTTTATTTCACTTGGATCACACAGGCCTAGCTATCCAATTGCCTAAAATGGGGGCTGAGGGGGTATGCACGCGGTTAGATAGATAGATTGTCAGTACTCAATCCCTCAACGCCATTAAGACTATTAGAGAGTGGGCTCTATTCGGTTCCAGCTCGGCGATGGTAGAGGTTTGAGTCCCACCATGGTGGCGAGCCAGAATATAATGTTGTGCGATGGCAAATTTAAGGGAAGGAGAGAAAAGAAAACCAAACAGCAACGCCGGTTTGATAGCGGCCCCGGTATCTGACCATAGCGGTTACAAAAAAAGGAGTGGAGAAAGCTCCAACAGTTTAGTTTTGAAAAAAACGGGAGTCATCCACCAAGCCTTCTGGGAGATAGGATGTCGTATGTGATTATGAGGTAGCTGGTTATCCTTCGGGAATTCCACATGCCCCCCCCCCCAACCCCACCCCCCAAAAAACCAAACCCTCTCACAGACACACACCCTCAATTCCTTAAAAGGGCTGTTAAATCTTTATTTAAATGTTTATTTATATAAAATGTACACTCGTCCCCAGCCAGACAAGCTAGTTTCTATCCATGCCTGGTGTTTGGTGGTTTCTTGTGTATGTTGCAGAAAGGTAGGTTGCACCAATTCCTCCTTTGTCTACCATTTCCATGCGTCTTCTTGATATGAGTGTTGCAAGAAAATTTGAGAATGTTCGATTAGAAAAGTTATAGGTAGAGAGAAAGATATGTATCCTCTGTTGTATATTGTGACTGTTGTGTGATTGTTGCTTTGGATGGGGTAAGGGGTGTGTTTCCTCGGAGCCCACTTCCCACACGCAGAGTTGCGAGAAAATTCTCACAGACTCAATCCTAAATATCTCAATGAGTAGCGAGGCAATCCTCACGGACTCCACGCAGTTTAATTCTGTTGAGTAATTTTAATTTACTGTGGCTTATTTTGTTTTTCTGTTAAGGGTTCGGTGTTCATTCAGCTTCACCATTGATTCGCTATCCTGGAGTATGTGGAGGGTTTTGTTATATACACCTTATTGAACGAATTTCAATTCCGCTTCAGCAGAATTGCGAGGGAGTCCTCACAGACTCTATCCTAAAGTTCTCATGAGTAGCGAGGCAATCCTCACTGACTCCACGCAGTTTAGTTTTTTGTATATTTTTTTTCTGGAAACTTATTTTGTTTTTCTGTTAAGGGATCGGTGTTCGTTCAGCTCAACCATTAATTCACTATCTTGGAGTCTGTTGAGGGTTTTGTGTTGTAGGTCTTTTAATCGCGTATCAGTAGTTTCTATTTTTGATAGCTCGTGAAGTTCCTTTATCGGTGTCCATTTAGGTTTGTATAGTGCCACACGCATGGCATAAGTTTGAACCCTCTGTAGCTTCTGAATGTTGGTTTTGCTCAGGTCACTTGTTATTACGGCACCATATTCAAGTACCGGATGTATAAATGTTTTGTAGAGCTTGAGAAGCACATCTTTGTTTGCTCCCCAGTTTCTACCTCTGATCATCTTCAGAAAATTGATACGTTTAATAGCTCTAACCGTAATGGAGTTTACGTGACTGTTTAGACTGAGATTGCTATCTAGGATAAATCCCAAAATTTTGGCCTCTTTGTTTGCTTCTGATTTATGACCGTATAACTGAAGATTGATACTGGGGACTGGTTTGTTCCTTTGCTTCGTGAAGAACGTAACTTTTTGAGTTTTGGCGGCATTGAGTTTGATGCTCCACAGGGCGCCCCAGCTCTCAAGATCGCGAATGGTATCCTGTAGACGATTTTTAATTATGTTTCGGGACTTGCTGGCCGTCCAAATGCCTTTGTCGTCTGAGAACTGCGATAGTACAACACAGTTTTTCCCTACTGTTTCTATGTCATTCACATATATTATGAAAAGAAGCGGACTTAGAACCGACCCTTGTGCTGTTCTCGCTTCGGGTATTACTTCCCCTGACACCTCGCCATTTACCCCCACCTTGATTTTTCGTTCAGTTAGAAATGATGATATGATCCTCAGAATTTTAGTGGGTAATCCCAGTTTTGCTAGTTTATATCTCAGGCTATTGTGCCATGCCGAGTCGGACGCTGTTTCTACATCCAAGAAGAGCGCTGTTCCGATTTCGTTTTGACTAAATGCTGTTTTCACATAATCGACCAGTCTATATACGTGTTCGATTCCCTCTTTCTGACTCCTATACGCTCTTTGCCATTTGTTGAAAAAGCTGATTGATTCGAGATAGCTGCGAAGTCTCGTAGTGAGAATCTGCTCAAATATTTTCCCAACACAGCTAAGCAAGCTGATTGGGCGGTAGTTAGCAAGGTTGGTAAGGTCTTTGTCGGGTTCAGGTATCATGACACCTGTGGCCACTTTCCAGCATTTTGGGAAGTACCCACAGGAGATACAGTAGTTTAGGAGTTTGGTAAGTCTGCAGTAGAAGATCTTGGGGCACTGTTTCATTATTTCGTAAGAGACTTCGTCTTCACCTGGGGACGAAGATGACTTGCATTTTCTGATTATACATATGACCTCTTCTATGCATATTGGTTAGGTTAATTCATGGTCGTTCCCGTCTTCATGCCTTTGGTCAAAGTTCGGTTCATTGAAAACTGAGTTGTTATCTTGGACAAATTTATTTACTTTTACCTTAAAATCGTTGTCATATCTGTTCCCTTCTTGTGGACGATGCGCTTTCTTTAGAAGTTCGGCAACGGCGCTGGCCTTTGCCTTGTCGTCCATGGCCATAGTTCCGTTGCAAGTCTTCAGTGCATTATTATTGACACTTTTGCTATTTTGGCCAGTAAGAGTTTTAAATGTATCCCAGAACCTCTTAGGTTCTCTCAGCCCATTTAGGTTTTCTGTTGCTTTTTCCCATCTCACGTGATTGTCGTTAGCTATGGCCTTTTTTACTTCTCCATGTAGACGATTATACGTGGTTTTAAGTTCTGCTCTTTTCACTTGATCATTCTCTGATTGGTAAGCCCGGAAGGCTTTTCTTTTTTGTTTGATTATTTGAAGAGTTGTTTGGGTTATTCTGTTTATCCGCGTCTTTACTGTTTGTTTGGGACAAATTTCATCTAGTGTACTGTTGATAACCTCGTTAAGATGGGTGCAGGCTGTTTCTAGTTCAGGAGCATTTAAGGAGTCATTTGCCTTTATTATTACTCCGATAATGTTTCTGAAGAGGTTCCAGTCAATTTTTCAGAGGTTCCTCCTATTCGCGGGAGGATACCTTGCAGGACCAGTATTACATTTCAAAGTGTTTACTGTCTACTGTTGCTTGCGGCTTGTTATAATATGATATGATGGTCACGTGCTTGTGGTCAAGTTCAGTTTCAGCTGCAATCACTTCAGCATTGAGGTGGTCGCATGGTATTGTTTTGTATTTAATCTCCTGCCTTATTAGCAGAGGGACACCGCCTCCTTTTTGGACGGGGCGATCTCTTCTAATAATATCAAAACCACATGACGAGAATTTTTTGTTTGGTTTAAGCCATGTTTTGCCAATTCCAATTACGTCCGTATTTTTTAAATAATGTGACATTTGCAAGTTTTTCTGATTAACGCATCGAGCGTTCCACTGGACTATTTTTGGTGTATCCATGAATGGTTTAGGAATAACTGTACTAAGTTTATTTAAGTTTAATTACTGTTTGTAATATTGTTACATAATTATGTTTTGTTGACGGCCGCTTCTAATAGCGTGTGAGATATTTGAGTATTATATAACTTAGAGGTTGTTTTACTAATCTCTTGTGTGGATGAAGGAAACGGGTAGCTAAGCCATTCACCCTTGGTCTTCCACCAGTGCCATCGACTATTACGCATGCCTGATATGATGCGATGTCGCAAACAATACATGTTACACGCCGTTATTATATGGGCGAAGTTCACATATTGAAAAACACACGCGCCCATGCCCACACATTGTATCAGTCGCGTATGACGGGCATAACTTCCGGGCAAATACCTATAGGCTTCAGGTCAAACACATTCAATACCGAAGCAAATACAACTTTTAATGTACTACACTAAAATGAGCTCTTATCTCGAGCTCGAAGCTCCAAAAGCTCAGAAAGTACAAAATATATAGCTCAGTGACTTTCAGTTCGGGGATAATAACCCCTTGATTCGTGACGGTTACTTACCGGGACAATGATATGGGCCTCACAATTAGAATGTGCATACCTCCAACAATGCAGCGGGCACATACTGATAGGCCTTTTAGAACGGTCACATTTCGTGCTGTAAACCTCTACAACTTTACATGCAAAACATTGTTCCGACCTTATAATAGGGCAGCATCAACTTATTGAAAGCAATAATAGCCCTGGCGTCGTGTTATTCACAACAATCAGTAAAGCACATGCATTCAACAATTTATTACGCATGCCTGATATGACGCGATGTCGCAAACAAAACATGTTACACGCCGTTATTATATGGGCGGACTTCACATAGTGAAGTATCATTATCTGGAATGAGTACGAGAACGGGTCCTTTGCGAAAAACACACTTAACGGTCACAGAATAAATCGTACGTAATGCAAAGAATCCTCGGTTTCTTCCGGCAGCTCTTTGATGCCTGCCCCCCCCCCCCCCCCCCCCACACACACACACACTTCACATCATTCTGGGCTTTCGGACCTATTTACGAGGGACTCATCTTTATCTTGCGAGGTTTTGGGTGCTTTAACCCAAAACTGGCGCCTGGGGAGTATGTCGCAGCAACCACCACGCAACATTACCAGTGCCAATGTGGCATACCGAAATAGCGAGAAAACCGAGTGGAGCCCACTCTTCTTAATTTATTGTGACAATCTAACTTGCACTGTTCTACGTGTTGCTTTTACCAAATACGGCCTACTGTCATGGGTAGTTATGACCATCTCTACACCGACAGTTTATAACCATAATAAACTTCCCATACGAAGTTTAGCCACACAAGCCGCACAAGGACTGGAACTTATTTACTCCTAACTCCAGCTTATTGGAAAATAAATTATTTTCTGACGTATCAAGGGAGCTTACCAGTATTTTCTCCCATGCAAACACTTCAGAATTGGACTCAAATTGGTGATGGATGCATAAACAAATCTCATTCCGTGGTCTCAGACATGTAAAGATCAATCATCAAAATGAGTACCACCCACACTAATTCAACCAATCGGCGTCAATGAGTGTAACCAATGAGATCGCAAGCTGATAACACGTGACACTCGCTCAGCGGAGACGAAGGTGCCGTCTCAATCATTTGTCATTTCCACTCATACTGTTGAAGTGTACCTCTCTGACGCCATTTTGAATTTAACAACAACAATCTTGGATTTTCGCCATTTTAGTTATTGCACGATTTTTATTCTACGCCCGTTAATACAACGCCTTTGATATTTACTTGTATCATACACCAGGTACCGCGATTGCATACTTGCACTCCTCGTTTATTTTATTCGCTATTTCGTTTATGTGTTTTCACAACTCGCGACCATTCACATTTTTAATTGTGTTAATTTTTTTTCAGTGCACCGGGTATCACAGGTCTCACCGCCACAAGCCCGAACAATACGCACCTCTGTGATATTGTCAGCCTGCTTGCGAGACCTGAGAGCTTCACCGCCACAAGCCTATATTGGATACGGATTTTTTCTGTAGACAATTTGCCTGCTTGGAAGCTCTCCTGATAGCCGAGAAGTTTGACACCACAAGCCTGTGTTGTATACCACCTGTATACCTCCCGCGTGCTTGCAAACTTTAATCTCGCCTGTGACTGCCCAAGACGGTACCACTGTCAGTCAGTCGGAGCTTCACGCCACAAGCCCGTGCTATACACAGTTTACTGTGTGTATCTCCTGCCAGCTTGCAAGCTACCCGGGCGACTTACAAGTCACTGATTCATCAGACAATCTGACCAATAGGCTGCATAAATCACTATAATTCCCCACGTGGAACAAATAAAATCAAGGCACAAACAATAAAGTGCAAACAAACAAGTGACCAGTCTATCACAACACCTGGTCCTCATACCCCATTACTAGACGGTGTGAAATTGGTGAGTGAGTGCCCAAACAACTCCTCACGGTCATACAATCGTATTGACGGTGTAATAGTAAAACCAACAATCATATAGCAATAAAATATCGCCATAACAAAACATCAAACTTGCGATAGTGTGCTTTTAATCCATACTACTGTTGTGTTCAAGTAAAACATTGAACGAATTGGTGTGAATTGGTCCTCATACATAGTGACCGATATACTCTGACATACCATTGTAAAATACCGAACTGACCAAAAAGTCAGCAAATTCAGACTTAAATTGAAGTCTTGAAGTATTTGTTTATTTGATAAAACCGTAAAGGTTGAAACTAGTCACACACAGCGGATTAACTTCCGGGCAAAAACCAAGAGGCTTCAGGTGAAATATATCAATAACGAAGCAAATATAAATTTTAATGTACCATACTGAAATGAGCTCTAATCTCGAGCTCGAAGCTCCAAAAGCTCAGAAAGTACAAAATGTATAGCTCAGTGACTTTCAATTCGGGGATAATATCCCCTTGATTGGTGACAGTTACTTACCTAGATATGGGCCTCATGAGAATGTTCATACTTGCAACAATGCAGCGAGCACATATTGATAGGCCTTTTAGAACGGTCACATTTCATGCTTAAACTGATACGATTTTATATGAACATTGTACCGACCTAATAATAGGGCAGCATCAATTTATTTAAAACAATAATAGCCCTGGCGTCATGTTATTCAAAACAATCAGTAAAGCATATGCATTCAACAATTTAGCATGCATGCACAGATGGGCCTTAGAGCGGGGGCTAGGGGTGGATGGAGGAAACGGGTAGCTAAGCCATTCAGCCTTGGTCTTCCACCAGTGCCATCGACTATTACGCATGCCTGATATGATGCGATGTCGCAAACAATACAGGTTACACGCCGTTATTATATGGGCGGAGTTCACATAGTGAAAAACACACGCGCCCATGCAGTGGTTACTCAAAATTTACAAACCACACATTGTATCAGTCGCGTATGATGGGCATACATAGCGGATTAACTTCCCGGCAAATACCTATAGGCTTCAGGTCAAACACATTCAATACCGAAGCAAATACAACGTTTAATGTACCACACTAAAATGAGCTCTTATCTCGAGCTCGAAGCTCCAAAAGTTCAGAAAGTACAAAATATATAGCTCAGTGACTTTCAGTTCGGGGATAATAACCTCTTGATTCGTAACGGTTACTTACCGGGACAATGATATGGGCCTCACAATTAGAATGTGCATACCTCCAACAATGCAGCGGGCTCATACTGATAGGCCTTTTAGAACGGTCACATTTCATGCTAATAATAATAACACTTTGGCCAGCCGCTGATTTGTCGCGGTTCTCGGACGAGAAGGCCATGGTTACCCCTGTACTCCCAACTGCCTCCCTATTCCCACGCTTCTCCTCTCCTCCCAACACTCGGAGACGAACTGCTTGATGATATCCCTTGTCCCATTCTTCCCAATCTCTCCGATTAGCATATTAACCCTCTCCTTTGAGTCTCCCCCTGACCACATGTCCTTCATTCTCCCATCCCACTTCCCCATTATACTCCCAGTGAATCTCATTCTTTTAGGCTGATACTTTGGGCATTCTAGAAGAAAGTGTTCCAGGGTCTCCACCATGTCCAAGTTACACATCTGGCACTCCCTTTCACCGTCTTTCCCAATTTTTCCCCTCAGCTCCAGGGATCGCGACCTCATCTTGAACAACAGTGACCCCCCAAAGGTGCCATCAAGGTACTCTTCAAAACCTGGCTTCTCTTTATCACGCAGGCCACCCAAAGACCTCTTTGATTTGACCCCCTCTCGCCAATTACGGTTACAATCCTCCATGACCCTTTCTCTGACGATTTTTTTACCCTGGTTTGCCCCAACGTCCAGGTCCGAGATCTCCAATGAGTAGTTCTCTACTAGCTCCCTCATTTGGACCATCCACCCCGTTTTGATATTTGAGTTGAAAATTCTCAGGAACATTACTTTACACCATCGGCTGTAGGGGAGATTTACCAAATAATTAAGATAACCGAGCTTCAACAAGTCTATCCTGTCCTTGATCCTCATCCACCCAAGCTCACCCCTGATTGCTTCTAGCGCTGCGGCATTACTCGACCCCGTTATCCATCGGCCTGCATCGTTCTGCAGGATTTCCAAGCTCTTTACGGCCGTCTGGTTTAGGGGTACCACTTCCGTACCGTATGTTATACTTGGCAGCCCCACCATTTCCCAAATGGTTTTCCCCACGAAAACCTTATTGAAACTGTTTCTCCCTATAAGTTTCATTTGGTTAAGGATTCGTTTCCCCTTCAGAATCAATTTATTTGTGTGGTTCCGGTAGATGCCTCTTCCTGTAATGTTTATATTTACCCCCAAATACTCGTAATCACCCGTCTCTCCCACACTGAGAAGTTTGCTGCTCCCTTCCGGAATGCAGAACTCACCCACTCTCCACCTTCGAGTGGGGTCCACTTTGCGGCCCACAGGTATAACTTTGCTCTTGCTTTCATTAAGTTCGAGTCTCCATTTGCTTCCATATTTCCCAACAATTCCCAGCATTTTCGTTAGCCCCTCTTCGCTTTCTGACACTAGAACCATATCGTCTGCAAAAAATAGCCCTGGGATCTTCAAGTCACCAACTGCTACCCCCTCCTCGCTACGCAGGAGTTCATCTCCTAAACCTTTGATGTACAATGCAAACAGGATCGGCGAAAGGATACACCCCTGTTTTAGGCCTATCTCCATAGGCACACGTTTCGTTGTAATGTTTCCCAGGCTAAGTTCACTCTGTACATCTTTATATAATGCTTTCATAATTCCAACAAACTCGCCTCCTAAGCCCATAGCCTCCAGCTTGCGCCACATACCTTCCCTCCATACTCTATCGTATGCCTTCTTGATATCCAAAAAGGCCATAAACATCTTTTTATTTTTTGCTTTCGCGGATTCTATCATTTGGGATAGTGCGAAAAGATGGTCAGTAACTCTCCTTCCCTTCCTGAAGCCATTCTGGATTTCTCCCAAAAAACCCTTCTCCTCAATTACCTCCTCTAGTCTCCCATAAAGGACTTTACAGAACACCTTTCCAATGTTGCTACTGACAGAGATCCCTCGATAGTTATCCAAAACTTCTTTTTCCCCCTTTTTGTGAATAAATGTCACTTTGCTTTCCCTCCACTCCTTTGGGACCTCTTGTTTTTCTATGGCTAAATTGAATAGGGCAGTTAGGCTTTCCAAGAGTTCCTCTCCCCCTTTTTTGATAAACTCGTTAGGAATTTCGTCCACCCCTCCCGCTTTTCCATTCCTCAATTTTGAGATCACCCTTCGCACCTCCTCAGTTTTGATTTCGCTGCACACGAAGTCCGAGAGATTTTCCTCGACCTGGTTCGGACACTCCGGTGGGTTCCCCATGCCCCATCGCTTATCGTTTACCTTTTCCCAGTGCTTGACTAGTTCTAATGCGATTTGATCTCGCTCTTCTGTAACTCTGCCATCTACTTTAATGCTCTGTTGGTTATTCCCTTTGTTACGTTTGTTCACCCATTTCCAAAATACGCTCGAACTCGACCCCCCTGTCGTTCTTATCGTCCTAATAAGACTGCTATTTCGCACTCTCCGGTTGTCGTCTTTTATCTTGTTTACTTTATTTCGTGCTTGTTGGTATTCTTCCTTTGCTACCATGGCCTCATTGCTTTCCACCCCCTTAAGTTTTCTACTTCTCCTGTATGCAGCACATTTAGCTTTTCTAACCTTTATGGCCCTTTTCAGTTCTTCGTTCACTCTGTACCCAAGTTCCCGTGTTGGCACCCTAATCTTTCCTACACTTTCCTTCCCTGCCTACACTAGGCCTCCACTAGGCTCGCAACTATGGCGTCGGCCATCTTCTGGACACTACCCCCCTTGTGTACGGCTGCAAGCTTTGGTTTCAGTTTTTCTTCGAACTTCACCCAGTCGGCATCCTTTTTGAGTTCCCAAATATCCTTGAAGCTTCCTTTCCTTTTCTCTAGGTTTTTGGCCCTCATCGTCACTGTAATCAAGTTGTGATCACTATCCAACTCCATTTTGCCCTCATCATCCACTTCTACCCTTATCACCTCCCTCCATAATTTCATATCTATGAGAATGTAGTCAATTATTGATTTTCTGTCGTTTCTCTCCCAGGTCCATTTCCCCTTACATCTAGCGTCCCTGTTCAGGATCTTCAGACCGAGCTCATTTGTGAAGTTCAACAGCTTCCTTCCATTCCTGTTGACTTTCTTGTCCCCACCCTCTATGCCTTCTTCCTTGTCACCTATGTGTCCATTAAAGTCGCCCATCAGAATTATAGCGAGCCCCCTGTTTTCTAGTTCGGTGATATTGGACCTTAGTGTTGAGTATATCGAGTCATTCCACTCGGGTTTACTTCCCTCCACCGCACAGTACACAATCCCAAGGGCAATACTTTTGTTTCTCAGACTGATCTTTACCCATCCAATTTCTTTTGACACATCAGCCGAGGTAATGATATCTTCCAGATCTGTAATCAGCGACGGTTTTAAATCCTCTTTAATGTACATGCCTACCCCTCCCCCCTTTTTCTGGCCTTCCGTTCGCCCTACACCTATCCACACACACCCGCTTACTTGGTCTACCCGTTCCTCGTGTCTTACCCACGTCTCGCTTAAGCCCATGACATCAAACTCCTCTGTAAACCTATACAACTTTACATGCAAAACATTGTACCGACCTAATAATAGGGCAGCATCCGCTTATTGAAAGCAATAATAGCCCTGGCGTCGTGTTATTCACAACAATCAGTAAAGCACATGCATTCAACAATTTATTACGCATGCCTGATATGATGCGATGTCGCAAACAAAACATGTTACACGCCGTTATTATATGGGCGGAGTTCACATAGTGAAGTATCGTTATCTGGAATGAGTACGAGAACGGGTCGAATGGAATGGTTTAACGCGCCGAAGGCGCGCAGGGACGGTATGGGGAACAAGCCCCTTTCGACCCTCAGTGACTGTAAATGGCTAATTTCCACATGTCTACTCGTGTTGAAGGAGGAACAGGTTCAGGTACTCGGCAGGTGTCACCGGTTGTGGCGTGATGGTCTCCTTGACTGATGTCGGTTGAACCCTCGGGTGAGGACCAGTGTGGGAGGTTGGGTCCTCTCACAAAGGTACTACCTCTCCCCGAGGGTGCAGTCGTTCTGGATTTTCAGGCAAGTATAGTCTGCCACTTCGGAGATGATATTGAGTGATGGTCATCACTGGCAAGTATAATCTGCCTCAGGCTGTCTCTGTTTGGTAGGACGTCTTTGCAAGAAAACAACAACGACCCCTTTCGGGGACCACCAGAAAGAAGACCCGAACTTCCCTGGTTCGGGGGCAGGCCTGCATTGTAATCCTATTGGGTTGGGACAACAGATGCGCAATGCGCTTACAAAAAGGGACAGAGGCGGGACGCAGGACCAACGTTCGCCTCCCTTAAATTGGTCGACCACTTTTAGGGATGGAGTGGAGGATGTTCAGGAACCGTGGGGGTTATTGTTTCTATGACGGTTCGGCTGTCCATAGCGGTTACTGGGGTTCTGGTAAAAAAAGCATCTTCTGTGTACCTGCTTAAAAGAAGAAGTCAGATTTAGTTTTCATTAGAATATGTAAAAATAAAAAGATAACAATAGCACATTCCGTTTTAATTTGTGATCTAATCTTTAGCTGAGACGGAGAAGATAGCCCTTTCTGGTAGAAGGCCACAGTTAAGCTGTTAATCTGCCTGTTAGATCACCTTCTTAGGGTGATAGTGAGTTTGTAGCGGGAGGGTAACAGGTCTAGACACTAAACCACACCCGAGGGTGTTTCTGTTATGCCCTTCGCTGGTTTCGACCATATTTGAGTTTATTTTGGATCACGATTGAACACAGCAAATCCCACCTCCAGCCGGGGAGGCCCAGCCCACACAAAACGCTCGCGCCTGATATCGCGAGCGTCCCGTGTGGGCCGAGCCCCCCCGGCCGGAAATGAGATTTACAGTATCCAATCGTGATGCAGTTTTAGTTGAGTCGGTAAAGGCAACCCTTTCTGGTAGAAGGCCACAGTTAAGCTGTTTTTCTGCCTGTTTATTCACCTTCTCGTTCCCTATTTATTTAGTTTTTTAACAATATTTAATCCTGATGTAGTTTTAGTTGAGTCGGTGAAGGCAGCCCTTTCTGGTAGAAGGCCACGGTTAAGCTGTTACTCTGCCTGTTAGTTCACCTTCTCGTTCCCTAGTTTTTTCGAGCGGTCTTAGTTTTGATTGGAATTTTTGGGCTTTTGTCGGCTTTTGCAAATGGCTCCAAGTTCTGAGATTAGTTCACTGTCGGCTAACCGGTCATGATTTTTCGTGGCCAGGGTGGCTAGGCGGTCTTTAATGGTGGGGATATCGGCCCTGTCGTGGAGTGTTTTGATGGGTGTGTCCCAAGGGGCACGGAAGGCGACCCTGAGCGCGTGATTTTGAACCCTTTGGAGTTTACTCATATTTGTTTGGTTGAGGTCAGTTAGGATGATTGCCCCGTATTCGAGTACTGGACGCACAAAGGCTTTGTATAGTTTGAGTAGGGTGGACTGGTTGGCTCCCCATGAAGTTCCCTTTTGCATTTGCAATAAATTAATGCGTTTAGTGGCTTTTTTCGCCATGTCGTCGGTGTGTTTGTTAAAGGACAATTTTTGATCAATGGTGATGCCCAGGAATTTCGCCTCTTTGCCTTCTGGGAGGACTTTGTCCATTAGCTTGATGTCAAAATCACGGTTTTTTGTTTTGTTTTGCGGGTAAAGGTGATTCGTTGGGTTTTATTGGCGTTCAGTTTTATTCTCCATTTGGCACACCAGTGTTCTAGGTCGTCGAGGGCGCGTTGCAGAGGTTTTTGGAGTAGATAGGCCGTGCTATTAGAGTCACAGAGGCCCTTATCGTCCGCGAATTGTGAGACTTGAACTCGATCCTCGGTGAATTTAAGATCGTTGACGTAGATGATGTACAGGAGGGGGCTGAAGACAGACCCTTGGGGAGTGCCTGCTTCTAGGGGGACACTGTCGGACATTTCGTTGTTAACTCTGACTTTAATTTCACGATCATTTTGGAAGGAGGAGAGTAGTCTAAGTAGTTTCATTGGGAGTTTCATTTTATATAATTTGAGGCGCATTCCGTTGTGCCATACACAGTCGAATGTTTTTTCGACGTCAAGCAGAGCAGCCGCGCCTATTTGTTGATTGTTGATGGCGGTTTTCATTTGGGTCACTAGTCGGTATACATGCTCGACGCCTTCTTTACGGTTTCTATAGGCTCTTTGCCATTTATTGAAAAACTCGTTGTCTTCGAGGTGCCCCCTCAGTCGATTGGTAAGGATTCGTTCGAATACCTTGCCAATGCAACAGATGAGGCTGATTGGGCGGTAACCGGCCGGATCGGAGAGGTCTTTGTCAGGTTTTGGTATCATGACACCGATGGCTTTTTTTCCAACATTTGAGAATGTAGACATGGGTGAGACAAGGGTTGAACAGTTTGTTTAGTTTTTCGATTAAGGAATTTGGGCTTTGTTTAAGAATTTTGTAGCTCACTTCGTCTTCCCCGGGTGAGGACGAATTTTTGCATTTTTTAATGACGTTGATGATTTCGTCATTGGTGATGGGGGTGACGAGGTCATCGTCATTCCTTTCTTCTGGCTCGTTATCGAATTTGGTGTCACGGTAGATTTCAGGGTGTTCGTTGATGAAGTCGTCAATTGCGTTTATGACGGCGTCATCATTGCCCGATCCTTGATAAGGGCGATGCGTTTTTCTTAGAAGGTCGGCAAAAGTGTCGGCCTTGTCTTTGTCGGTGCGCGTAAAGGAACCGTCTTCCCTTTTAAGAGGTTTGGCAGCGGCTTTGCCGCCCTTGTTTTTTTTTTGCCCCGTTAGGATTTTGAAAGAGTCCCAGAATTTTTTAGCATCTTCGACCCCATTTAGGTTGGCTGTTACCTTTTCCCAGTTGGCTTGTTTTTCAGCTTTGAGGGCTACCTTGACTTCGCCATGAAGGCGGTTGTATGTTTTTTTGAGGTCAGCTTTCTTGCTGGGGTCAGTTTCGTTTTTAAGAGCGCGAAGAGCTTTCCGTTTGGTTTTGATTAGTGAGAGTGTGTCGCCAGAGATGGTATTTCTCCAGGGGAGCACTTTTTCTTTTGGGCATATTTCGTTTAGGGTTGAGTTAATGATTTTTTCTATGCCCTCGCATTGGGTTTCGAGTTCCGCTGCGTTGGATTGGGGGGGGGGGGGTGTTTGTGAGTTTGACATCGATGATATCGCGGTAGAGGTTCCAGTTGATTTTTTTTTAAAATTCCTGTGGAGGGTGGGTGGGTACCTGAGGGGGCCATTGCCTAGTTGCAGTGAGGCATGGACCGGGAGGTGACCGCTACCTAAGTCATCATCGCCGACCCAGTGGTCATCGATGTGGTTTATCAGAGGGTCACTGGCGATAATTAGATCGGGGATATCAGATGAAAATAGTGGGTTGTTACTGATATAGGTTGCTGAGTTGTCGTTCATAACCACATGGAGGTTATGTTTTTTTTTTGTTATTTCGAGTAGGGCTTCACCGTTGGGGTGGTTTTGTTGCAGCCAAAGTATAGGTGTTTGGCATTGAAGTCGCCGAGGAAGATGCAGTGTTTGTATTTCCTCATAAAGAATTCAAAGACGGTGTCAGAAACCGTCTTGCTTGGGTCATTGTAATAACAAACAATCGCGATGTTTTTATTATCAACTGTTATTTCAGTTGCACTCACCTCAGCATCGAGGTGATCAGTTTTAATGGTTTTGGCTTTGATGTTCCTCTTTATTAGAAGAGCAACACCACCGCCTTTTGTGAGCTGTCGGTCTCTTCTAATAATGCTGAATCCACTTAATGAAAAATTTTTATTGGGATATAGCCAACTCTCGCAGATGCAGATAATGTCTGTATTTTCGAAATATCGGCTCATTTGAAGTTTTTTGTTATTAACGCTTCTAGCGTTCCACACGGCTAGTTGTAGTTTAACAATGTTATGGTTTGGAATAAATCGCGTTGCTCAATTAGATGGAGTTAAGTTGGCGACAGTTTTAATTGGTGTTAATTGCAGCTTTGATAAGTGTTTCCGATATTTGGGTTTTAAATAGGCGAGACGCCGAACGGCTTACGTCTTGACAGATGTCAGTCAGAATGGTGTTCACGTGTTTGATTAGCACGGAGTAGAGGGCCCCAGCTACTAGGGAGCATATTGTATGGGGAGAGGATGCATTAGCCGGTTTTGTCAGATTTAACCTTTTTAGTTCAATGTTTGTTTTTACTTTTTTAAAATGAGGACATACGCGATAATTACTTGTGTGACTACCCTTGCAGTTAGGGCAGGAGGGGGAATCAGACTTGCATGCTTTTGTGAGGTGATTTCCACCACATTTCATGCAGGTCAGTGTCCCCCTGCATTTATTAGCAACGTACCCAAACTTCTGACACTTATGGCATTGGACCGGTGGAGGGGTAGATCTGTACTCCTCTGCTTCGTGCCTCCGGCCGTTTATGGTAATCCCGGTAGCCATACATTTATTCTTAATTTCGCGGCTAGGACAGGTCACTTTCAGTTTCCACGTGCTTTTGCCCGTGGCCCTGGAAGTGAACCTCTCCCATCTGCAGTTAGGGATGCTCTGGAGGATGGCCTCGTTGGCCGTGTCAGGGTGAACCCTGGTGCCCACAACTGTCAGATTAGCGCCATTGCTAGCGCTGTTACCAGGACTACCAGGGCTACGGCGAGCTTGTTTAGTAGTGCGATTTTCACTGGCATTTTGGACGGGGGCTTGTTTTTTAACCGCTGCTGCGAAGTTTAGACCTGAGGAGGGAGTAGTAATTGATTCAGATTCAGATAAAGAGGGGGTAGTAATTGATTCAGATGAGGAACGGGCGAGGAGGCACAGTTCCTCACTTTCTTGACTTGTCTGTCAATTGTGTGGGAAAAGCCCTGATCGTCCGTAATCTCATCTGAGTCGATCTCCAGATCTTGGGAGTTCCTCCTTTTACATTTGTTTTGCTAGGTGTTATGGCTGGAGTAGTACAGGTTTCCTGAGCATAGGAGACTACCGAAACCTTATTGACGGACCCACAGCTAAGTTCTACTTGTGGAGTTTCAGTTAATTGGCTAAGAGTTTTATCAGGATTGAAACTCTTAGCATTGAGAGGATCAGCAGGGTCCCTAATTGTAACATTGCTCGCAGCTTCTGCATAGGTTTTCGACTTGCGACCTGAGACCGGTGCCTCAGCTGACTGAGTGACAGATGTTTTGTCATTGGAGGTAGCATGGATCTCGGCTGAACTTTCGGCGATCTGTTCCTCCGTTAGTGAAATGCCTTCAGGGGTGTCTAGGACCTCCGTCGGGTTCAAAACTGTAGCTTTATCAGCTGGAGCTGTATCAGTCTCCGCGACTACCAGGATTTCCTTAACAGGAGATATAGGATATGACGGGGCGAAACTCCCTCTAATCATATCAGCAATCATTGCATCCTTCTTCTTGATTACCTTTTTTAGATCAGCAATTTCTGCGGTTAGTTTTTCCAACTGATCCAAGACGAGGCCTTAGGGGAACTCGTCCAAATCCTGCTTTTCCTGCAACCCCCCCCCCCCCCCCCCCCCCCCCCAGAAACTAAACTTTTGCTAGGATTGCTTACCTTGCTTTCATTTGAAGATCCCCTTCTGGCTGCTCTTTCCCTCTCTCTCTTTTTCTTCCTACTTTCTTTTATCTCTTCCCTTCTTTTCATCTGAGTGTTAGTTGTAGATATTTTTGTGAATTGAGACATCCTTCAGTAATTTTGTAGACGATAGTGTAATTGTAAGTTAAGCTCTTTTAGTGCTCAGAAATATTATTAAAATCACTTTTTCCGAAAGGTGACGATGTGATGATGATGATGATACGAAGTCGCATTCGATGGAGAGTTGATGAGAATGATGAGAACGGGTCCTTTTCGAAAAACACACTTAACGGTCACAGAATAAATCGTACGTAATGCAAAGACTCCACGGTTGCTTCCGGCAGCTCTTTGATGCATGCCCTCCCCGCACTTCACACAACTGTCGAAGTTCTACACAGGGTTATCATTGGCTGAAGGTAGTACGCCATAGTACACAACGTTACCGCCCACCCCCCACCCCACATGGGTAATTAGATAATGGTAGCTCTTTCATGCTTTTACTTAGATGGGTGGGTTATTCTTCAGTAAATGTTCAAAAATAAAACATACGGGTTAGTAATAGAGCGGGTGTGATTTTTCTATGATAAAACACAGTCCGTAGTGTTATCACCCAAATTTTTAATTTTTAAACGCACTGGTCCACATTTAACTGTCAAACACCTAAGAGCTGTTTTGATAACTGACAGACACTATTTATTTATATTTATTTATTGGTGTATAAGGTAACATACTTCTGCGCAATGGCTAATCATGACCACGACAGTTTTACAGGTGGAGGAGGCCGGAGTACCCGGAGAGAGCCACCGAGCAACGGCAAGCAACTGTCAGCTCCCCAAGAGACTAACTCCACACAAGCAGGGTTAGCATTGGTTGAAGACATGTGCTCCATCGACGTGCTGTACGCCTTAGTGCACAGCGTCACCGTGCCCCCACGTGGGCAATGTGGGTAAAGTGTCTTGCCCAAGGACACAACCGACAGACAGTCATGAATAAATCGATACACATATTTCTGTCAAACTAATCCGCCATTTTGTTTTTTCGAGAAGTGTCTTGAGGAATAAATTATTTAACGAAAATTATTAATATATTATATTAAAGGAATATACGCTATTTATTAGGGGGACAACCTCATAGTAAATAAGGGTTAAGAGTGTGGTAAGTTATGAGAGGAGACTAATCGGGGTAATTTGATTGCTCAAAATTGTGGGGAAGGGGTATCCGGGGCCTGACATAATAATAACTCTTTGGCCAGCCGCTGATTTGTCGCGGTCCTCATAAGAGAAGGCCATCATTCCCCCTCCACCCCACCCCCTCTTCCCCTCCTCTCCTCCCAGCATTCAGATATAAACTGCTTAATAGTGTCCCTCACTTCCTCTTTTTCAATTTCTTCAATAAGCATTCCTACCCTCTCCCTCGTGTCCCCCTTCAGCCATCTATCCTTTGTTTCTTCACCCCACTTCTGCAATATTCTTCCAGTAAATTTTATTCTATGAGGTATATACTGTGGGCATTCCAAGAGAAAATGTTCCAGGGTCTCCACTACTCCAGAGTGGCACATTTGGCATCCCTTTTCCCCATCTCTCCCAATTTTTCCCCGAAGCTCCAGTGATCTTGATCTCAGTTTGAACAGCAGTGACCCTCCAAAGGTGCCATCTAGGTACTTCTCAAAAGCTGGCTTTTCTTTATATTGTAACCCCTGCAGTGATCTTTTCACGCTAACCCCTGCTCGCCAGTTTCGATTGCAATCTTCCATGACTCTCTCTTTAACAAACCTTTTGCCTTCTTTCATTCCTACTTCTATGTTTGTGACCTCTATAGAGTGATTGTCCATTAGTTCCCTCACATGTTTTGACCACCCCGTTTCTATATTAGAATTTCAAATGGTATCGAGCATCAATTTGCACCACCGGTTGTCAGGCAGGTTTCTCAAGTAGTTAAAGTAACACAGTTTTCCCAAATCTACCCTGTCCTTGATTTTGATCCACCCAAGCTCCCCCCTTACTGCTTCCAAAGCTGCAGCATTACTCGACCCTGTTATCCATCTGCCGGCATCATTCTGAGTACTTTCCAACTTCTTAATAACGGTTTGGTTTAATGGAATCACGTCCGTGCCATACGTTATACTTGGTAAACCCACCCTCTCCCACAGTGTTTTCCCCACAAAGACCTTATTGAAACTATTTTTCCCTAAAAGTTTTAGTTGGTTCAGAATTCTTTTCCCCTTCAGAATCAGTTTGGCTGAGTAATTTCTGTACACCCCTCTTCCCGTTATATTTATGCTTACCCCTAGATACTCATACTCTCCCGTTTCTCCTACAGTGATTTGTTTGCTTTCCCCTTCGGGGATTGAGAACTCTCCCACTCTCCATCTCTTCGTCATATCTACCTTGCGTCCAACGGGTATTACCTTGCTTTTATTTTCATTTAGTTCGAGCCGCCAAGTGTTCCCATATCTACCAACAATTTCCAGCAGTTTCTCTAGCCCCTGTTCAGTTCTACACATTAACACCATGTCGTCCGCAAAGAATAAGCCTGGTATCTTTATGTCTCCAACATTTACCCCCTCCGCACTCTGAATTAGTTCGTCCTCTAAATCTTTAACATACAATGCAAACAAAATCGGTGAAAAGATTCACCCCTGCTTGAGGCCTATATCCATAGGGACTCGTTTTGTAGTGATACTCCCTAGACTGAGTTGGCTTTGCACATCTGTATACAGTGCTTTCATGATTCCCACAGTCACCCCCCCCCCCCCCCCCCCCCAGTCCGATGCCCTCGAGCTTTCGCCACATACCTTCCCTCCACACTCGGTCGTACGCCTTTTTCACATCTAGAAATGCCAGAAACATCTTTTTCTTTTCAGCCTTTGTTGATTCTATCAGTTGGGTGAGTGTAAAAAGGTGATCAGTGACTCTTCGTCCTTTCCTGAAACCATTTTGAATTTCTCCTAAAAAACCTTTCTCTTCAATAACTTCCTCTAGTCTACCGTATATGACCTTACAGAATACTTTTTCCGGTGTTACTACTAACTGATATCCCCCTATAGTTATCTAGAACTTCCTTATCCCCCTTTTTGTGTATGAACGACACCTTACTTTCCCTCCACTCCCTGGGAACCTCTTGCTTTCGCAGAGCCAGGTTGAAAAGGTTTGTCAGGACTTCAATAAGTGCCTCCCCTTCATTTTTGAGGAATTCGTTCGGAATTTCATCAGTCCCTCCCGCTTTACCATTTTTTAATTTCGAGACCACGTTCCGCACTTCTTCTGCCGTTATTTCGCTACATACACGATTGGATAGGTTCTCCTCCACCAGTGTATTTCTTTTTGGTGGGGACCCACTGCCCCATCGCCTATCGTTTATCTTTTCCCAGTGCTTGACTAACTCTGAAGCGATACGGCCTTTATCTTCTGTACTTTCCCCATCCACTTTGATACTCTGCACACTACTTTTCCCCCGTTTATTTACCCAGTTCCAAAATACGTTTGAGCTCGAACCCCCCGTTTTCTTTATTGTTCTGGCAAGACTGCAATTGCGCTCCTTCCTATTATTATTCTTTATCTTATTCACCTTTCTCCGTGCCAGTTCATATTCTCCTTTCATTAGTCTCGTGTCATTGTTATCCACCCCTTTAAGCTTCCTACTTCTTCTGTAAGCAGCGCATTTTACCTTCCTTTCTTTTATAGCCTTTTTCAGTCCCTCGTTAACCCTGTAGTATCCAAGCCCTCTCGTTGGGACCCTCACCCTTCCTATACAATCCTTCCCTGCCTCTGTTAGGCTATTTACTATGCCATCTGAAATACTCTGGACATTTGCATCCCTAGGTATACATTCAAGATTTGGTTTTAGTTTTTCCCGAAACTGCTTCCAGTCGGCTCCTTGTTTTAGTCCCCAAACTTCCTTGAAGGTATTTCTGTCTCTATTCGTCTTTTTGCCCATAATCTTAACTGTTATCAGGTTGTGATCACTACCCAAGTCATTTTTTCCCTCGTCATCTATTTCTACATCTATAACCTCCCTCCATACGCTAATGTCAGTGAGTATATAATCAATTATTGTTTTCTTATCGTTCCTTTCCCAGGTCCATTTACCCTTACATTTCGCATCCCTGTTCAGGATCTTTAAACCAAGCTCTTTTGATAGGTCCAACATCGTCCTCCCATTCGTGTTAATTTTCCTATCACCTCCCTGTATGCCCTCCTCCTTATCCCCGATGTGCCCATTGAAGTCCCCCATTAGGACAATACTAAACCCTCTGCTTCCAAGCTCTGTGATATTCGATCTAAGAGTTGTATATATTGAATCATTCCACTCGGGCTTACTTCCCTCCACTGCTAAGTATACAACACCAACGGCAACACTCCTGCTTCCTAACTTGATTTTTGCCCAGACTATTTCGTTGGATACTGGAATCTGAGTCCTTGCTTCTGTGAGATCTGTAATCAATGAGGGCTGTAATTCCTCTTTAGCGTAGATGCCAACACCCCCACCCCGTTTCTGAACCTCAGTTCGCCCAGCTCCTATCTACACGCAACCCTTCATCTGATCAACCCGCTCATCCCGTCGTATCCACGTCTCACTTAGACCCATTATATCGAAGTCTCCTTCGTCCATCATTGTTGATATTTCGCTTACTTTCTTGTGCAGACCCTGGATGTTGCAGTACCCAAACTTAATGAATCTTTGTTTTTTTGTCATCACTGGCACATTATTATAACCCTGGTATGTCCCTGTATTGTGCATGTTTGTTGTTCTTCCTATGTTCCCAGCATTTGTGCCCCTCTGGGTTATCGGCTGTGGTCCCCTACCCCCCTTTTCTCCAAAAAAGGCCCAGCCACCTGTAAAATTTTTTGGCCCAACAGGTCTGTACCCATCCTACTTAAATGCAATCCGTCTCGCCCATACAACTCTCCTTGTCCCCAGAATGAATCCCAGTGGTCAATGAAATGTATTCCCAAGTCTTTGCAGTGCTCTTCCAGCTCCTCGTTTAGTGCCATAATCCGCGAGTTCCTCTCATTCCCACCACCCATAACGGGGAGCACCCCTGAAACGATGATCCGAGCATTCCTGCTAAGTAGCTTACTAATTAGGTCCTTGTATGTGTCCACCAAACGAACTGATTTCCTCTCCCTGATGTTATTGGACCCCACATGTAATACCACTACCGGATCAGGCCCCGACCCAGCTACAATACCGTCCACTCTATCCCTCAGGTCCTCCACTTTAGCCCCCGGAAAACACAGAACTGTTCTATTTTTACAGTCCGGACCACAGACAACCTTGTCGAACCCCCGAACTATGCTACTTCCCGCAACCACCAACTTACTTTTGGCCCTCGCCCTATTTATCTCCTCTAGTCTCCTATTGTTTACAGCGTCCTCTTCCTCTCCAACAGCCCCACTCGGAATCAATATCGGTATCGGTATCTTTGACCTAGGATTACTCCTATCCTTGTCCCTTCGTCTCTTTCCAGGCCCTGAACTACCTGGACTACTCCCCTGGTCTTCTACCGGATCCCTCCTCCTTTTTCCTGGCCTAGACCCCAAGCTACTATCTGTTGCAACTACCTCTATCTTCTCCTCTCTCTCTCTTCCGAATCGAGCACATCAAATCTGTTTCTGGTGCTGCACTCCCCACTGCCTTTGGACTTTACACCCCTATCTACCTGCTTCTCTGGCCCCCCCTTTCCTACCACTTTTGATAGTCCACGCCAAACGCTTTACAGCATTGCTCCGGCCTGGGCCCCCCTCATCTGTCCTACGTACTTTTCTAGCAGCCCCCACCTCATCACCTACCTCATTCACATCAAAGGTTCTACCCCCATGTTTCCTCTTGGAACCACCGACAACCTTCCATCCTTCTCGGAAAGCTACTTTCACAGGCGTAACTCCAGACAGCCCCGCCCTACCAAGTTTTCCCTTCAGCTCAGCAATCTCCCCCTCAAACTTAACAATTGTCTCAAGTAGGCGGAGGATTTCCTGACAGTTTGCACATACCTCTCCATATCCCATCGAGCGACAGTCCCCATACATCATAGAACACTGTTTACAAACTTCAAGCCCAATATCGCCATCGGTGGTCCCACCAACCCGGCTCTGACCGACACCCCCAGTGACCTCTGTCTGCACACCAATACTTACCCCGTTGGCACCGTTGACCTGGACCGCGATATTACACGTATTTACCTCCATACTTACCTCCGTCTGAACAGACTTGCTCGCCATCATCAAGACAAAATTACGCGATCGGACAGGGAAAACTGTAAACACGCGACAAAAGGCAACACGACGAACCGTTCGACAACTTAGCGCTCACAGTTTTATTTAAGACCTCCTAACTTTGTCCCAGTTACTATACTAAACTAACTCCCCACAAAGCTGAATAAAATAACCTGAAAATGAAATATATATGATTAGTAAACAATAAAAATACTTAATTTCGATTCGTAAACAAGGAGACTTCTTCTGTATACTTGCGGATCGATCAACTACATGCTCATTACATTTAGAGAACTAGACTGGGGTTCGAGATACTTTAGCTATTGTGAGGGGTGGGGGAGGGGGAGAGAGGTTTCCAAAAGATTTTTGGTATTGGATGACCTGGAGGAGGGGAGTTCATGAAAGATTTAGGTATTGTGAGGGGTTACAGGGCTGTGGTGGTGAGGGCGTGGGATAATGGAGGTGCCTGATTGGTTGAAAAAGTGTGTGTTTGTGACAAAGCAACTCTTTTTAAGATTATGGTGGCCCTGAAAAGGGCCGTTTTTTGATTGGGTCGATTTTTGTACTGGATCTCCCCGAAAGGACGTCTGACAGCCTCAACAAAAGGGTAGTCTTTAAGTCTCTTTTCTTGTTCCTTCATGGGGAGCATCGCTGACCACCATTTTTTTAATGCTAATGCAAATTCTTCGTTGGCCCGCTGCTTCTTGGTTCGCTCATAGCTGTTCAAGGAAGTATAGTTGATGCTTGTCATCTTGGCTTTTCTGACACAGTTTCTAATGAGAGTGAGCTTCAAATCGTCGGACTTTATAGGGGAAAAAAACACGCCCGCTTTTCATTAACCGAAATGTTATTTGTTCATGTGGTCATTGGATTAAAAAATTACTTTATCGCGTGAGGCGTAAAATCAGAATTCCTTGGTCTATGAGAGTTTTTCGACTGCCATAAAAACGAGAAGAATAAACTTGCGTTATTAATATGTAAGAATCACGCCAAGTTATTAAATCTAATCGCACCCATAAAAATAGCCACAATGGAGTAGTTATCTTCACACGTCTTCAGTGAAAGCAAGACACATCTGTCGCGTGAGATCATCATTGATTTTTAAAAACATGATAGCATGTCCAGTCTAATGATATTTAGGACAGATTGTGATCTCAACATCTGTCACTCTCGTATAGTAGTTGGCGTTTGAAAAGAAAAAAATCGATTTAATGACACCAATACACGCAGTGAACTGTTTACCTTAGCATGTGTCCAGGTCAGGGGCAGTTGATAGCATTCATATATATGTCCAACGGTCGGCGAACTTAAATATTATTTTTAAATATATTATTTTTTATCTAATAATATCTATCCCAAATTATGACTTTAAAAAAAATATGTACTAATTGACATTATTAATTCATTTATTAATATACTAATTATTATAATCAACCCTAATTACACTCATTAATTACATTAATTACATTAATTATGCAACAGTCATTAATTAAAATTAATCAAGCAACAGTTATTAAAGTGATTAAAAGAAATATTCATTAATTAAGTGACGTCATGTTAATTACCTTCCATAACATTTTAATTACATGGCGTCATCCACCCCTCTCCCCCACCCCTCTCCCCCAGAATTGGGTCGAAAACCAATTCATATACTACTGAGATAGGATGCCGTGTGTGAATGAAAACTGAATGAATGAAAAGTTTTAGCACACCAAAGGCGCGCAGGGATGATGTGGGATTTACAAATCCCTTGCGACCTGGTTAACCTTATTTTATTTCACTTGGATCACACAGGCCTAGCTATCCAATTGCCTAAAATGGGGGCTGAGGGGGTATGCAAGCGGTTAGATAGATAGATTGTCAATACTTAATCCCCCAATGCCATATAGACTATTAGATAGTGGGCTCTATTCGTTTCCATCTCGGCGATTGTAGAGGTTTGAGTCCCACCATGGTGGCGAGCCAGAATATAATGTTGTGCGATGGCAAATTTAAGGGAAGAAGAGAAAAGAAAACCAAACAGCAATGCCGGTTTGATAGCGGCCCCGGTATCTGACCATAGCGGTTACAAAAAAAGGAGTGGAGAAAGCTCCAACAGTTTAGTTTTGAAAAAAACGGGAGTCATCCATCAAGCCTTCTGGGAGATAGGATGCCGTATGTGATTATGAGGTAGCTGGTTATCCTTCCGGAATTCCAAATCCCCCCAACCCCACCCCACCCCCAAAAAACCAAACCCTCTCACAGACACACACCCTCAAGCCCTTAAAAGGGCTGTTAAATCTTTATTTAAATGTTTATTTATATAAAATGTACACTCGTCCCCAGCCAGACAAGCTTGTTTCAATCCTTGCCTGGTGTTTGGTGGTTTCTGTGTATGTTGCAGAAAGGTAGGTTGCACCAATTCCTCCTTTGTCTACCTTTTCTATGCGTCTTCTTGATAAGAGTGTTGAAAGAAAATTTGAGAATGTTCGATTAGAAAAGTTATAGGTAGAGAGAAAGGTAGGTATCCACTATTGTATATTGTGACTGTCGTGTGATTGTTGCTTTGGATGGGGTAAGGGGTGTGTTTCTTCGGAGCCCACTTCCCATACGCAGAATTGCGAGAAAATCCCCACATACTCAATCCTAAAGATCTCAATGAGTAGCGAGGCAATCCTCACGGACTCCACGCAGTTTAATTCTGTTGAGTAATTTTAATTTACTGTGGCTTATTTTGTTTTTCTGTTAAGGGTTCGGTGTTCATTCAGCTTCACCATTGATTCACTATCCTGGAGTATGTGGAGGGTTTTGTTTTATACATCTTATTAAACGAATTTCAATTGCGCTTCAGCAGAGTTGTGAGGCAGTCCTCACAGACTCTATCCTAAAGTTCTCATGAGTAGCGAGACAATCCTCACTGACTCCACGCAGTTTAGTTATATTGTATAATTTTTTTTTTCTCTGGAAACTTATTTTGTTTTTCTGTTAAGGGATCGGTGTTCGTTCAGCTCAACCATTAATTCACTATCTTGGAGTCTGTTGAGGGTTTTGTTTTGTAGATATTTAATCGCGTATCAGTAGTTTCTATTTTCGATAGCTCGTGAAATTCCTTTATCGGTGTCCATTTGGGTTTGTACAGTGCCACACGCAGGGCATAATTTTGAACCATCTGTAGCTTCTGAATGTTGGTTTTGCTCAGGTCACTTGTTATTACGGCACCATATTCTAGTACCGGATGTATAAATGTTTTGTAGAGCTTGAGAAGCACATCTTTGTTTGCTCCCCAATTTCTACCTCTGATCATCTTCAGAAAATTGATATGTTAAGTAGCTCTAACCACAATGGAGTTTACATGACTGTTTAGACTGAGATTGCTATGTAGGATAAATCCCAAAAATTTGGTCTCTTTGTTTGCTTCTGATTTATGACCGTATAACTGGAGATCGATACTGCAGACTCGTTTGTTCCTTTGCTTCTTGAAGAACGTAACGTTTTGAGTTCTGGCGGCATTGAGTTTGATGTTCCACAGGGCGCCCCAGCTCTCAAGATCGTGAATGGTATCCTGTAGACGATTTTAAATTATGTTTCGGGACTTGCTGGCGGTCCAAATGCCTTTGTCGTCTGAGAACTGCGATAGTTCAACACAGTTTTTCCCTACTGTTTCTATGTCATTCACATATATTATGAAAGGAGCGGACTTAGAACCGACCCTTGTGGTGTTCCCGCTTCGAGTATTACTTCCCCTGACACCTCGCGATTTACCCCCACCTTGATTTTTCGGTCAGTTAGAAATGATGATATGATCCTCAGAATTTTAGTGGGTAATCCCATTTTTACTAGTTTATATCTCGGCTATTGTGCCATACCGAATCGAACGCTTTTTCTACATCCAAGAAGAGCGCTGTTCCGATTTCGTTTTGACTAAATGCTGTTTTCATATAATCGACCAGTCTATATACATGTTCGATTCCCTCTTTCTGACTCCTATACGCTCTTTGCCATTTGTTGAAAAAGCTGATTGATTCGAGATCGCTGCGAATTCTCGTAGTGAGAATCTGCTCAAATATTTCTCCAACACAGCTAAGCAAGCTGATTGGGCGGTAGTTAGCAAGGTTGGTAAGGTCTTTGTCGGGTTTAGGTATCATGACATCTGTGGCTACTTTCCAGCATTTTCGGAAGTACCCACAGGAGAGACAGCAGTTTAGGAGTTTGGTAAGTCTGCAGTAGAAGATGTTGGGGCACTGTTTCATTATTTTGTAAGAGACTTTGTCTTCACCTGGGGACGAAGATGACTTGCATTTTCTGATTATACCCATGACCTTTTCTACGCTTATTGGTTCGTTTAATTCATGGTCGTTCCCGTCTTCATGCCTTTGGTCAAAGTTCGGTTCATTGAAAACTGAGTTGTTATCTTGGACAAATTTATTAACTTTTACCTTAAAAGCGTTGTCATATCTGTTCCCTTCTTGTGGACGATACGCTTTCTTTAGAAGTTCGGCAAAAGCGCTGGCCTTTGCCTTGTCGTCCATGGCCATAGTTCCGTTGCTAGTCTTCAGTGCATTATTATTAACACTTTTGCTCTTTTTGGCCAGTAAGAGTTTTAAATGTATCCCAGAACCTCTTAGGTTCTCTTTTTGATAGGTTCCTCCTATTCGCGGGAGGATACCTTGCGGGACCAGTATTACATTTCAAAGTGTTTACTGTTTACTGTTGCTTGCGGCTTGTTATAATATGATATGATGGCCACGTGTTTGTGTTCAAGTTCAATTTCACCTGCAATCACTTCAGCATTGAGGTGGTCGCATGGTATTGTTTTGTATTTAATCTCCTGCCTTATCAGCAGAGCGACACCGCCACCTTTTTGGACAGGGCGATCTCTTCTAATAATATCAAAACCACATAACGAGAATTTGTTGTTTGGTTTAAGCCATGTTTCGCTAATTCTAATTACGTCCATATTTTTGAAATAATGTGACATTTGCAAGTTTTTCTGATTAACGCTTCGAGCGTTCCACTGGACTATTTTAGAGTATCCATGAACGGTTTAGGAATAACTGTACTAAGTTTATTGTTACATAATTATTATTTGCTTATGGCCGCTTCTAATAGCGTGTGAGATATTTGAGTATTATATAACTTAGAGGCTGTTTTACTAATCTCTTGTGTTTCTTCATTATGCTGAAAATAGAGCCAGCCATTAGAGTACAAGTGGAATAAGGGGAAGATGAGTTCTCGACATTACTTACATTTAGAGCTTTAAGCTGGATGTTTGTTTTAACTTTTTTTAAGTGGTTACATCCCCGGTAGTTGCTGGGGTGTTGACCATCGCAATTGGGGCATTTCAGAGTTGTTGCACTACATGCCTTCGCGATGTGTTTGTTAATTTAAGTTTAATTACTGTTTGTAATATTGTTACATAATTATACCATACGCAGGGCATAATTTTGAACCCTCTGTAGCTTCTGAATGTTGGTTTTGCTCAGGTCACTTGTTATTATGGCACCTTATTCTAGTACCGGATGTATAAATGTTTTGTAGAGCTTGAGAAGCACATCTTTGTTTACTCCCCAATTTCAACCTCTGATCATCTTCAGAAAATTGATACGTTTAGTAGCTCTAACCGTAATGGAGTTTACGTGACTGTTTAGACTGAGATTGCTATCTAGGATAAATCCCAAAAATTTGGCCCCTTTGTTTGCTTCTGATTTGTGACCGTATAACTGGAGATCGATACTAGGGACTGGTTTGTTCCTTTGCTTCTTGAAGAACGTAACTTTTTGAGTTTTGGCGGCATTGAGTTTGATGCTCCACAGGGCGCCCCAGCTCTCAAGAGCCCGAATGGTATCCTGTAGACGATTTTTAATTATGTTTCGGGACTTGCTGGCCGTCCAAATGCCTTTGTCGTCTGAGAACTGCGATAGTTCAACACAGTTTTTCCCTACTGTTTCTATGTCATTCAAATATATTATGAAAAGAAGCGGACTTAGAACCGACCCTTGTGGGGTTCCCGCTTCGAGAATTACTTCCCCTGACACCTCGCGATTTACCCCCACCTTGATTTTTCGGTCAGTTAGAAATGATGATATGATCCTCAGAATTTTAGTGTGTAATCCCATTTTTGCTAGTTTATATCTCAGGCTATTGTACCATACCGAGTCAAACGCTTTTTCTACATCCAAGAAGAGCACTGTTCCGATTTAGTTTTGACTAAATGCTGTTTTCATATAATCGACCAGTCTGTATACGTGTTCGATACCCTCTTTCTGACTCCTAGATGCTCTTTGCCATTTGTTGAAAAAGCTGATTGATTCGAGATAGCTGCGAAGTCTCGTAGTGAGAATCCGCTCAAATATTATTCCAACACATCTAAGCAAGCTGATTGGGCGGTAGTTAGCAAGGTTGGTAAGGTCTTTGTCGGGTTTAGGTATCATGACACCTGTGGCCACTTTCCAGCATTTTGGGAAGTACCCACAGCAGCGACAGCAGTTTAGGAGTTTGGTAAGTCTGCAGTAGAAGATGTTGGGGCACTGTTTCATTATTTTGTAAGAGACTTCGTCTTCACCTGAGGATGAAGATGACTTGCATTTTCTGATTATACCCATGACCTCTTCTACGCTTATTGGTTCGGTTAATTCATGGTCGCTCCCGTCTTATGCCTTTGGTCAAAGTTCGGTTCATTGAAAACTGAGTTGTTATCTTGGACAAATTTATTTACTTTTACCTTAAAATCGTTGTCATATCTGTTCCCTTCTTGTGGACGATGCGCTTTCTTTAGAAGTTCGGCAAAATCGCTGGCCTTTGCCTTGTCGTCCATGGCCATAGTTCCGTTGCTAGTCTGTCTTCAGTGCATTATTTTTCACACTTTTGCTCTTTTGGCCAGTAAGAGTTTTAAATGTATCCCAGAACCTCTTAGGTTCTCTCAGCCCATTTAGGTTTTCTGTTGCTTTTTCCCATCTCACGTGATTGTTGTTAGCTATGGCCTTTGTTACTTCTCCATGTAGGTGATTATATGCTGTTTTAAGTCCTGCTCTTTTCATTTGAACATTCTTTGATTGGTAAGCCCGGAAGGCTTTTCTTTTTTGTTTGATTATTTGAAGAGTTGTTTGGGTTATTCTGTTTATCCGCGTCTTTACTGTTTGTTTGGGACAAATTTCATCTAGTGTACTGTTGATAACCTCGTTAAGATTGGTGCAGGCTTTTTCTAGTTCATGAGCATTTAAGGGGTCATTTGCCTTTATTATTACTTCGATAATGTTTCTGAAGAGGTTCCAGTCAATTTTTGATAGGTTCCTCCTATTCGTGGGAGGATACCTTGCGGGACCAGTATTACATTTCGAAGTGTTTACTGTCTACTGTTGCTTGCGGCTTGTTATAATATGATATGATTGCCATGTGTTTGTGGTCAAGTTCAATTTCAGCTGCAATCATTTCAGCATTGAGGTGGTCGCATGGTATTGTTTTGTATTTAATCTCCTGCCTTATTAGCAGAGCGACACCGCCACCTCTTTGGACGGGGCGATCTCTTCTAATAATATCAAAACCACATAACGAGAATTTTTGTTTGGTTTAAGCCATGTTTCAATAATTCCAATTACGTCCATATTTTTTAAATAATGTGACATTTGCAAGTTTTTCTGATTAACGCTTCGAGCGTTCCACTGCACTATTTTTAATGTATCCATGAATGGTTTAGGAATAACTGTACTAAGTTAATTTAAGTTTAATTACTGTTTGTAATATTGTTACATAATTATATTTTGTTGACGGCCGCTTCTAATAGCGGGTGAGATATTTGAGTATTATATAACTTAGAGGCTGTTTTACTAATCTCTTGTGTTTCTTCATTATGCTGAAAATATAGCCAGCCATTATAGTACACGTGGAATAAGGGGAAGATGAGTTATAGACATTACTTACATTTAGAGCTTTAAGCTGGATGTTTGTTTTAACTTTTTTGAAGTGGCTACATCCCCGGTAGTTGCTGGGGTGTTGACCATCGCAATTGGGGCATTTCAGAGTTGTTGCACTACATGCCTTCGCGATGTGTTTGTCACCGCATTTCATACATCGTTGCTTCCCGTTGCATTTGTGTGACAAGTGCCCAAATTTCTGACACTTGTGACACTGAACGGGTTGCGGAAGAACATTCCTCAGTTTCGTATTATTTGCCATTGATAATTACCCCTTTGCTTATCAGATTTAATTTCGTTGCTCTATTAGGGCATTTTACTTTTATCTTCCAAGGATGGTTGCCCGTGGCTTTGGAGATTAGTCTCTCCCACGAGCATCCTGGAAGGGCTTTATCAATGGAGTTTTTTTCCGTTTTGGGTTGGACTTGTGTGATTACAACACAGGGGTTTGGTTGCGGGTGGCTCTGTGTCTTGTTGCTTTTATTGGTCACCTTAGGGGGCGTTTTGGCTTTTACTTTATCGGCGTATGTTGCGCTATCGGTTGGGTAAGCTGTCGATGTCACATTCACTATTTCCGGCGATGTAGGCTCTGTTGCATTAACAGAGCCCCCATTTCTTGGTGTGACCACCGAGTCCTTTTCAGTAGCGGTGAGTAGCAAGGCAGTCCTCACTGACTCCACGCAGTTTAGTTATATTGTATAATTTTTTTCTGGAAACTTAATTTCTTTTTCTGTTAGGGGATCGGGGTTAGTAGGTATAAAAGGCGGATTCTGGACCACTTGTACACGATTTTGTACATGTACACGTACATCGATGTACACCTCCATAGGATTTAGTGTTAAAATCGTGTACAAGTACACGAAAATGTCGTTTTTTATGGTGGTACAGAATCCGCAAGCGAGGTCGATTGTCTGGTCTAGAATCCGCAAATGGGTTTCCCCCATAGGATTCAGTGTTAAAATCGTGAGCAAAAAACGTGTTGCGGATTCTGTACCAGCATCAAAAAGTGGTTTGCGGATTCTGTACCATCTGTATCTGTACACGATTTTAACACTGATTCCTATGGAGGTGTACAGGGAAACCCATTGGCGGATTCTACATCAGAAATCGACTTATGTACGGTACATGGAAAAAAGGTGGTACTGAACCCGCATCGCGTTTGGGACGGTCTCGGGTTTTTATTCAAATGAGTGTCAATTATCAGTTAAATAGTTTAACTGAAAAACTATTCTATGGATGAAAGCGGAAACAGTTCAAAAGATTAATTGATATGATTTAAACGCATTTTTTGAAAAGCGTTACATTACTGATGTGTTTATTTGTGATTTTTGATTATTCGAGTTTTCCTTTATGGTGAGAATAAGCGCGGTTGCAATTTAACACTTTCGAGAGCAAAACTCATTTAGAAAGGTTTATTTTTGTAAATGTTTTTTTTTCTCAACTGGAATCGGTTTTGAGGTGAGGAAATAAAAAAAAGTGATTGATATATATAGGAGAGAAAAAAAATATAAATAAATAGTTATTTAAAAATAAACATATCAAATCGAATAGATAATAAAAAAAAATACGTAAATCATGAGCGCTTCCCAGACTATTGGAGCAAGTTTCTTTTAAAAATGCTGATGAGAGCCTACGCATTCTGCGTGAACGAACAACTAGGTCGCCTCTTGTTAGAACAATGCATCGGATGTCGGGATCACCTAGACTTCGACCACGAGAATCATTCATGTCTGACGATGGAAAGGGAAGATATGGTCGTCAAGTATTTCGAACCGGCATTTGAACGTGTTCAAATCGATGAAGTGATCGCGTTTTGGAAGAGATTACTCTTCTGTAAGGATCGAGACAAGCCCACAGTTTCGGAAGAACTGAAATTGGCAAGTAGAAGTCTGACTTTAGAAGACAAGGGATGCATCATGAAATTATTGTTCAATGAAGCATACGTCTAAGTTTTCTCGTTGATATAAAATAAGGGGGAATAGAAAATAAAAATAAATACACACATAAATTTTTTATCTAATATTAGAAAGAGAAAAAAAACACAAAAAATAAGAACCAGAAATAAATTGTATCCGACGTTAGATGATGACGAGGACGAGAAGCCAAATGGCGTTTTGCCGACGGCACCGTCACTAGAAGAAAAAGAAAGAGGAGAGAGGTATCGCATCGATCAAATCAGTAGAATCCAAGCGTATCTAACTCGAGAGAGAGATTCTCACCGTTCTCTCAAGAAGAAGTATTCGCGTTTCCTGAAATTCGTCAACGCGGTCGACACGACACTCATCACGATTTCCATGGGTTTACACACGGCCGGCACTGGATTGTTGTCAACCGCAGTCGGCATTCCGATCATGTTGACCGTAGAAGGAGTGGCTCTCGCCGCCGGATTGTTTAGCACGCTCGGAAACTTTTTGAGTAGGAAATTATATCTGAAGGCGAGGAAACACGACAAGATTCACGTCTTGGCAGACTCCAAGATCGACACGATATCCAAAATGATCTCGATGGCGTTGAAAGATGGTAGGATTTTGGACGGAGAATACTTCACGATATTGGGTGAGAAAACGAAATATGAAGCCATGAAAGAAGCCGTGAGAATCAAGACTTGTCAGATCATCAAGGAAGAGATGAAGGATTCTCTCGTGGAAAAAGGGAGGAAAGAGGCCAGGGAGGAATTCAGTAGGATGATAGAACTTAAGAGCAGTGATTGAAAAAAACATATATATAATAAGAACAGAATTTTTTTAAAAAAATATTAAATTAATATATAAAATAAAAACGAAATTAATTTAAATAACTCTAAAAAAAATGTATTGAGTAAAGTGTAAGAGAGTTACCGAGACGAGTAATTCTCGAGAAGTACGAACTAAAAATGACAGACAGATGCTTCGCGGAATTTGCGACGTGAGTGGTTCTATCAAGACTCGATTCATCAAAAAAAAAAGAACGCGAGCAAAGGTAAAGGCATCGTGAATAACATGATCAATAATTTACCTTTCGAAATGCATCTGCCTGGTCACAGTTTCATGGGACCTGGAACGAAATTGAACAAGAGACTCAATGCTGATCTGACTCCTAAATCTTGGAGCAAACCTGTGAATAGGGTGGACGCGGCCGCGTATGATCATGATCTGTGCTACGCCGGACATCCCAACACCAAGACTCGCAACGATGTCTGCGATAAAAACATGTTGGGGAAATTGAGAGGCATATCGAATCCAACCAGGAGAGAGAAGATAGAACGTTTGCTGGTCAGCAATCTGATCGGTGCAAAACGTCGATTCGGATGGGGCGTTCAAAAAAAAAAGCGCATCTCAAAAGAAGAAGAAACGATTATTGATGAGCGAATTGGCCGAGGAGTTACACAAACCCATCATGTGTAAATTTCGAAAGAGAAGGGTGTTCGTGAAGGGTTTGGATGATATTTGGTCTGCCGACTTGGTCGACATGAGATCGTTTTCGAGGTGGAACGAGGGTGTTAAATATCTATTGACGGTCATCGACATGCTTTGCAAATATGGTTGGATCAGAGCTTTGAAGAATAAATAGGGGCCTTGCATCGCCGAGGCTCTGAAGAACGTGTTCGACTCGTCTTCTCGAAAATTGAATAAATAGTGGGTGGATAAGGGAAAGGAATTCTACAAGCACGTTCATCGATTGGTCGACCTCTACTCGATTGAAAATGAAGAGAAAGCCAGCATGGTGGAACATTGGAATCGAACGATGAAGGAAAAGATGCATAGATACTTCACGGCGAATTCGACCAAGAAATACATATACGCTCTGAATGGCCTGGTTAAAGATTACAACAACACGCAACACAGATCTATCAAGATGACTCCCGCAGAAGCTAGCGATCCTCAAAACGAAAAATGGGTCTACGCGAATCTATATCCTGAGAGATCTAAGATCAGGAAGAAGTCTTGAACGCCAAAATTGCGGTTGGTGATCAAGTGAGAATCTATGCTTATAAGAAGCACTTCGAAAAGGGTTATACTCCTCGATGGACCTCGGAAATCTTCTTGATAATCAAAATATTTTACACCAATCCGGTGACTTACGAAATTGAAGCTTTGGATGGAGAAGAGATCATCGGAAAGTTTTACGAACAACAATTGCAGAAGACAAAGTTTTGATAAAGAAAAACAAATTTCTTTTATTTACTCTCTTTAACATTTTCTTGTTTACACATATATATATATAGCAGAGAAAAATAATAAAAAAAAATAATTAAACTATTTTTAGATAAAAAAAGCAAGCTAATTAATAAACAAAAAAAACAAAAACCCTTTAAAAATGGCAAATATACTAGATATAGCACAAAGCATAGTGAAAGATGAAAGTATTCAAGAATATGAGGTTCACGAATACGAACCGGTAACCGGAATGAGTTTGAACAATGCGGGAGAGATAAGAATCAACGTCGAAACTCAAGATCTATTCATCCATCCTAGCGAGAGTTACATAGTGGTGCAGGGACGTCTCACCAAGGAAGATGGGAGTGACTACACCGACGATGACACGGTTACTCTAGCCAATAATGGAATCATGCATCTATTCAGTAATATAAAATACATGCTATCCGGACAAGAGATAGAATCTGTGTTTCATCCCGGTCAGGCCACCACGATGTTTGGACTCTTGACGTATCCGGATGATTTTTCGAAATCCAGAGGACTTAATCAGTTGTGGATGAAAGACACCGTTGGCCCTGCTAACGCCGGTGCCGCCGCGATATTCGACTACGTCATCTAGACGTTCAGACCTAAAGGAACGTTTTCGTTCAGGATACCTTTGAAACACATCTTCGGATTCGCGGACGATTACAACAAGATCATGTACGGATTCAAACACAATCTGACGTTGATTCGAAAAGGAAACGACGACGCAATAGTGAGACTCCATGCGACCGATGTGGGTAAGTTAACTCTACAGAAGATATTGTGGTTCGTTCCGCACGTGGAGCCTTCAGTCACGGAAAAAACGCGTCTCTACAAGATCATAGAATCCAAGAGTAAATTACCTGTGGGATTTAGAATGAGACAGTGCAACATGACTAGCATTCCACCCTCCACGAATCACTTCGATTGGAGATTGACGGTGAAATCTGCTTCTGAGAGACCGTGTTTCATCGTGGTTGCATTTCAGACTGATAAGGATGGATCTCAGGAAAAGAATGCATCGCTGTTCGATCACTGCCATTTGAGAAACATGCAAGTGTTTCTGAACGCCACGAGATATCCAGCAATTGATTACAATGCGTCGTTCGACAAGAACGATTTCTGCAGACTGTACGGCAACGCCGCTGATTTTAGAAAGAAGTATCACAGTCTAGACGAATTGATGAGCAACCCTAACATATCTCCCGGCGAATACAAGTCGATGTAACCCATGTTCGTATTCGACGTCAGTAAACAGAGTGAACGACTCAAGAGTAGCATCTTAGACATTCAGATCAAGATGCAATTCAATAGGAATGTGCCAAGAAAAACTGAAGCCTTCGCCCTGGTCCTGTCGGATAGAGAATTACAATTCGAATTGTAAATATTGGAAATAACATGTCGATCATTTGATGAGAGACGTGTGTGAAAAAAAAAATATATAAATCAAAATTAAAAAAAAATTATTAAAATATTATAAAAATGAATGATAAAGAAAGAGAATACTTAAGAAGAAACAGACGTGTTTTGATTAAAAATATTTCGCAAGATTCGTTAGCAATAATTCTAGACACTTTAGTCAAAACAGAACTTTTGATATTGACTGATTATATGAGACGTGAAATCGAAAGTAAAATCTTGATAGAAGATAAGACCAGAAAACTTTTAGACACGTTGACGTATAGAGGACCGACTGCTTTTTGAGAATTTATAAAAGCTCTTCGAAATGCTAAAATAGATGTCGACACGTGTTTCAAGATAGGTGATCCAATTTCATGAGATGAAACATTATGAGAAATAACGTATTAAAACAAAACCAAAAAAAATAAAAAATAAAGTAATGAGATCTTGAGAGATTGAACATCTTTCTAAATCTCATTACTTTTTTTTTGTTTTTAATAATCACTCATTATTTTTTTTAATTAATTATTTCCACGCATTCACTGTTTGTTCAAAGGATCTAGTTCGATCAGTAGTCTCACCACGGAACTGGCGGCTTCGGGATTATTGGTTTTCGTAACGAAATTAATCCTGTCTCCGGCGTTCACTTTGAGAGACGTGCCGAATGTGCTAACATTCGTGTGTTGATTCTCAGTCTTTTCGGCGCTGTATTTCTTATCGCTCTCTACTCCATTCACCACGAGATTGACAACCACTCTGTTATTCAAATCTGAGGAAGCCAGAGCCATTCGAATGATTTCACCTCCCAACGGCATGGGATATCCCACCTGACCGTGTTTCAATCCGCTACCTCCGTTTCTGAAAGACCACTCGGTTTTTCCCTCCTCTAATGTGCCGGCCTCCTCGGCCCACACGGTGATCAATTTTCTAGCATATTTGAGTCTTTCCACCACCGATATCAGGGAGCAGGCATCCGTCATGTTCACGGGATCTGGTAGATTCATGAGCGCGTGTCCGCCCATGTCTAGTTTACCTTCCATGATGTCGCCCTTTCTCCAGACCGAGTTGTCGTCCACGTACTTCCTGCTGACTGCGCTGGAATCGAATTTGGGATCGTGATTGAGTCCGAATAAATTCTCACTGTTCATGTTGATACCACCCTCCATGGTTCCACCAGATTGTTTGTTCAGGTAGAGATCGTCCACTTGCGATTCTACGTATTCTTGTGATTGTATCATGGCAGAATCTACGTAGCCCTTGTTGACTGTGGTTGAGTCCGCATCCATGTTGTCGACCTTCGACAGATTCAATATCTTGTTGAATCCCACATTCAGATCCAATTTCATTTCTCGTCCGTCAGACTTTCTCTGTTCCAGATCTACGTAGTGTTTGGTTGCCACGTCCTTGGGATTCATGGGAGTGGCCACGTTCGTTATCTTGTTAGAATTGGCGTTCAATTCCGAGTGCATCGTTTTCTGAACGTATCTATTTCTCAGATGTTCGCTGAATCGCGCATGAGAGTCGTCCATGTATTTCTTGGTCGCGGCATCGGTGGGATCTAGAGGATTTGCGACGTTCACCAAATGTTTAGATTTCAGATCGAGATCATCGGTCATGACTTTATCCACGTAATTATCTAGCATGATTCATTCGAAATCCACATTCCCCCTGTCGACGTATTTTTTAGTCGCAGCATCTGCAAGATCTATTGGCTCGGAAAGATTGTAGAGCTTCTTATCGTTCATGTTCAAAGGTTCCTCTCGAGGTTCGTATCTCCGAACGTAACGTTCGTCCAAGTTGGCAACGTCGTAACCATTGTCGACTTCGAGCGTCTTCCTCTTCTTTTTTAGGTTGACTTTTTCATCGTTACTTCTACCAAATTTATCGACTGGCATGTTGTTTTGAGATTTTTGTTTTAAAAAAAATATATTTCAAACACAGTTTATTAAAAAATGAATTATTTCACTTATTTTATTTTTCGTTTTTATTCGATTAAATTTTTTTAAATAATTTTTTACCTTTATATACTATAAAAAAAATCTCTCTCTAATGTAAATCATTGAGAATGTCTTGAAACCGATCTCCTTCAGACCATCTCTTGAGAACGGAGAGACATAAGTGACCGCAAAACACTTGATCTGGTGATTGCACTCGTTCTGTGTTGTAACGAACCATCGATTTGTTGAAATAGTTCTTTATTTCTTTCGGCGGTGAGATTCCGTAGCTGTCAAATAATAATTCTTCTTCTTCCCGTTCTTGAACCACGCCACCCAGTGAGTGCCTTCACCCGATAAATCATCTAGATTTAAAATTCCGCATTCCGATTGTCGAGGTCTTCTCTTCGGCAAGGTATCTCTGGAAAACACGCCTTTGATTTTCAAATCCTTCACCGCATTCGACAGATCGATGTTGGATAGGGGTTCATTAGATAAGACGACACCTTCTACGGATATCTCTATTTTCTTATTCATAAATGTGTATATTTTTTTTTTAATTTATTTATTTTATTATAATTCACTAAAATTATGTTATTTTTAATTTTTTTATTTTTCTTTTTAAACTAACTCTCTCGATGTCTCTATTGATTTCCATAATCTTGAATCTGTCCAATTCCTCTTGATTTTCTGGAATCCTATCATCCTTAATCATATTTGGAATCCTATCATCCACAATCATATCTGAAATCCTATTGTCTAAAATTAGATCCAAAATCCAATGTCCACATGCCAAAGTGCTTATTTTATCGTCTAAAATGAGTCTCTTATCATCGTCGGCCGTCAGCGAAATCTTGTTGACTGTTTCGGTATACAAGTCGTGATTTTCGCTTCGAATCGATTTCATAGTCTTATACACTGGACCACTTCCTAACAGACAATCTTTATACTCTTGGAAAGAGATGTTTTTCTTCACCACGCACGCTTTAACCCCTTTACACTTCTTGATCTCTTCATCTTCTAGATGATAAGCATACAGTTTGGGTCTCAAGTGCACGAATTCGAGGATTTGTTTACCACCGCTCTCGTCCTTAAATTTACCTAACACCTTCTTGTTGTCATTCGATTGAATGTTGGATGGGTGATCGACGGGATAATTGCTCATGTCGAACCATGCGGCCACGTCCGGAGATATATCTTGGTAGACATCTTTCGTCTCTATCTCGTAAACTAAACTGTCCATGTCAGTGAACAGTAGTTTGGCTTTATCACCAAATTTTCGTTTGATGTAATTGTAGTGAAACTCGTACATCAATCGCTTGCTGATATCTAAGATGATCGGTCCGAGATAATACGGTTTGTCGAACTTCAGGTGCATCTTTTGCATGTGAACGGCAACTAGATTTTTGTCGAATTTGGTTCGGTGTTTGTAATTGTGTTTTGCCACTAATTTTTTTGCTCTTTTCTCAGACATGACGAGTCGAATGTCTGTTATCTTCCTGATGTTTTCCATCGATTTATCGTACACGCAGTTGTTCATGAGTTTGAAGAAATCTTTTTTGAAATCGTTCTTGGCTCGAATTCTGAGATTCGTGTTGAGATCGATGTATTTTTTCATCCAAGGCTCTTCGTTGAATCGAATGATGCGATGTATGTTGACTAATTTCATGCCGTAATCGACGTATTGTTTCAAATTCTCACTGTAGACAATGTAGTTACGTTTGTTAGATAAATAGGGAATGAGTTTTTCCTCGTCTCCTTCGTTCGGTTTCATTTGTTCGGGAGCCAGCAGATAATCGTTGTGTAGATCGTGTAATTCTTCTGGATAGTTCAAATCGACTTTTAAAATGCAAGGGTAGTCTCTCCATTTTTGCATCTCTTCCTGTTCCATTACCCATTCGAAATTTCCAATCGGTAAAGGATGACTCATAGCCCAACCATACAGATTATTAGCGTCCCAATACTGTATGTATTTATTCGATCGTTTCGAATCAAAACCTTCTTTCATGTAGGGATTGTTAGCTTCAGAATATCTGTGGGAGATCATCGAGATGCCACCTCTTGCAGCCCTTTTGAACATGAGCAACATGTCCACATCAGATAGTAATTCCAATTGGACTTCAGTGGTCTTCAACAGAGCATCCCACGCCAGTCCGGGTCGGGTGAAATACCAAGCAGGATCCAGATCGTAATTTTGATGACAAACGTCTCGAAAATTTTCGAACACGTCTGCCAAGGGTAGAACGTCAGTCTTTAGATAGAGATCATGATAATTTCTCATGGTTTTCATATCGAATGATTTCCACACGTTTTTAGCGTGTTCGTAATTCTCGTCGGAAATGTTGGATTCGTATAATTTCGAATAAAAATCTTCTTTCAAAGGTAGTGCGGTGTCAGCGAATTTCTTTAGATCGATCATGTAATCGTAAGGATAGACTCATTTCCTCAACATAACGTCTACTCATTCTCCAAAATGTTCGCTGATTTTAAATTTATCCTTGCTCATGTTATCGACTAATTTTTCCAGAGCGGTCGACATGAATTTAAAACTGTCAATGAAACGTATGCTTCTACGAATGAATTTCGTTTTTTCTTTCAACGTCTCTCCGTCGATTACTCTTTTCTTCTCCATGAGCTTCCATTTCGTGAAGGAAATGTATCTTTCTTCGCTGTTCGCGATGCAATTTAATTCTTCGTGGGAGGTGCCAAGATTTTTCATGAACAGATGACTGTCGTAACCTGAGAGACTGTGAAATATCACCGGATAGAAAATGGCATCTCGATATTTTAAATTTAAATTACACTTGCTGTGAGCCGGGCCGCGATACAGACCCATGTAATGATCATGGTCTCTGACCTTCTTATTTTCCTCTGAATTCTCGTCGAACGATTGTCTGCATATGTGACATTCGGTGGCTCTGTTATTTTCGTCCTGCTGCTCTTGTGTGATCATTTTCACTGGAGTTTTGAATTTATCGTATAACATTTGAATTTTCAATTCTAACTCTTCCACGAACTTTTGAGCCATGTCGTTGTCTTTGCACTGTTTCATGTAGGTGAAGGGACCCATGTTGTGTTGCGAGTCGAAAGCGCATTTCACGTAAATGCAATAACCCGAAGGTATGTGTTTTTGATATCTTTCGATGTAACTTTGAAGAGCGTTGGGTTGGCAGGAACTCATTTTCATGGTGAAGCATTCGAAATCGGCGTACACGATGAATGGTACTTTTAACCTTCTATTGCGATTTTTCACGATGCTCTCACCAGACTTCACATCAGTTTTATTCATCACGCAATGGAGTATCATCTTAATGTTTTGTCCCACATTCATGTGTTCGTGAAACAAATCCAATACTTTTTTCTTCACCCGTTCCATAAACAATTTCAGATTGATTTTCTTGAACGAGGGGACCACGTCAAAAGTTTTAAAAATGCCTTTGATCACACTCTCCCGTTCTAGGGGCTTCGATTGGAATAGTTCCGTGATGAGTCGTGCTACATATTCTTCTCCTTTCCCTTCATCGATTGCTCATTGAATTTTGCTCGATATATCTCGTTTGTCTAGAATCTGAAGTGCATCACTCGTTTTCGTTTTAGTTTTTCTTTTCTTTTCTTTTGAAACTTGAAGTTCTTCAACGGCTTTTTGTTTAGTCGTCTTCTTATTTTTCAGAATCGAAACGTTTTTGGGTTTTTTCAACGTCGGCATTTCGATTCCTTTTACTATCTTTTTCTTCTTCTCATTTTTCACAACCGATGCATTTTTGACGTTGTTGCTATCGACATTTCATTTGCCTTTCCATCGTTTCGCAAATATTCCTGTATGACTTCAATTTTTTTTGATTTAGTTCTATGATTTCTGAAATGCAGAATTTTTAATAGTTTACAAATCCCGTTTAACTGAGGTACGGTTTTCTCATTTAAATTTTCCATTTTTTTATTTGTTTGCTCCATTTGTAAGAATATTTTTTTTTTTTTGAATTTTGTATTTAAATTATTTGTTAAAAAAGTTTGGTTTTTTTTTACTCTTTATATATATAAAAAAAGTTGTGTTTTTTAATTTTAATTTTGTTTAATGTAAAAATTTTTTTTTTGATGAAATTAATCAATTTTTTATGTTTCATAACGTGAAAAAAAATTGAATTAATACGAGAAAAAAAGGATGTTAAAATTTAACTTTTTATTTATATATAAAGAGAAAAAAACTTTTACAAAAAAAATTTTCTACATTAAAGAAAATTAAAAAATTTAAAAAAACTTCTTTTTTATATATATATATAAAGAGTAAAAAAAAAAAAAAAAAACTTTTTTAACAAATTATTAATTACAAAAATTTAAAATATACATTATTTGCAAGAATTCACAAAACAAAAAACAAACAAATAATCAATCATGACAACAAGACCTAAAAGATGCGAATTGAAATTGAAACGAGTCGAAACGTATAAGAAATTTAGTTATAAAATCTATAGATTACAACGACACGACTCCATCGAATTGAATGAGGTCGAGACAAAGGTCTTAGAGCATAAACATGACAAATATAGCATGCCCTTGAAATTGGACGAAGCCATGCTCGATTTGTTTTACGAGTACCAAAGCGATCTGCAGAATATCATCGTCACCGAAGACAGAGAATTCGACAAGGACGATTTGTTGTTGTTCTATGGAAGTTACATATATCCAAAAATCTCACTCGAACTCGTGGATAAATTGGGTGGTGAGAGCGCATTCACCGATGTAAAAAAAACTTAAAAAAGTAAAGATAAACATTCAACACATTTTCGAAAAAGAAGAAAACACGAGTGTCAACATGCTAATAACAGACTTGGAAATATAAACAATAGAGAGATTAATTTTTAGCGAAGAAGAAGGAAAAAAAAAGTAATGAGATCATCTTTAGATCTCATTACTTTTTTTTGTTTTTTTTGTTTTCCTTCTTCACTATTGCCCATATATTATAATAACGTTGCCTTTTTTCTCAAATTTCAGCGTCAATTCTTCTTTTCTTTTTTTTTGTGATATGCTACGTTTTTATAAGAACACATTTGTTTATCCGAATCATAATTATGAACGAATGTTGTGCATCTCTCGATAACACTCGCATCATTACCATTCTCTTCAGAAGGTAGTGGTAACGGTGGAAAACGTCTCATTCTTTTAAATTTCAACCGCATATCCCAATCTTTATTTAACTCTTTTAGGCTATAAAAAAAGAACCTCTGTTTCTCAGGCCCGCACGCATGGTCATTTTTGGTGCGCATGCAACCTTTTTATGACACCAAAAAAATCTTCCAAAAAAATTTGAGATATTGTGCTCATTTCGGTGAATCGATATCGATGCGTTCGCAAATTTTAAATTAACACACTTCAAGCTTTTTCTACATCATACCTTAATAAAGTGGGTGGGTTTTAGCAATATTCATGACAGAAAGTGTTTTATTCTGTAAAAGGTAAGTTATAATGACAGCAAGAAGGAAGGTGCCTTTCAGTCTGACAACAAACAGTCACAAAGGGGAATGGTCGATTCGCACCACGTTTGATTCGCACCAAACCTCAGAAAGTCTGCAAAGTCAGGTGCTATGTTGAATGGAACACAATCTCCTGGCATTTATTTTTAGTAACATTTGTATTGTAAATGGCCGTCATTGGGAATTTGTGTACTGTTATTTGAAACCGTTACGAGTTTCCCAGTTAATTTAAATAAATGCATTTGAGATGCAGGATAATTGGATAACTAATAGTAACCATTGCTTGATATAAAAGTAACAGTCATAGTTGAAAATAAATTGCATATAGGCAGGTATGTGCGGTCAAATTTGTTAATTAAAACACACAAACTTTCGTTTTGTATTTCATTTTCAGATTTAAAAAAAATATGATTTATGGATGAACTGCCCGTTCAAATGGGTTGTGATAATTTTGAATATAATGGGGAAAAATTGCGACTCACGATTTTATTAGGCAGGTTGTGAAAGGATTTTTTTTTTTTGTAAAATAAATCTCTGAAAGTTGGCACTTCGACATTTGATTTGTCCCAGAGACGTTTCAACCTGAGACATTTCACCCTACGAGGCGTTTCGTGACTTTTGTCTTGTGTTATAATTTTCACGTTTCACTGAAAAAAACCCATTCAAACCCCACTTCATTTACGACCCAACACCCCTGTGGTGAATAACCAATATATTTGCGAAATTTTGCGTGGTCCACCAGGCGTTTGGATGGGGGTCAAATTACCACAAACAACCTCTCGGGGAGAAAATAAAAATAAAAAAAAAACCCGCCTGCCCGCATGCTTTTTTGGAAAAAATGGCCTGAGAAACAGACAATCAACTTTGTATGGCCTTATCAGTTCTTTCCTAAGATATCCATCATTAGCGTCTGATCGTTTTTCCACATCTTTTTCGCACTGTATCTCGCGATATTCATCATTATCGTGTAATTGTTTTTCCACCTTTTTATCCATTTTATATATTATTTTATACTTTCTATGATTTATATTTTATATTTATATAATTATATAATTTTTTCACATTATAATAACATATTCAAAATCGGTATATTCTTAAATGGCGAATTCTCACCAAACAACAAACCCTTGCCGAGTCGCTCAACATTCCGTCCACTCTTCAGACAGAGACCGTTTCCACTCAAAGAGTTGTCACCTCTAACAGGTTCTAGATACAATCCTTTACTGCTGTCGTCTACGTGGACGCGACACACGGCTCCTCCCTTCTTCAAAAACAGTCCGCTGCCACCCATTAATTTCTCAACTGCCGAACTCGCGAGTCCCGTGAGAGCTCCCATGCCGAGAGTCTTTCTGAGAAAGGGTAATGCTTTTGCGGCAAAGGGTAATGCTTTTGCGGCGATTCCTGCCAATAGCGGTAGAAAACCGCCTTTCATTCTCAAATTGTATCTCAATTGAGTGGGACTCAATCTCACAGTCAACCCTCTTCCATCACAAATCACTTTCTCCATCCTTTTGATTTGACTTCTGGTCCAGGCAATCGAATCCTGACCGCCACTCGTCAGATCTTCGTGAGTGAATTTGAATCTCACCGCCTCGCCTCGAGTTGTTAACGCTCTCTTAAGTTTCTTCCTCTGTCCTGCGGATATGTTCACGTTTTTAACCACGTATTGTGTCATAATTCTTTTTTTAAAATATGTTTTCTTCAATTGTTTTTTTGTTTTAATGATAATTATATATTAAATAATTTTTGTAAAATTAATATTGCGTTTATTTTATTTTTGTTATTTATATATATATACACAATATTTTTTTTTTTTTTGCTTTTATATTTCTCTTATGTGAAATCGTATCATCACCCTCTCTCCACGAAGATCTAACAGTTCACCATTTTGATCCATCAACGTGGTTTTGAGACTATACAACGTGTCTAAAATCACAGGTAGATAAACTAAATTTCGAGGTCATTCCACGATCTTACAACCCGGCGACACGTTTGGAAAGAAGGAATAGATCGTCGGTTGAGCGCTACCATTCACGTAGCTTCCAGCAATCACATCCACATTCACCAGAATGCTATTGACTGACCGTATTTTCAGATGCCGCGTGACTTTGATACATCTTTCGATCGGATTCTTGTCTATAGAATCGTCTGTGTTGAAATCCACTCGAAAATTATCTTCCAAATCCAAAATCGTCTGTAAGGTATTAGGATTGGGAGCGAGTCTGATCTTGTTGCTCCCCTTTCCATCCGTCTTCATTCGCATCTGAATGTAATTGTTCAAATCGTCTATGTCGTAACTTCTTTTGGGAATTCGAATCTCCAACCAATCCACTCCGTCAGAATACTTAAATGAGTTATTCTTTTCGGTGACGTTGGGAAAGGAATAATAAGTCTCCAGATTCACCAATGCCATCTCGTATCTTTTCTCTCTATTCAATTCGATGGAAGGTTCGAATTTCATCGTGAATCGAGTCGAATCGCCACTCACCACGATTTGAATGGATTGTTTTGCAGCCGTATTCTCGGCTATCCGGTCTAACAATTCTCTTTGTTCGCACATTATATTTAATTTTATTTTTTATTTTTTCAAAAACTAATTATTTGAAGATTTATTATTTTCTAATTTTTTTTTATTTTCACGCTCTATCTTATTATCATCAGAAACATAAAACTTGTCGAATCTGCACCAATCTTTTCCGTGATTAAATTCGCTAGTCAAATCAATCATGACAAAATTGTAAAGTCCTCCATCCCAAACCCTCTTACAGAATCTCCTGAATTCTGCCGCGCTCATGTCATTTGCGATGTGATCGCTGCAGATGTGATTGATATTCTTGAGATCTTGGCGAAAGAGACATAGAAAATTAGCGTTCTCCCTTATCGTCTGTCTGGGCAATCAAAAATAATTCTGCGACAGGTAGAAACAGTCCACGTTGCTGTGATGACCCCTAACGTAATACGATTCGCATTGGTTCTATCTCTCCAAAAGCAGATCGTTGAAAATCATGAGATTCTTATCTTCCGATTTCAATTCTCTAGGATCCGGAACGTCGCTAGCATTCTCATAAAATCGACACTCGACGTTCGAAGATGCATTTCTCTTCATCAATTCCATCGCCGCACCGTCCAAAATGGTCGAAAGAGAAGCTTCACTTTTGTCAAATTTCTCCCTACTGTCAAAGATTCTGGTTATGACGTCCTTGGTCAATCTACGATCCATGCACTCTCGAAGCAATCGGTATTCGGGTTGAAACAAGCTCTTGCCAAACACAAACAATCTGTCGTAATCCAACCAGTCGGGTCACGACAACAGATTCATCAACAGATTGTTGGTCTTTCCACAATTCGATTTTCCCACTATCAAGCCTCTTATGATTTTGGGAAAGAACTCATTATTCGACCTCTTAGTCGCAGCGTCGTTCCAAGACATATCTTTAATGTTCATCTTTGTTTATTTTTTTTTTTATTATTTTAGATTTTTTCAAACACAATTTTTTATGTTTTTTTTTCAAACTCAGTTTTTAATATTATTATTTATTTATATTACATCGTCGCGAGTTTTCTTCAATCCAGATCCACTCGTCATTTTGGCTAAATCTTGTATGGGTATCATAGCATCCTTAAAATCTTTCCAACTTTTCGGCGTTCGCTCTAACATAGCTCGCTTCACCGGTGGACTGATCAACTTGTTGATCAATGCATCGGCTGCCCTCTTGCCAGCCACAGAAGCTATCCTACCACTGGCTTCAGAAGCAGCTTTCTTACCAGCATCCAAAGCAGTCTTCTTACTGACTTCAAACGCGGTCGATGCGAGTTTTCTACCTGCATCACTCGTGAACACTCACATTATAGAATCGACAATGCCAGAACCGCCTTGAGTGTAAGTTCTAACGTATCCCCTGTTCTTTATCACCAACATATTTTTATTTTATAATATATATTTTTGTTTTTCACTGGTAAATCGTTTGTTGTTTAAATACTTTTATTATTCTAGTGTAAAATTTACTGTTTTTATTTTATATATTTTTGTTTGTTTGTTTGTTTGTTTGTTTCTCTCTACTTATTATATATATCAATCCTTCAATTCGTTCATCAGCCTTTTATTATGGTTTTTATTCAAAACCTTCTGTCTTGACAATTCATCGCATATGCTAACTAGCTCATTATCTAATCCTGTGTTACCAGCACGTCTACTTGCCATCAACAATCTCAATCTCTGAAACAGAGCGTCAGAATCGCTCGGAAGAAAAGTGGTTCTCACTCCTTTCCTGGTTCTCGACTCGTCATACTTCTTATTCATATCCCATATGGGGTTCACCACCTTCGTCCACTTGTAACCTCTGCTGGCTTTGGGTCTCGTTTCTTCAGCATCATTATTTCTCTTCATGGCGTTGGTCTGAACCAGAATGTCACCATAATTGTCAAAATCCTGTTCCGTGTAATCTCCAGGCTTGTTGGAAAGGAGCAATGAGCGCAGTCCACCACTTATTTTATACTTATTCGAACCGATGATTAAATTATCATCATCCTTTCGCACTTCTGGGTCGCCCACAAAAATTCTACCGTCCGAATCCTCGCGAATTCCAAACAACAGATCTCTCTTACCACAATCCTCAGATGGCACAACGCTATCAGTGGTGATAGTCGAAGCTGTATCATCACTTTCGTTCACGTCGGTTTCGATTCTCACGGGAACGTAATCCGGTGTAGATTGAAAGGAAATCTGGTTTGTAAAACTACCGGGCAACGAGCCCATTCTCAAAGAACCCTCTTTTATGGGTCTCATTTCGTCAACGATCTCCTTCTTGCTTCGCTCTTGAACCTCCATCATGGGTTTAAATATTTTTGTGGTCTCGTGTTTGAGTTCCATCTCTCCAAGACGTCTGCTTCTGTCAGCCGATTGAATGCTCTTCTTGGCACGTTCATATTTATTTAAAAGCTGATCTCCGCGTTTAGCATCCATCTGTAAAAACTTTTTTTTTTCGTTTTTAAATTATTAATATTTCCTTTGAGTATGCTAATGTGAGTTATTTATTATTTTCAAATTAAATGTATAATTATTTTTATGTTTTAAGTAAATAAAAATCTTCTGCCTTTAATATAATAACTAAAAACCAGTTGAGAAAAAAACATTTACAAAAATACACCTCTCTAAATGAGTTTTGCTCTTGAAAGTGTTAAATCGCAACCGCGCTTATTCTCACCATAAAGGAAAACTCAAATAATCAAAAATCACAAATAAACACATCAGTAATGTAACGCTTTTCAAAAAACGCGTTTAAATCATATCAATTAATCTTTTGAACTGTTTCCCCTTTCATTCATAGAATAGTTTTTCGGTTAAACTATTTAACTGACAATTGACACTCATTTGAATAAAAACCCGAGACTGTCCCAAACACGATGCGTGTTCAGTACCACCTTTTTTCCTTGTACCGTACATAAGTCGATTTCTGATGTAGAATCCGCAAATGGGTTTCCCTGTACACCTCCATAGGATTCAGTGTTAAAATCGTGTACAGATACAGATGGTCCAGAATCCGCAAACCACTTTTTGATGCTGGTACAGAATCCGCAACACGTTTTTTGCTTACGATTTTAACACTGAATCCTATGGGGGAAACCCATTTGCGGATTCTAGACTAGACAATCGACCTCATTTTTCTTAAAATTTCATACATTTTTTTCACTCTTGAGCGACGTGTATATAGAATCCAGTGGTATAGAATCCGCTTGCAGATTCTGTACCACCATAAAAAACCACATTTTCGTGTACTTGTACACGATTTTAACACTAAATCCTATGGAGGTGTACATCGATGTACGTGTACATGTACAAAATCGTGTACAAGTGGTCCAGAATCCGCCTTTTATACCTACTGGTGTTTGTTCAGCTCAACCATTAATTCACTATCTTGGAGTCTGTTGAGGGTTTTCTTTTGTAGGTCTTTTAATTGCGTATCAATAGTTTCTATTTTTGATAGCTCGTGAAGTTCCTTTATCGCTGTCCATTTGGGTTTGTATAGTGCCACACGCAGGGCATAATTTTGAACCCTCTGTAGCTTCTGAACGTTGGTTTTGCTCAGGTCACTTGTTATTACGGCACCATATTCTAGTATCGGATGTATAAATGTTTTGTAGAGCTTGAGAAGCACATCTTTGTTTGCTCCCCAATTTCTACCTCTGATCATCTTCAGAAAATTGATACGTTTAGTAGCTCTAACCGTAATGAAGTTTACGTGACTGTTTAGACTGAGATTGCTATCTAGGATAAATAAAAATTTGGCCTCTTTGTTTGCTTCTGATTTGTGACCGTATACCTGGAGATCAATACTGGGGACTGGTTTGTTCCTTTGCTTCTTGAAGAACGTAACTTTTTGAGTTTTGGCGGCACATCTTTGTTTGCTCCCCAATTTCTACCTCTGATCATCTTCAGAAAATTGATACGTTTGAGTTTTGGCGGCACTGAGTTTGATGCTCCACAGGGCGCCCCAGCTTTCAAGATCGCAAATGGTATCCTGTAGACGATTTTTAATTATGTTTCGGGACTTGCTGGCCGTCCAAATGCCTTTGTCGTCTGAGAACTGCGATAGTACAACACAGTTTTTCCCTACTGTTTCTATGTCATTCACATATATTATGAAAAGAAGCGGACTTAGAACCGACTTAGAACCGACCCTTGTGGCGTTCCCGCTTCGGGTATTACTTCCCCTGTCACCTCGCGATTTACCCCCACCTTGATTTTTCGGTCAGTTAGAAATGATGATATGATCCTCAGAATTTTAGTGGGTAATCCCATTTTTGCTAGTTTATATCTCAGGCTATTGTGCCATACCGAGTCGAACGCTTTTTCTACATCCAAGAAGAGCACTGTTCCGATTTCGTTTTGACTAAATGCTGTTTTCATATAATCGACCAGTCTATATACGTGTTCGATTCCTTCTTTCTGACTCATATACGCTCATTGCCATTTGTTGAAAAAGCTGATTGATTCGAGATAGCTGCGAAGTCTCGTAGTGAGAATCCGCTCAAATATTTTTCCAACACAGCTAAGCAAGCTGATTGGGTGGTAGTTAGCAAGGCTGGTAAGGTCTTTGTCGGGTTTAGGTATCATGATACCTGTGGCCACTTTCCAGCATTTTGGGAAGTACCCACAGGAGAGACAGCAGTTTAGGAGTTTGGTAAGTCTGCAGTAGAAGATGTTTGGGCACTGTTTCATTATTTTATAAGAGATTTCGTCTTCACCTGGGGACGAAGATGACTTGCATTTTCTGATTATACCCATGACCTCTTCTACGCTTATTGGTTCGGTTAATTCATGGTCGTTCCCGTCTTAATGCCTTTGGTCAAAGTTCGGTTCATTGAAAACTGAGTTCTTATCTTGGACAAATTTATTTACTTTTACCTTAAAATCGTTGTCATATCTGTTCCCTTCTTGTGGACGATGCGCTTTCTTTAGAAGTTCGGCAAAAGCACTGGCCTTTGCCTTGTCGTCCATGGCCATAGTTCCGTTGCTAGTCTTCAGTGCATTATTATTGACACTTTTGCTCTTATGGCCAGTAAGAGTTTTAAATGTATCCCAGAACCTCTTAGGTTCTCTCAGCCCATTTAGGTTTTCTGTTGCTTTTTCCCATCTCACGTGATTGTCATTAGCTATGGCCTTTTTTACTTCTCCATGTAGGCGATTATACGCGGTTTTAAGTTCTGCTCTTTTCATTTGATCATTCTCTGATTGGTAAGCCCGGAAGGCTTTTCTTTTTTGTTTGATTATTTGAAGAGTTGTTTGGGTTATTCTGTTTATCCGCGTCTTTACTGTTTGTTTGGGACAAATTTCATCTAGTGTACTGTTGATAACCTCGTTATAATGGGTGCAGGCTTTTTCTAGTTCATGAGCATTTAAGGGGTCATTTGCCTTTATTATTACTTCGGTAATGTTTCTGAAGAGGTTCCAGTCAATTTTTGATAAGTTCCTCCTATTCGCGGGAGGATACCTTGGGGGACCAGTATTACATTTCAAAGTGTTTACCGTCTACTGTTGCTTGCGGCTTGTTATAATATGATATGATGACCACGTGTTTGTGTTCAAGTTCAATTTCAGCTGCAATCACTTCAGCATTGAGGTGGTCGCATGGTATTGTTTTGTATTTAATCTCCTGCCTTATTAGCAGAGCGACACCGCCACCTTTTTGGACGGGGCGATCTCTTCTAATAATATCAAAACCACATAACGAGAATTTTTGTTTGGTTTAAGCCATGTTTCAATAATTCCAATTACGTCCGTATTTTTTAAATAATGTGACATTTGCAAGTTTTTCTGATTAACGCTTCGAGCGTTCCACTGGACTATTTTTAGTGTATCCATGAATGGTTTAGGAATAACTGTACTAAGTTTATTTAAGTTTAATTACTGTTTGTAATATTGTTACATAATTATATTTTGTTGACGGTCGCTTCTAATAGCGGGTGAGATATTTGAGTATTTTATAACTTAGAGGCTGTTTTACTAATCTCTTGTGTTTCTTCATTATGCTGAAAATAGAGCCAGCCATTAGAGTACACGTGGAATAAGGGGAAGATGAGTTCTCGACATTACTTACATTTAGAGCTTTAAGCTGGATGTTTGTTTTATCTTTTTTGAAGTGGCTACATCCCCGGTAGTTGCTGGGGTGTTGACCATCGCAATTGGGGCATTTCAGAGTTGTTGCACTACATGCCTTCGCGATGTGTTTGTCACCGCAATTCATACATCGCTGCTCCCCGTGCATTTGTGTGACAAGTGCCCAAATTTCTGACACTTGTGACACTGAACAGGTTGCGGAAGAACACGATATTCCTCGGTTTCATATTTTTTGCCGTTGATAATTATCCCTTTGCTTATCAGATTTAATTTCGTTGCTCTATTAGGGCATTTTACTTTTATCTTCCAAGTATGGTTGCCCGTGGCTTTGGAGATTAGTCTCTCCCACGAGCATCCTGGAAGGGCTTTATCAATGGAGTTTTTTTCCGTTTTGAGATGGACTCGTGTGATTACGACACAGGGGTTTGGTTGCAGGTGGCTCTGTGTCTTGTTGGTTTTATTGGTCACCTTATGGGGCGTTTTGGCTTTTACTTTATCGGCGTATGTCGCGCTATCGGTTGGGTTAGCTGTCGATGTCGCATTCACTATTTCCGGCGATGTAGGCTGTGTTGCGTTAACGGAGCCCCCATTTCTTGGTGTGACCACCGAGTCCTTTTCAGTAGCAGTGAGTAGTGAGGCAATCCACACTGGCTCCACGCAGTTTAGTTTTATTGTATATTTTTTTTTTCTTGAAACTTATTTTGTTTTTCTGTTAAGGGATCGGTGTTCGTTCAGCTCAACCATTAATTCACTATCTTGGAGTCTGTTGAGGGTTTTGTTTTGTAGGTCTTTTAATCGCGTATGAATATTTTCTATTTTTGATAGCTCGTGAAGTTCCTTTATCGGTGTCCATTTGGGTTTGTATCGTGCCACACGCTGGTCATAATTTTGAACCATCTGTAGCTTCTGAATGTTGGTTTTGCTCAGGTCACTTGTTATTACGGCACCATAATCTAGTACTGGATGTATAAATGTTTTGTAGAGCTTGAGAAGCACATCTTTGTTTGCTCCCCAATTTCTACCTCTGATCATCTTCAGAAATTTGATACTTTTAGTAGCTCTAACCGTAATGAAGTTTACGGGACTGTTTAAACTGAGATTGCTATCTAGGATAAATCCCAAAATTTTGGCCTCTTTGTTTGCTTCTGATTTGTAACCGTATAACTGGAGATCGATACTGGGGACTGGTTTGTTCCTTTGATTCTTGAAGAACGTAACTTTTTGAGTTTTGGCGACATTGAGTTTGATGCTCCACAGGCGCCCCAGCTCTCAAGATCGCGAATGGTATCCTGTAGACGATTTTTAATTATGTTTCGGGACTTGCTGGCCGTCCAAATGCCTTTGTCGTCTTAGAACTGTGATAGTTCAACACAGTTTTTCCCTACTGTTTCTATGTCATTCACATATATTATGAAAAGAAGGGGACTTAGAACCGACCCTCGTGGTGTTCCCGCTTCGAGTATTACTACCCCTGACACCTCGCGATTTACCCCACCTTGATTTTTTGGTCAGTTAGAAATGATGATATGATCCTCAGAATTTTAGTGGTTAATCCCGTTTTTGCTAGTTTATATCTCAGGCTATTGTGCCATACCGAGTCAAACGCTTTTTCTACATCCAAGAAGACCGCTGTTCCGATTTCGTTTTGACTAAATGCTGTTTTCATATAATCGACCAGTCTATATACGTGTTTGATTCCCTCTTTCTGACTCCTATACGCTCTTTGCCATTTGTTGGAAAAGCTGATTGATTCGAGATATCTGCGAAGTCTCGTAGTGAGAATCCGCTCAAATATTTTTCCAACACAGCTAAGCAAGCTGATTGGGCGATAGTTAGGAAGGTTGGTAAGGTCTTTGTCGGGTTTAGGTATCATGACACCTGTGGCCACTTTTCAGCATTTTGGGAAGTACCCACAGGAGAGACAGCAGTTTAGGAGTTTGGTAAGTCTGCAGTAGAAGATGTTGGGGCACTGTTTCATTATTTTGTAAGAGACTTCGTCTTCACCTAGGGACGAAGATGACTTGCATTTTCTGATTATACCCATGACCTCTTCTACGCTTATTGGTTCGGTTAATTCATGGTCGTTCCCGTCTTCATGCCTTTGGTCAAAGTTCGGTTCTTTGAAAACTGAGTTGGTATCTTGGACAAATTTATTTACTTTTACCTTAAAATCGTTGTCATATCTGTTTCCTTCTTGTGGACGATGCGCTTTCTTTAGAAGTTCGGCAAAAGCGCTGGCCTTTGCCTTGTCGTCCATGGCCATAGTTCCGTTGCTAGTCTTCAGTGCATTATTATTGACACTTTTGCTCTTTTTGGCCAGTAAGGGTTTTAAATGTATCCCAGAACCTCTTAGGTTCTCTCAGCCCATTTAGGTTTTCTGTTGCTTTTTCCCATTTCACGTGATTGTCGTTAGCTAGGGCCTTTTTTACTTCTCCGTGTAGGCGATTATATGCGGTTTTAAGTTCTGCTCTTTTCATTTGATCATTCTCTGATGGGTAAGCCCGGAAGGCTTTTCTTTTTTGTTTGATTATTTGAAGAGTTGTTTGGGTTATTCTGTTTATCCGCGTCTTTTCTGTTTGTTTGGGGCAAATTTCATCTAGTGTACTGTTGATAACCTCGTTACGATGGGTGCAGGCCTTTTCTGCGACTTCTCCCAGTTATCATGAACACCCCAAGAACTCCCAACGGTCATGTAATACACCACTGTAAAGCTTATTTATTCCCCTTTCCATTGATACTGGGTATTGTTGGATACGTTTTGTAAATCAAATTTGAGGGGGAAAAAACGAAGATGAGTGCTATCGTTTTCGAAAAGCGAGTTGTTTACCTTGTTAATATTTATATACCATTATAGGGGCACGTCAGCATAGATTCAAAAATGGTATCAAATATCATTTTTCTTTCGATTCCCCAGCTTGTACCGAGTACCTGTGATTTTGGTTTGGTGATTTTTTCTGTCCCTGCGATTTGGGGATTTTAGCTGAATTTTTATCTAATTGAATTTCAACCGCCTCAGCGGGGGAAGCTGCGGCCGTGTTGGTGGCTTCTTCTACTATGGAACGCGGCTAGTTATCCTGGCTGGGGGTAATTAGATCTGAATCTATTTCAGCTATCCCCGCCAGCGAGCCGGTGGACGCAGGTCTTCCCATTTCTGTAGCGGCGTCAATATATGGTGATTCAGGAGCTGGAGGAGCATGGTCCTCCTTACCTGGTCTGGCTATCAAAATTGCCTTTTCCAATTCCCTTTTCAATTTAGTCTTTTCTTTTTCTGCCTACCGCTTCTGGGCTTGAAGCTCTGACCGCAAACCATCTATTGTGTCATTCAATCTGGCTATTTCTTTCTGGAAGCCAGACATCATCGACATCATCGATGCCATGTCAGTGTTAGTGGAATTTCCACTGTCGCTTAGACTGCCAGAATTAAAGACAGAACTGTTTACCTGAATTTGACTGTGTTTATCCATTGTTTATATTTGTAAATAATTCTAAAATTTATTTTTTAGGTTATTAGAGATTTTAATTTAATTGTATTGACTTAAATATTCGTTTTTAGCGGAAAAATGCAGATAGAAATAGCAAGAGAAACTAGAGAAACAGGATTTACTGCACCCAGTAAATTCAAGTCTGTGTGAAAAGGGTTAAAGTATCAGGAATAAACTATACAGAAAGAGAATTTATGGAGGCTTATTTTCAGGAGTAAAATATTTTTAAACAAATCAGAAATGGGTTTTCGTTAACAGTATTTACAGATATTCATACTGGAATCAGAACAATTATTTATAAGAAACCAGAAAAGGCATACATGTGATCAGCATTCAAAGGGTTCGATACTCGAATCAGAAATGGACATTTTTGGCTCTGCCCACTAATTTTAGTGATGAAATACGCTAATAAACTTTAAAAATTCATTAAGGTGTAATAAAATTCATTTCCCAGTATTTCTGAATAATACGCACTTGATGACTTTGGTGACCTCTTTCAGGCAGACCCCTAGGTGACCTCCGTGACCTTGACCCATATTTTGAATTTCCATCAAGTGTCGACTCATTTGGTGTTAGTTCCGGGTCCATCCATCATACCACGATTGAGATACGAGCATGACCCACTTTCAAAAATGTTGGCTACGCCCACTTTTTAACATAAAAATGCATGTATGGACCTCAGGAATGCTTTGGGGAGTCAAAAAATGTGATTTCCAGCAATTATGAAAAATGCACTTAATGACCCCTAGGTGATCTCCTTGACCCTGACCCATGTTTTGAATCTCCATCAAGTGTCGACTCATTTGGTGTTAGTCCCAGGTCCATTCATCATACCATGCTTGAGATATGAACGTGACCCACTTTCAAATTTTTTGGCCACGCCCACTTTTTTAACGTAAAAATGCATGTATGAATCTCAGGAATGCTTTGGGGGGGGGGGGGGGGGGTCAAAAAATGTGATTTCCAGCAATTATGAAAAATGCACTCAATGACCCCTAGTTGACCTCCGTGACCTTTACCCATATTTTGAACCTCCATCGGGTGTCGACTCATTTGGTGTTGGTCCCAGGTCTGTAGGTCATACCACGCCTGAGATATGGGCGTGACCCACTTTCAAAACACCACTACAGACACCCCTGGTACCCCAGGAATCTGAAAAACATAGGTGCCGAGAACTTGTGGCTGTCTATCAGAATGCCAAAAATCAACGAGATAGGGCAATTCGTTTTCGAGTTATCTTGCGGACAAAAAAGTGATGAGAAGACAGAAGACAGGAGAAGAAGAACTTGAGAAACAGAATTTACTGCATCCAGTAAATTAAAGTCTGTGTGAAAAAAGGTTAAAGTATCAGGAATAAACTCTACAGAAAGAGAATTTATGGAGGCTTATTTTCTGGAGTAAAATATTTTTTAACAAATCAGAAATGGGTTTTCGTTAACAGTATTTACAGATATTCATACAGGAATCAGAACAATTTTTATAAGAAACCAGAAAAGGCATATATGTGACCAGCATTCAAAGGGTTCGATACACGACTCAGAAATGAAAAATTTTGGCTCTGCCCACTAATTTGAGTAATGAAATACACTAAGTTCATAAACTTTAGAAATACATTAAGGTGTAAATGCATTTCCCAGCCATTCTTAATAATATGCACTTGATGACCCCATTCAGGTGGACCATATATTGAATCTCCAGTAATTTTTAACTCAGTTGGTGTAGTTCCATGTCTACATCTACACTGAAGAATGAGCGCAACCCACTTTGAAATAATGGCTCCACCAACTTCAGATCTGTCATTCAAATCGAACCGGTTGCAAAAAACATAGATGAGTGCAAACTGGGTATTGTTAACCAGTATGCCAAAATGCATAGAGATAGGACGATCCGTATTTGAGTTGTCGCGCTGACAAAGGGTGCATAGACTCTATATCGGAGATATTGTCATAAAAACCTTAAAAACCCCAAGAGCTCATTTGAAGGCCTACTCTTAAAAGGGCATCTAGTGACCTAAACAAGGCATCCATAAAACTAGAATTTCTCTAATAAATTAATTTTAAACAGTCATAACACTAACACAGTTAACAATACAGTCAACCATGTCAGTATTGCATCTTTTACCGGCATCCTGACAGTATTGTGATAGGTTTCAATAACAAATCTTCAGTGTAGTTTTACAATTACATGTATACTGGAATTTTTCATGATCAAGTTGTTTGTTTTTATATTCACTTGGTTTGGGAATTAATTCTGTACAATGAGATTAAATAAACAGATCGTGTTATTGTATGTGACAGTCACAGCTTACTTCCTAACTACTTTTTGTGAAATTCATTCATGGAGAAAATATTCATACAGGAATCAGAACAATTTTTCTAAGAAACCCGAAAAGGCATAAATGTGCACACCATTTATAGGGTTCGATCAAGGAATCAGAAATTGACATTACTGCCGCTGCCATTTGAATGATGAGATACACATATAATCTTCAGAATTGCATTAATTGGTATAAAGTAAACTTTCCTAATAGGTCGCAAAAAATATGCATTTAATGACCTCTCTTGACCGCATAGAGGTGGACCACATTTTGAACCTCCAGCAAGTTTCAACTCATTTGGTGTAGGTAGTATTTCTATAGGTCACACCAAGCCTGAAGTATGAGCAAAAACTACTTTATAACTAAAGAAACCCCCGGCTATGGTGTGTGGCAGATCCTCCCATGGTCCTTTATAATTGTGTGAAGTTTGATGACTGTGGCCCTAATAGTCATCGAGTTATTGGCTCGGACACACACACACACACACACATGGACACACACATGGACGGACACAAGCACACTTCAATCACTATATGCCACCCGACTTTAGTCGGGGGGGGGGGGGACATAAAAGGAAATCTTTGAGTCCTAGAGTGGGTCTGACTGAACCCAAAAATATTTGTTCTCATAGCACAGTGATAACAAAAGCACCCAAATACACTCATTCCAGTCACAAGGTGATAACAAAGGTACCCCAGGAAGTTTTGTGAAGATCGGTTCATAAATACAGACTCTAGCCTGAGCCGTATTAACATATGCGCTTACTGTGTATAAGTAACACTGAACAAATCAAAGTTCATCTAATTTGCATAATTTCCGCACGAGAAAAAAAAAACCGTATTATATGTGATGTATTCCATGTTACTAAACATTCCTACAAAAATTTATTCAAATCAGAACTTTCATACAGAAGTTCTGTACAAAAAACTGATTGCACTAACTTTGGTACAAAATGGCTGCTGGCGGCTATATTGAATGTTGGACCGCACCCCAAAACACTCGTTCTCATATCACGGTGATAACAAAAGGTACCCAAGAAGTTTCGTAAAGATCGGTTCATAAATACAGCCTCCAGCCTGTGCCGTATAGAAGTTGTGTACAAAAAAAACCCTGATTGGACCTAATTTCGGTACAAAATGGCCACTGGCAGCCACCTTGAATTTTGGACTGCACCCAGAAACACTTGTTATCGTCTCAAGGTGATAACAAAGGTACCCAAGGAGTTTTGTGAAGATCGGTTCATAAATTCAGCCTCCAGCCCGAGTCGTGTTGACACGTGCACTTACTGTGTATTAGTAGCACTGAATAAATCAAAAGTTCATCTAATTTGCATAATTTCTGCTCGAGAAAAACAAACCCATACTATATGTGATGTATCCCATGGTACTAAAGATTCATACAAAAATTTATTCAAATCAGAACTTTCATATATAAGTTCTGAACAAAAAACTGATGCACTAACTAAAGTACAAAATGGCTGCTGGTGGCCATCTTGAATTTTGGACTGCGCCCAAAACCACTCGTTATCGTCCCACGGTGATAACAAAGGTACACAAGACGTTTCGTAAAGATCAGTTCATAAATACAGCCTATAGCCCGAGCCGTATTGGCATTTGCAGTTACAGTGCTGAAAGTAACATTAAATAGATCAAAGTTAGTCTAATTGGTATAATTTATGTACGAGGAAAAAGAACCGTATTATATGTGATGTATCCCACGGTACTAAACATTCACACAAAAAAATATTCAAATCAGCGCTTTCATATGGAAGTTCGGCGCAAAAATCTGATTGTACCTAATTTTGTACAAAATGACTGCCAGCGGACATCTTGAATTTCAGAACGGACCCCAAAACACTCGTTCTCGTCCCACGGTGATAACAAAGGCACCCAAGAAGTTTCGTAAGGATCGGTTCATAAATACGGCCTCTTGCCCGAGCCGTATTGGTATTTGCACTCACAGTGCTGAAAATTACACTAATTAAATCAAAAGTTAGTCTAATTTGCATAATTTACACACGAGAAAAAAAACGTGTTATATGTGATGTATTCCATGGTAATAAACATTCATACAAAAAATTATTCAAATCAGAGCTTTCATATGGAAGTTCTGCGCCAAAAAAAATCTGATTGCACCTAATTTTGTACAGAATGGCTGCCAGTGGCCATCTTGAATTTCGGACCGGGCCCCAAAACACTTGTTCTCGTTTCACAGTGACAACAAAGGTACCCAAGAAGTTTTGTTTCATAAATACGGCCTCTAGCCCGAGCCATGTGTACGGCACGACAGACGGACAGACAGACGACGAGCCATGACAATACCTCGAATTTGGCTTCGCCAAAGTTGAGTTTAAAATGGACTAAGTTTAACAACCAGTAGTTTTGTAAAATATTGAAGCAAGTCAAAATTCTGTCAATACGCACACATCTGGAAAATGTAGTAACATCCTGTGAAATAAAAAAGTAATACCTTGAAAATTACAAGAGGCCTCACGGGGCCTGAAGCGCTCATCTTGAACAGAACACAATTTAAACAGAGTCCAAGAATGAGCACATTAAACAAGCCATCTCCAAAGGCTACACTCTCAATTCTTGAGTCCCTCAGGGGTGACAAAAATAATACGGGCATCATGCCTTTTCTTCAGTTGATCATAAAGTAAAATGTTGAGCTCCCCAATGAAGCCCCTTCACGCAACCTTTGTGGATTAATCTTAATTACACACCTCCAGAGGGTACTGAATACAAATTTTTTAATTCTTCAGCAAAATGGCCAATTCCATCTCCATAGGGAGCCCTAATATTAACCCAAGCTCTCAATTTGAACACAGTTGATTCTGACATCCCTAGAGATGTTGTGTACCAAATATGAAAGCATTCTTACTGTTGGATCTGAAGAAGAGAAATTTTAAAGAAATTTCTTCGGATTGCATCAAGTTAAAATTTGGACTACTATAGCGAGCCCAAATATTAACCTATGGATCCGATTTGAACAAACTTGGATCTGACCCCCCCCCCCCCCCCTTCCCCTAGAGATGTTGTATACCAAATATGAAAGCATTCTGAGTAGTGGATCTGAAGAAGAAGATTTTTGAAGAAATCCCCTCATATTGTACTAGTTAAATTTCAGGTTCCCATATGGAGCTTCAATATTAACCCAGGCACTCGAATTGAACAAACTGGAATCTGCCCCCCCCCCCCCCCCCAAGAGATGTTGTATACCAAATATGAAAGCATTCCGACTGATGGATCTGAAGAAGAAGATTTTTAAAGAAATTTCCACATATTGCACTAAATTAAAAAAATGGGTTACCATAGCGAGCCCAAATATATACCTAGGGATCTGATTTGAACAAACTTGAATCTGACCCCCATGTTGCATACCAAATATGAAAGCATTCTGACTGGTGGCCCTGAAGAAGAAATTACCCCCCCCCCCCCCCCCCATATTGAACAAAGTTAAAATTTGTGCTTCTGTAGGAAGCCCAAATATCAACCTAGGGACTTGGTTTGAACAATCTTGAATCTGACCCTCGTAACAATGATGCATACCAAACATTAAGAGAAAGAGATTCTGACTGGTGGTTCTGAAGAAGAAGATTTTTAAAGAATATTCCCCATATAACCCTATGTTAAAACTTCGGGCTCCTATAGTGAGCCCAAATATGAACCAATAAGCTTTTCTATTTCAACAAACTTGCATCCGCCCCCCCCCCCCTCACTTTTAGGGCCTTGGTTGCCCCATAAAGAAAGACCTTATGTGGACGGGAAACATGACGATCAACTCGTCTTCATTTGTGCCACCCTACAGCACCATTTATTTGATCAGATTTGCCCATCTAGAAGGTTTTCTGGGAGGTTGTCACTTTTAGGGCCTTGGTTGCCCCATAAAGAAAGGCCTTATGCAGACGGGCAACATGTCAATCAACTCGTCTTCATTTGTGCCACCCTACAGCACCATTTATTTGATCAGATTTGCCCATCTAGAAGGTTTTCTGGGAGGTTGTCACTTTTAGGGCCTTGGTTGCCCCATAAAGAAAGGCCTTATGTGGACGGGCAACATGTCAATCAACTCGTCTTCAATTGTGCCACCCTACAGCACCATTTATTTGATCAGATTTGCCCATCTAGAAGGTTTTCTGGGATTTTGTCACTTTTAGGACCTTGGTTGTCCCATTAAGAAAGGCCTTATGCGGACAGGCAACATGTCAATCAACTCGTCTTCATTTGTGCCACCCTACAGCACAAATGAAGACGAGTTGATTGACATGGCTCCTATAGTGAGCCCAAATATGAACAATGAGCTTTTTTATTTCAACAAACTTGCATCTGCCCCCCCCCCCCCCCCCCCCCCCCCAAATATGCTGCCTCGGCACTTTTTTCGATGCCCATTACAGAACACCATAACATAACCGATGGCAATTTTTTAACCATTCAATTCTACTGGTCCTAAGGATACTTCATACCAATATTGCTTCACAAACTTCGTTTGAAAAATGTTGATTCTACTCCCCAAAGGAAGTTCCATAGCAAATGTCAAGTCATTGTACACACTGGTTCTTGAGAAGAAGATTTTTAAAAAATTTTGGAGCATTTTTCCCACTCCCTTCCTATGGGACTGGGCATGTTGAGTTGAATAAAAATGCAATGCCCCTTTGGAATCATCACTCACACAAACTTTCGCTTGAATTGGCCCAGTGGCTTTGGAAGAGAAGACCAAAAAATGGTGTTGACGCACTGCGGACGACGGACAGAGAGGGATGAAATTAGCTCAGCTTGACTTTGTCAAGATGATCTAATAAGACAGGTTAGACGGACAAACAATATACCCTATATGCAGAAAGATAGAGGGAAGACAGATGTAAAACAATATGCCCCTTGACTATTCGTTGTGGGCTTAACAAGGACATACGCCAATTGTAACCAGACCGTCCAAGGCAGCCACTTGAAATTCTGAGAATGTGTTCTATCCCCGCTCGACAGTTTAGTATCTTTCTTGAGTCCTGTGACTGGGTGAAAACACCGTGGATGTACCCATAAGAGAAGTCTCAAATCTGACAAGGGTTAAACTTTTATTAATAATAACAAGATATAAAACTAGAAGGGTGGTTGGGACTGCCGGCAGGTCATAAAAAGTATACACTCCGTTACATGTACAGTAGATTGTGGAGAGAGTTTTTGGAGTAGCGACCCGAAATTTTCAACGTTCGTTCCAGAAGCTTTTCCCAACTTGACATGTGCCTGAAAAATCCAACAACCGATCGCATAGCCCGTGGGAGCCTCACGCGCATGCGCATACGCTCTTTTCGAATTGGACTTGAGGAAATGCGCAATTCGTGTCTCCTTTCCAGGCAACCTTGAAACCTATGAGAATCATCGGAAGGTAAAAGTGAAAAGAAAACGGCTGTGAGTAGGTTTTTGGAGCGATGTGAAGTTAGTTACTTATTGACATTTTGACAATTTGACATTTTTTTACATCAAAACAGGAAAAATGGCACCTGTTGTAGGGTGGCACAAATGAAGACGAGTTCATTGACATGTTGCCCGTCCGCATAAGGCCTTTCTTTATGGGGCAACCAAGGCCCTAAAAGTGACAACCTCCCAGAAAACCTTCTAGATGGGCAAATCTGATCAAATAAATGGTGCTGTAGGGTGGCACAAATGAAGACGAGTTGATTCACATGTTGCCCGTCCACATAAGGCCTTTCTTTAGGGGGCAACCAAGGCCCTAGAAGTGACAACCTCCCAGAAAACCTTCTAGATGGGCAAATCTGATCAAATAAATAGTGCTGTAGGGTGGCACATTGAAGACAAGTTGATTGACATGTTGCCCGTCCGCATAAGGGCCTTTCTTTATGGGGCAACCAAGGCCCTAAAAGTGACAACCTCCCAGAAAACCTTCTAGATGGGCAAATCTGATCAAATAAATGGTGCTGTAGGGTGGCACAAATGAAGACGAGTTGATTGACATGTTGCCCGTCCGCATAAGGCCTTTCTTTATGGGGTAACCAAGGCCCTAAAAGTGACAACCTCCCAGAAAACCTTCTAGATGGGCAAATCTGATCAAATAAATGGTGCTGCAGGGTGGCACAAATGAAGACGAGTTGATTCACATGTTGCTCGTCCACATAAGGCCTTTCTTTATGGGGCAACCAAGGCCCTAAAAGTGACAACCTCCCAGAAAACCGTCTAGATGGGCAAATCTGATCAAATAAATGGTGCTGTAGGGTAGTACAAATGAAGACGAGTTGATTGACATGTTGCCCGTCCACATAAGGCCTTTCTTAATGGGGTAACCAATGTCCTAAAAGTGACAAAATCCCAGGAAACCTTCTAGATGGGCAAATCTGATCAAATAAATGGTGCTGTAGGGTGGCACAAATGAAGACGAGTTGATTGACATGTTGCCGGTCCACATAAGGCCTTTCTTTATGGGGCAACCAAGGCCCTAAAAGAGACAACCTCCCAGAAAACCTTCTAGATGGGCAAATCTGATCAAATAAATGGTGCTGTAGGGTGGCAAAAATAAAGACGAGTTGATTGACATGTTGCCCGTCTGCATAAGGCCTTTCTTTATGGGGCAACCAAGGCCCTAAAAGTGACAACCTCCCAGAAAACCTTCTAGATGGCCAAATCTGATCAAATAAATGGTGCTGTAGGGTGGCACCAATGAAGACGATTTGATTGACATGTTGCCCGTCCACATAAGGCCTTTTTTATGGGGGTAACCAAGGCCCTAAAAGTGACAACCTCCCAGAAAACCTTCTACCAGGACAAATCAAATCAAATAAATGGTGCTGTAGGGTGGCACAAATGAAGACGAGTTGACTGACATGTTGCCCGTCCACATAAGGCCTTTCTTTATGGGGCAACCAAGGCCCTAAAAGTGACAACCTCCCAGAAAACCTTCTAGATGGGCAAATCTGATCAAATAAATGGTGCTGTAGGGTGGCACAAATGAAGACGAGTTGACTGACATGTTGCCCGTCCACATAAGGCCTTTCTTTATGGTGCAACCAAGGCCCTAAAAGTGACAACCTCCAAGAAAACCTTCTAGATGGGCAAATCTGATCAAATAAATGGTGCTGTAGGGTGGTACAAATGAAGACGAGTTGATTGACATGTTGCCCGTCCACATAAGGCCTTTCTTAATGGGGTAACCAATGTCCTAAAAGTGACAAAATCCCAGGAAACCTTCTAGATGGGCAAATCTGATCAAATAAATGGTGCTGTAGGGTGGCACAAATGAAGACGAGTTGATTGACATGTTGCCGGTCCACATAAGGCCTTTCTTTATGGGGCAACCAAGGCCCTAAAAGTGACAACCTCCCAGAAAACCTTCTAGCTGGGCAAATCTGATCAAATAAATGGTGCTGTAGGGTGGCAAAAATAAAGACGAGTTGATTGACATGTTGCCCGTCTGCATAAGGCCTTTCTTTATGGGGCAACCAAGGCCCTAAATGTGACAACCTCCCAGGAAACCTAGATGGGCAAATCTGATCAAATAAATGGTGCTGTAGGGTGGCACCAATGAAGACGATTTGATTGACATGTTGCCCGTCCACATAAGGCCTTTTTTATGGGGGTAACCAAGGCCCTAAAAGTGACAACCTCCCAGAAAACCTTCTACCAGGACAAATCAAATCAAATAAATGGTGCTGTAGGGTGGCACAAATGAAGACGAGTTGACTGACATGTTGCCCGTCCACATAAGGCCTTTCTTTATGGGGCAACCAAGGCCCTAAAAGTGACAACCTCCAAGAAAACCTTCTGGATGGGCAAATCTGATCAAATAAATGGTGCTGTAGGGTGGCGCAAATGAAGACAAGTTGATTGACATATTGCTCGTCCGCATAAGGCCTTTCTTTATGGGGCAACCAAGGCCCTAAAAGTGACAACCCCCAGAAAACCTTCTAGATGGGCAAATCTGATCAAATAGATGGTGCTGTAGGGTGGCACAAATGAAGACGAGTTGATTCACATGTTGCCCGTCCACATAAGGCCTTTCTTTATGGGGCAACCAAGGCCCTAAAAGTGACAACCTCCCAGAAAACCTTCTAGATGGACAAATCTGATCAAATAAATGGTGCTGTTGGGTGGCACAAATGAAGACGAGTTGATTGACATGTTGCTCGTCCGCATAAGGCCTTTCTTTATGGGGCAACCAAGGCCCTAAAGGTGACAACTTTCCAGAAAACCTTCTAGAAGGGCAAATCAAATCAAATAAATGGTGCTGTAGGGTGGCACAAATAAAGACGAGTTGATTGACATGTTGCACGTCCGCATAAGGCCTTTCTGTATGGGGCAACCAAGGCCCTAAATGTGACAACCTCCCAGAAAACCTTCTAGATGGGCAAATCTGATCAAATAAATGGGGCTGTAGGGTGGCACAAATGAAGGCAAGTTGATTGACATGTTGTCCGTCCGCATAAGGCCTTTCTTTATGGGGCAACCAAGGCCCTAAATGTGACAACCTCCCAGAAAACCTTCTAGATGGGCAAATCTGATCAAATAAATGGAGCTGTAGGGTGGCACAAATGAAGCCGAGTTGATTGACATGTTGCTCGTCCGCATAAGGCCTTTCTTTATGGGGCAACCAAGGCCCTAAAAATGACAACCTCCCAGAAAACCTTCTAGATGGGCAAATCTGATCAAATAAATGGTGCTGTAGGGTGGCACAAAAGAAGACGAGTTGATTGACATGTTGCCCGTCCACATAAGGCCTTTCTTTATGGGGCAACCAAGGCCCTAAAAGTGACAACCTCCCAGAAAACTTTCTAGATGGGCAAATCTGATCAAACAAAAGGTGCTGTAGGGTGGCACAAATGAAGACGAGTTAATTGACATGTTGCCCGTCCACATATGGCCTTTCTTTATGGGGCAACCAAGGCCCTAAAAGTGACAACCTCCCAGAAAACCTTCTAGAAGGGCAAATCAAATCAAATATACGGTGCTGTAGGGTGGCACAAATGAAGTCGAGTTGATTGACATGTTGCCCGTCCACATATGGCCTTTCTTTATGGGACAACCAAGGCCCTAAAAGTGACAACCTCCCAGAAAACCTTCTAGATGGGGAAATCTGATCAAACAAAAGGTGTTGTAGGGTGGCACAAATGAAGACGAGTTAATTGACATGTTGCCCGTCCGCATAAGGCCTTTCTTTATGGGGCAACCAAGGCCCTAAAAGTGACAACCTCCCAGAAAACCTTCTAGATGAGTAAATCTGATCAAATAAATGGTGCTGTAGGGTAGCACAAATGAAGACGAGTTGATTGACATGTTGCCCGTCCGGATAAGGCCTTTCTTTATCGGGCAACCAAGGCCCTAAAAGTGACAACCTCCCAGAAAACCTTCCAGATGGGCAAAGCTGATCAAATAAAAGGTGATATAGGTTAACTCGAGTTTAAAGCGAGTTTAATTTATCGTCGATATTAACGCAAATTTATCGGCGAGGTTATCGCGACTTTATCTGCGTTGTTAGCGAGAGTTAATTCGCCAGGTTAACGCGAGTTTATCGCCAGTTTATCCGTGAGGTTAGCGCGAGTTTATCCGCGAGGCTAACGCAGTCTTAACGCGAGTTTGGCAGGAGTTTATCCGCGAGGTTGACGCGAGATTAACGCTACTTGACCCGCGAGGATAACGGATGTTAATCCGCACGGTTAGCGGGAGTTTGATTCGAGGTTACCCACAAGTTTAACGGGAGTTGTGCGCGAGTTTAACGCAAGGTAACGCGAGTGTGACATCAGTTTATCCGCTAGGCTATCGCGAGTTTGGCGCGAGTTTTTCCGTGAGGTTGACGTGGGTTTAACCGCGAATTTATCCGCAAAATAAACGCGAGTTCATACGCGAGGTTAACGCGCATTTTACGCAAGTTGATCCACAAGGTTGACGCGAGATTAACGCTCGTGACCTTGTGGATAAACTCACGTTAAACACGTGCTAACATCACGGATACTCTCGTATTAACCTCGCGTCATCCTCGCACTAAGAACGCGAATAAACTCCCGTTAAACTCGAATTCACCTCCCGGATGAACTCGCGTTAACCTCGAGTTAACCTCACTTTAAACTCGCGTAAACCTAGAGGATAAACTCGCGTTAATCTCGCGATTAAACTCGCATTAGCGTTGCACATAAACCCGCGCTAATCCCGCGGATGAACACGAGCTAACCACGCGATTTAACTCGCATTAATCTTACCCCGGGGGTAAACGCGCGTTAACCTCGCGGATTAAGTAGCGTTAAACTTGCATTAAACTCGCCTTAACATCGGGGATAAATTCTCGTTAAACTCGCGGGTAAACACACGTTAGCATCGCGGATTAACTCACTTTAAAGTTGCGTTACACTCAAGTTAACCTCGCCTTAACCTCGCCTTAACCTCGCAGATAAACATGCGTTAACCTCTCAGATTAATTCCCGTTAAACTCGAGTTAACCTTAATTTACATTCAGGTTAACTTAGCGGTTAGACTCCCGTTAATCTCACGGATAAACTCGTGTTAAGCTCGCGTTAGGGTCCCGCATAAACTCATGCTCACCTCGTTAACCGCGGCGATAAACTCGTGTAAAACTCACGAACAAACACACGTTAAATCCGCGTTAACCTCGAGGATTAACTCGCGGATAAACTCGCGATAACAACGCATGTAAACTCACGATAACCTCGTGCATAAATTCGTGTTAACTTCGCCGATAGACTCGCGTTAAACTCGAGTTAACCTCGCGGATAAACTCGCGTTAACGTCGCGCATAGATTCGCGCCAAACTCGCGTTAACTTCGTGAATAAACGAACGAACGTTAAATTCGCGCTAATAACGCGAATAAACTCGCGATAACCTTTCGCACAAACTCGCATTAATACCGCGGATAATGTCGCGTTAATCTGGCGGAAAAACTCGCGTTAATGTCGCGCATAAACTCGCGCTGACCGCGCCGATAAACACAAGTTACCCTCGCGGATTAACTCGCGTTGAACTCGCGTAAAGATCGCGTTAATCTCGCTGATAAAATTACGTTAAACTCGTGGATGAACACGCGCCAAATCGCGTTAACTTCGCGCATAAACGCCCGCCAAACTGGAGTTTACCTCGTGGATAAATTCGTAGTAACCTCGCGAATAAACTCACGTTAATCTCGCGTTGACATCGCGGCTATACTCGCGCCAAACTCGCGATAACCTAGCGGTTAAACTGGCCTCATACTCACGTTAACATCTCGTTTAACTCGCGCTGACAAACCGGGTAAATTCGTGGTAACCTCGCCGTAAACTCGCGTTAACATCGCCGATAAACTTGCGTTAAAATCGAGTTAACCTCGTGGATAAACTCGTGTTAAACTCGCGTTAACCTTGCGGATAAACTAGCGTTAAATATGCGTTAACCTCGCGGATTAACTGTCTCTAACAACACTGTCTCTATAAACACGTAATAACCTCGCGGACAAATTCGCTTTAAATTCGTGTTAACCTTGCGTTTAATTCGCGCTAACAACGTGGATAAACTCGCGATAACCTTGGAAATCAACTCGCGTTAACATCGTCGATAAACTCAAATTAAACTCAAGTTAACCTCGCGGATAAACTCGTGTTAATCTCGCGTCAACCTTGTGGATAAACTCGCGTTAAACACGCACTGATCTCACGGATAATCTCGCGTTAAACTTGCGCTAACAATGCGGATAAACTCCTGTTAAACTCGAGTTTATCTCACGGATGAACTCGTGTTAAGCTCGAGTAAAGCTCGCGTTAAACTCGCGTTAAACTCGCGTTAAACTCGCGTTAACCTAGCGGTTAGACTCGCGTTAGTCTCGCGGATAAAGTTGCGTTAAACTCGCGTTAGTGTCGCGCATAAACTCGCGCTAGTCCCGCGGATAAACACGCGTTAACCTCGCGAATTAACTCGCGTTTATTTCGCGTTAACCTCGGGAATCAACTCCTGTTAAACTTGCGGACAAACATATAAACTCGCGTTGGACTCGAGTTAACCTCGGGGATAACCTCATGTTAACCTCGTGAAAAACTCGTGATAATATCGCGGATAAACTTGCGATTACCTTGTGCATAAATTCGCATGAATATCCTGGATAAACACGCGTTAAACTCGCGCTAACCTCATGGATAAACTCGCGTTAACCTTGCGGGTTATCTCTTGCTAACAACGCAGCTACACTCGCGTTAACCTCGAGGAACCATTTATGTTAAACTCGAGTTAACCTCACGTTAGGGAGCGCGGTGGCTCAGTAGGTAGAGGTGCAGGCTGCAAGCCGAGAGGTCCTCGGTTCGAATCCCACCTGCGGCAACCGCGTTGTGTGCTTGGGCAAGACACTTTATCTCCATTGCCCGCGTGGGGCACGGTGGCGTTGTGTACTAAGGCGTACTGCACGTCGATGGTGCACTTGTCTTCAACCAATGCGAACCCTGCTTGTGTGGAGTTAGTATGTTGGGGAGCTGACAGTTGCTCGCCGTTGCTCGGTGGTTCTCTCCGGGTACTCCGGCTTCCTCCACCCGTAAAACTGTCACGGTCATGCTTAGCCATTGTGCATAAATATGTGACCTTAAACAGCAATAAATAAATAAATAAATAAATAAAATAAATACCTCGCGTTGTACTCGCGCTAACAAAGCTGATAAACTCGCGATAACCTCGCTCATAAACTTGCGCTAACATCGCCGATAAACTCGCGAAAAACTCAAGTTAACCTCGTGGTGGATAAACGCGTGTTAACCTCGCGGATAATCTCGCGCCAAACGCGTGTTAACCTCGCGGAAAAACACGCATTAAACTTTGGTTAACTTCGGGCATCATCTCGCATCATTTCGCGTTATCGTCGCGGATAAACTCGCGTTCAACTCGCCTAAACGCAGCGGATAAACTCGCGTTAAACTGGCATTACCCTTACAGATAGACTCGCATTAACATCGCGAACAGACTCCTGTTAAACTCGCGTTATTTACGCGGATAAACTCGCGTTAACCACGAGTTGCGTTGAACTCGCGGACGGATAAACTCGCGCTAAACTCGAGTTAACCTCCCAAATAAACTGGGGTTAAAGTCGCGTTAACCTTGCTGATTAACTCACGGATAAACTTGCATTAACATCGGGGATTAAATCGCTTCAAGCTCGCGGATTACCTCGCGTTAAATTCGCGGATCAACTCGCGAGAACCGCGCGGATAAACACGCGTTAACATCGCGAAGTAACTCACGTTAATCTCGTGTTAACCTTGGGGATATACTCGCGTTAAATTCGCGGTCAATCACGCGTTAAATTCGCGTATAATCACGCGTTAACCTCGAGATAACGTTGCGTATAATCACGCATTTATCGCGCGGATTAACTCGCGTTACACTCGTGTTAAACTCACCTTAGCCTCGGGGATAAACTCGCGTTAATCTCGCGGCTAAACACACGTTAACATCGCGGATTTCCTCGCGTTAAATTCGCCGATAAACTCGCGTTTTTCTCGCTTTAACCTCGGGGAGAAACTCGCGTTCAACTCGCGGACAAACACTCGTTAAATTCGCGTTAACCTCGCGGATTAATTGGTATTAATCTCCTGGTTAATCTCGCGTTAGCCTCTCGGATTAATTCGCGTTAATCTCGCGTTAACCGCAGGGTTATACTCGCGTTAAACTCTCGGACAAACACGCGCCAAACTCACATTATCCTCACGGAGTAACTCGCCGAAAAACACGCGGATAAACGCGCGATAACCTCGGGCATAAACTCGCGTTATAATCGCGGATAAACTCGCGGAAAACTCGAGTTAACCTTGCAGATAAACTCGCGTTAACCTACCGAATAGACTCGCGTTAATCTCGGGAATAAATTCGCTTTAAACCCGATAATCTCGCGATAACCTTGCGCATAAATTCGCGTTAATATCGTGGATAAGCTTGCGTTAAACTCGCGTTAACCTCGCGAATTAACTCTCGCTAACAACGGGGATAAACTCGCCATAATCTCGTCGATAAATTCGCTTTACACTCGCGTTAACCTTGCGTCTAACTCGCGCTAACAACGTGGATAAACTCGCGATAACCTCGCCGTTAGCATCGCCGATAAACCCGCGTTAAACTCGAGTTAACCTCGTGGATAAACTCGAGTTAGACTCGCTTTAACTTTGCGGTCAAACTCGCGTAAGACACACGCTGACCTCACGGATAATCGTGCGCTGACAACGCGGATAATCTCCCTTCAACATCGAGTTAACCTCACGGATGAATACGCGTTAAACTTGAGTTAACCTCGCTTTAAACTTACATTAATCTAGCAGATAGATTCGCGTTAAATCTCGCATTAACCTCGCGGATTAACTAGTGTTAACTCGCCTTAACATCGGCGATAAATTCGCGTTACACTCGTGGGTAAACACACGTTAACATCGTGGATTAACTTGCGTTAAACTTGCATCACACTCGCGTTAACCTCGCGGATTACTCGCGTTAACCTAGCAGTTCACATGCGTTAACCTCCCGGATTAACTCCCGTTAAACTCGCGGATATTCTCACGCCAAACGCCAGCTAACCGCGCGGATAAACACGAGTGAACCTCACGGATTACCTCAGATTAATCTCGCTTTAACCTCGGGGATAAACTAGAGTTACAATCGCGGGCAAACACGCGTTAAATTCGCGTTACCCTCGCAGAGTAACTCGCGGATAAACTCGCAATAAGCCCGGCGATAAATTCGCGCCAAGCTCGCGTTCAGCTCGCGCTAACAACGCGGTTAAACTCGCGATAACCTCGCGCATAAACTCGCGTCAACATCACCGATAAACTCACGTTTAGCTCGCGTTAAACTCGCGGACAAACTCGCGTTGACCTCGCGTTAAATTTGCGTTACCCTCGTGGATAAACTCGTGTTAAACTCGTGGATAAGCTTGCGTTAGACACGTGCTAACCTCACGGATAAACTCGCGTTACCCTCGCATTAAGCTCGCGCTAACAACGTGGATAACCTCGCATTAAACTCGAGTGAACCTCGCGGATAAACGCGTGTTAAACTCGAGTTAACTTCGCGTTAAACACGCATCCAGTGGTTAGACTCGCGTTAAGTTCGCGGATAAACTCGGGTTTGCGTCGCGCATAAACTCGCGCTAATCTCACGGATACTCGTTAATCTCGCGTTAACCTCGGGGATAAGCTCGTATTAAACTCGCAGACAAACACGCGTTAAATTCGTGTTAACCTCGCGGATTAACTCGCGGATAAACTTGCGATAACCTGGCACATAAACTCGTGTTAACATCGCCGATAAACTCGAGATGTACTCGATTTAACCATAATGTCGCGCATAAACTCGTGTTAATCTCGCGGATAAACTCAAACCAAACCCGCGTTAACCTCGTGGATAACTTCAAGTTAAACTCTCGCTAATAACGCGGATAAACTCGCGATAACCTTGCGCACAAACTCGCATTAATATCGCGGAAAAACTCGCGTTAAACTGGCGGAAAAGCTCGGGTTAACGTCGGGCGTAAACTCGCGCTGACCGTGCCGATAAACACACGTCAATCTCGGGGATTAACTCGCATAAACCTCGCGTTAGCCTCGGGGATAAACTCGCGTTAACTCGCAGATGAACACCCGTCAACATCGCGTTAATCTCGCGTATAAGCACACGCTAAACTCGAGTTAACCTCGCGGATACATTCGCGTTAACCTCGCGGATTAACTCACGTTAAACTGGCGAAAACGTCGCGGATATACTCGCGCCAAACTCGCGATGACCTCGCGGATAAACTCGCCTCATACTCGCGTAACATCGCGTTTAACTCACGCTAATAAAGCGGATAAATTCGCGATAACCTCGCATATAAACTCATGTTAACATCGCCGATAAACACACGTCAATGTCGCGTTAACCTCGTGGATGGACTCGTATTAACCGCGTGTTAACGTCGCCGATAAACTCGCGTTAAACTCGAGTTAACCTCCCGGATAAACTCACGCCAAATAATATCCTTGCGCATAAACTCGCATTGCCATTCCGGATAAACTCGCGTTAAACGCGCGCTAACCTCACGGAAAAAACCCGCGTTAATCTCGAGTTGACATCGAGGGTTAACTCTCGCTAACGACGCGCATAAACTCGTGATAACCTCGAGGACAAACTCGCGCCAAACTCGCGTTATCTTCGCAGATAAACTCGTGATAACCTCGCGTTAACATCGCCGATAAACTTGCGTTAAATTCATGTCAACCTCGCGGATAAACTCGCGTTAACCTCGCGGATATACTACCACCAAACTCGCGGACGACCACGCAATAAATTCGCGTTAAACTCGCGTTAACATCGCGGATAAACTCGCGTTTAACTCGATTAAACTGGCGTCAAACTGGCGTTAACCTTGCGAATAGACTCGCGTTAACCTCGCGAACAGACTCCTGTTAAGCATGTATTAATCTCGCGGATAAACTCCAGTTAACCACGAGTATCACCTCGCGATAGACACAGCACGCGTTAAAACGCGTTAAACAAGAGTGAAACACGCGTTAATCACGTGGATAAACTCGAATTAAAGTCGTGTTATACCTGCTGATGAACTCGCGGATAAACTCTCGTTAACCGCACGGATAAACACACGTTGACATCGCGGATTAACTCGCGTTAATCTCGTGTTAAACTGGGGGATATACTCGGGGAGTCAATCTGCTGGGTTAACGCAAGTTATCCGCTACGTCAATACGGGCAATATGTCAATCAATTCGTCTTCATTTGTGCCACCCTACATCACTATCCATTTGATCAGATTTGCCCATCTAGGTTTCCTGGGAGGTTGTCACTTTTAGGGCCTTGGTTGCCCCATAAAGAAAGGCCTTATGCGGACGAGCAACATGTCAATCAACTCGTCTTCATTTGTGCCACCCAACAGCACCATTTATTTGATTTGATTTGCCCTTCTAGAAGGTTTTCTATGAGGTTGTCACTTTTAGGGCCTTGGTTGCCCCATAACGAAAGGCCTTATGTGGACGGACAACATGTCAATCAACTCGTCTTCATTTGTGCCACCCTACAGCACCATTTATTTGATCAGATTTGCCCATCTAGAAGGTTTTCTGGGAGGTTGTCACTTTTAGGGCCTTGGTTGCCCCATAAAGAAAGGCCTTATGCGGACGGACAACATGTCAATCACCTCGTCTTCATTTGTGCCACCCTACAGCAGGTGCCATTTTTCCTGTTTTGATGCCAAAAAAATGTCAAAAAGTCAAAATGTCAAATAAGTAACTAACTTCACATCGCTGGTTTTTGGTGGGAAAAGATTAATGAGAATTTGCATACAAGACATTAAAATAGCACTTCATACATACGCTCACTGTGTCCAGACCGCTGAAGGCAGCGACTTGAAATTTTCAGAACTTATTCTACGTAGCCTGGCCGACATTTGGGCATAAAATCGCGTGTTCTGACCGCGTGGAAAACACCACGCCTCGTGTGGAAACCGTGGGGACGGTTCAATACAATGAAATTTCCATTCATTATTTACCTGTCAACGGCAGAGTTTGGCATTATTTCTGTCTGATGAACTGTTCAACTTTAACTATTTGCACCTTTATATAGGACCGAAAGATCACTGCATGCTTACCAATATTCAGGTACTGATTTTACGAAAATAACAATTATTTCAACAGTACCCACTTGGGAACTCTCAAATCTGCCAAGGATTAAACTTTTAATAATAACATGTAAAACAAAAGTTGTCATACTTTGCTAGCCGCATGCACCCATAGACAACAGTCAGCACTCAATCAATTAGGAATGGAGTAAATTGCGACTTAAACTTAACAAATTCTGAAAAATGGAGTTATTTTCCACGGCACCTATCTTTATGCATCCGAAACAGGGGTTGGGTTAAACTTTACAGCTACCTTATCAAGGAAAATCTTCTTGGACTTGAACTGTAATTCTGAATGTCAACAGAATTTTCAGATATTACCAAAATCACAATTATTCAGACAGTACCCATATGAGAGTCTCAAATCTGCTAAGGGTTAAACTTTTAATACTCACATATAAAACAAAAGTTTTCATACTATGACTGCTGCATGCAGCTATTGAAAACATTCAGCACTCAATCAGTTAGGAATGGAGTAAATTGTCACTTAATCGTACCAAATTCTGAAAAAGCGTGAGTTTTTTGGACAGCATCTATCTTTATGCAAGCAGAATGGGCATATGGTTAAACTTTACAACCAAACATACAACAGAAAATGTGCTCGATAGGTAATTGTGAATACGAACATGTGCATCACTTTTCGATATACCATTCGTAAATGGAAGAAAAATGAACAAAAAATGAGCCACTTTTATGAACGAGTTAAGGGTACTCGAATTCAAGGCTCGAAAACGAGTTTAAGTTTAAAACTTTGAATAGAACATATAACAGCCAAATTATTCTTGGATGAATGCTTCTCATAGGAAACGTTTTGAAAAAATGTGGCCGAGAGCTGAGAAATTGCCTGTGAAAATTTACCAGTTTTTCAAAAATTGCACTTTGCTCGGAATTTTGAGGTCAAAAGGGAGCAACGTGAGTAATACAGCTTATGTAGTCAGGTGTAGTAAGTCATGCTACAAATATAATGAAAGCTCCAGCCAAATCGTCCTGGGCCTTGTTTGAGAATTGTGGCAAAACGTAACATTGTGACAACATTTTGCACGGTGTTGGCAGAAAAAGAAAAACTTCAGAAATGCCATGATCCAGGTGAGAAACTTCTAATGAAGCTCTACATATGTGCCAAATTTCAGTAGAATAGTAAAGAATCCATCAGACAAAAATCATTGAAATAGAAAATAATGTTAATACAAGAGAAATAGAATTTACTGCATCCAGTAAATTTAAGCTTGTAAGAAAAGAGTTAAAATATCTATTGGGAAAAAACTATATAGAAAGAGAATTTATGGAGGGTTATTTTCGGGAGTAACATATTTTTAACAAATCTGGAATGGATTTTCGTAAACAGTATATACAGATATTCATAATGGAATCAGAACAATTCTTCTAAGAAACCAGAAAAGGCATATATGTGCACAGCATTCAAAAGGTTTGTCAAGAGAATGCATTAGGTGTCCAAAAATGTGATTCCCAGCAATACTAAAAAATGTACTCAGTTATCCCTGGGCGACCTCAGTGACCTTGTCCATATTGTGAACCTCCATGGAGTGTTGACTCATTTGGTGTTGGTCCCCATGTCTATGTGTCATACATTCCTTGAGATATGAGCGTGACCCACTTTCAAAAATTTTTTTGGCCACGCCCACATTTTTACGTCAAAATGCATGTGTGTATGTTAGGAATGCTTCAGGGGGTCTACAAATGTGATTTCTAGCAATTATGAAAGATGCACTTAATGACCCCTAGGTGACCTCCATGACCTTGACCCATATTTTGAATCTCCATCGAGTGTCGACTCATTTGGTGTTGGTCCCAGGTCCCTACGTCATACCATGCTTGAGATATGAGCCTGACCCACTTTCAAAAATTTTGGCAATGCCCACTTTTTTGTCAAAATGCATGTGTCTACGTCAGGAATGCTTTAGGGGGTCAAAAATGTGATTTCCAGCAATTATGAAAAATGCACTCAATGACCCCTGGGTGACCTCCGTGACCTTGACCCATATTTTGAATCACCAGTGAGTGTCGACTCATTTGGTGTTGGTCCCAGGTCCATATGTCATACAATGCTTGACATATGAGCGTGACCCACTTTCAAAGATTTAGGCCACGCCCACTTTTTTACGTCAAAATGCATGTGTGTATGCCAGGAATTCTTCAGGGGTCAAAAAATGCACTCAATGACCCCAGGTGACCTCCGTGACCTTGATCCATACCTTTGAACCTCCATCGAGTATCAACTCATTTAGTGTTGGCTCCAGGTCCATGCGTCACACCATCATGCTTGAGATATGAGCGTGACCCACATTCAAAAATTTTTGGCCACGCCCACTTTTTTCATGAAAAAATGCACGTCTGAATTTTGGGGAAGCATTTGGTGGTCCAAAAATGTGATTTCTAGCAATTATGAAAAAAGCACTTAATGACCCCTAGGTGACCTCCGTGACCTTGACCCATATTTTGAATCTCCATCGAGTGTCGACTCATTTGGTGTTGGTCCCACGTCCATACGTCATACCATGCTTGAGATATGAGCGTGACCCTCTTTCAAAAATTTTGGCCACGCCCACTTTTTTTACGTCAAAATGCATGTGTGTACGTCAGGAATACTTTAGGGGGTCAAAAAATGTGATTTCCAGCAATTCTGAAAAATGCACTCAATGACCCCTAGATGACCTCCGTGACCTTGACCCATATTTTGAACCTCCATCGAATGTCGACTCATTTGGTGTTGGTCCCAGGTCTGCAGGTCATACCACGCCTGAGATATGGGCGTGACCCACTTTCAAAACACCCCCACGGAGAACCCTAATGCCCCAGGAATCTGAAAAATATTCAGTGCCGAGAACTTGTGGCTGTCTATCAGCATGCCAAGGGCAATTCGTTTTCGAGTTATCTTGCGGACAAAAAAGTGATGAGAAGACAGAAGACAGGAGAAGAAGAAGAAGAAGAAGAAGAAGAAGAAGAAGAAGAAGAAGAAGAAGAAGAAGAAGAAGAAGAAAAAGAAGAAGAAGAAGAAAAAAAGAAGAAAAAAAGAATCTGTGCAAAAACAATAGTCTGTGTGTTTCACACAGACTAAATAGTGCAAATGGCAATAGCGTTGTTGAACTTCCGAGTGCCATGACTGACCATAGCCAAAGCCAAAAGAATAGTTTTAGCGCGCCGAAGGCGCGCTAGGACGGACGATTTGGAGTAAACCCTTTCGACCCTCGTTAACTGTATAATATATTTCCGTTAATTTTTGAGACTGCATCATGTCCGATCGGTGCAAAGGAGGAAGAGGATTGGAGTTGATGTTTCTGGTTGTTGTTCTTCTTCAGGCAAGTATAGTCTGCCGCTTTTGGTTTTGTAGTGAAGATTGGCCTTCATCGGCAAGTATAGTCTGCCTGGGCTCTTTAGCTAGCGTGTATGGTTTCGGCGATAGACAATTTGAAAGAAACAAAACGGACCTTAACAAGGTGCCACCCAACCTGAACATTCCTGGTTCAGGTAACAGGCCTGCGATTATCATGGGGTCGGGACATATTGTGCGCTAGAGGAGCGCTTTACAAAAAGGGTCTAGGAGATTGGGGCGCAGGACCGACGCTCGCCTCCCTGGGGGTGAATGCCCACCTCCAAGGATGGAGTGAAGGATGTGCTGAAGCCATAATGGTTATTATGTTGCCATAGCGGTTATTGATATTCGTAGCGGTTATTGATATCCATAGCGGTTATTGGGAAAAAGATAGAATCTGAAAGATAGTAAAAAAAACTTAGACTAAAAGCGGCAAAAGGTAGAATACAGTGAAGAAGTGCGTGCATTTGCAAGGTCTTTTTCTGGATGTATTTCTGTTGAGTGTGATTTTCAGGCAAGTATAGTCTGCCGCTTAAATGAGTGCTGGAGCTATCACTGGCAAGTATAGTCTGCCTCAAGCTCTTCTGTTGTTGTTGTTGTTCGGGCTGTTGTGTCGTTGCTGTGTTTGCTGGCGGAGAGTCTTTCTTACGGCGGTGTCTTGGTCTGGTGCGTTAATGATGCTAGATTCTATGTCTCTGTCGTGTTGTTGTTGTTGTTGTTGTTGTTGTTGTTGTTGTTGTTGTTGTTGTTGTTGTTGTTGTTGTTGTTGTTGTTGTTGTTGTTGTTGTTGTTGTTATTCTGGCTGTTGTGAGTTTGCTATGTGGTCTGTAGGGGGGTCTTTCTTGAAGCGGTGTCTGGGCTGGTCTGGTGTGTTTGTGGTACTAGGTTATCTGTCTCTGCCGCGGCTGAAATTAAAAAATATAAGATGATTAAAGCCCCCCCCCCCCTCCCCCCCCCCCTTTTCTTCTGTTCCCGTGTTGTGGTGGTTTGGCTGTGTGGCTGTTCTGTTGGATGCTGTCGTGGTTGATTGTCACTCGTGTCTTGTGTGTTTCTTCGGGCAAGTATAGTCTGCCACTTGGGTGAGTGTTGGAGTAAGCACTTGCAGTGATACAAAAAGATACACAGAAATAGTGCAAATGGCAATAGCGTTGTTGAACTTCCGAGTGCCATGACTGACCAATGAATGAATGAAAGGTTTTTGCGACGATGTGGGATTTACAAATCCCTTGCGACCCGGTTAACCTTATTTTATTTCACTTGGATCACACAGGCCTAGCTTTCCTATCGCCCAAAATGGAGTCTGAAGGGGGTATGCACGCGGTTAGAATACCCGGCAGTTTACGTTGGAGTGTTAGATGGTCAATACTCAACCCCTCAACGTCTTTAAAACTATTAGAGAGTGGGCTCTGTTCGGTTCCAGTTCGGCGATGGTAGAGGTTTGAGTCCCGCCATGGTTGGTTACAAAAAAGAAGTGGAGAAAGCTCCAACAGTTTAGTTTAAAAAATCGGGAGTCATCCATCAAGCCTTCTGGGAGATAGGATGCCGTATGTGATTTTGAGGTATCTGGTTATCCCTCGGGAATTCCAAGTGACCTCCTCCACCCCCCCCAAAAAAAACACCCTCTCACTGACACACACCCTCAAGCCCTTAAAAGGGTTGTTAAATCTTTATTCAGATTTTTATTTATATAAAATGTACACTCGTCCCCAGCCAGACAAGCTTGTTTCAATCCCTGCCTAGTGTTTGGTGGTTTCTTGTATATGTTGCAGAAACGTAGGTTGCACCAATTCCTCCTACGCTTTGTCTACCATTTCCATGCGTCTTCTTGATAAGAGTGTTGCAAGAAAATTTGAGAATGTTCAATTAGAAAAGTTATAGGTAGAGAGAAAGATAGGTATCCACTATTGTATATTGTGCCTGCTGTGTGATTGTTGCTATTGATGGGGTAAGGGGTGTGTTTCTTCGGAGCCCACTCCCCACACGCAGAGTTGCGAGGCAATCCTCACAGACTCAATCCTAAAAATCTCAATGAGTAGCGAGGCAATCCTCACTGACTCCACGCAGTTTAATTCTATTGAGTAATTTTAATTTACTGTGGATTATTTTGTTTTTATGTTTAGGGTTCGGTGTTCGTTCAGCTTCACCATTGATTCACTATCCTGGGGTATGTGGAGGGTTTTGTTATATAGATCTTATTAAACGCATTTTAATCGCGCTTCAGCAGAGTTGCGAGGCAGTCCACCCAGACTCTATATTAAAGTTCCCAATGAGTAGCGAGGCAATCCTCACTGACTCCACGCAGTTTAGTTATATTGTATAATTTTTTTTTCTGGAAACTTATTTTGTTTTTCTGTTAAGGGATCGGTGTTCGTTCAGCTCAACCATTAATTCACTATCTTGGAGTCTGTTGAGGGTTTTGTTTTGTAGGTCTTTTAATCGCGTATCAATAGTTTCTATTTTTGATAGCTCGTGAAGTTCCTTTATCGGTGTCCATTTGGGTTTGTATAGTGCCACACGCAGGGCATAATTTTGAACCCTCTGTAGCTTCTGAATGTTGGTTTTGCTCAGGTCGCTTGTTATTATGGCACCGTATTCTAGTACCGGGCGTATGAATGTTCTGTAGAGCTTGAGAAGCACATCTTTGTTTGCTCCCCAATTTCTACCTCTGATCATCTTCAGAAAATTGATATGTTTAGTAGCTCTAACCGTAATGGAGTTTACGTGACTGTTTAGACTGAGATTGCTATCTAGGATAAATCCCAAAAATTTGGCCTCTTTGTTTGCTTCTAGTTTGTGATCGTATAACTAGAGATCGATACTCGGGACTGGTTTTTTCCTTTGCTTTTTGAAGAACGTAACTTTTTTAGTTTTGGCGGCATTGAGTTTGATGCGCCACAGGGCGCACCAGCTCTCAAGATCGCGAATGGTATCCTGTAGACGATTTTTAATTATGTTTCTGGACTTGCTGGCTGTCCAAATGCCTTTTTCGTCTGAGAACTGCGATAGTTCAACAAAGTTTTTCCCTACTTTTTCTATATCATTCACATATATTATGAAAAGAAGCGGACTTAGAACCGATCCTTGTGGGGTTCCCGCTTCGAGTATTACTTTCTCTGACACCTCGCGATTAACCCTCACCTTGATTTTTCGGTTAGTTAGAAATGATGATATGATCCTTAGAATTTTGGTGGGTAATCCCATTTTCGCTAGTTTATATCTCACGCCATTGTGCCATACCGAGTCGAACGCTTTTTTTACATCCAAGAAAAGCGCGGTTCCGATTTCGTTTTGACTAAATGCTGTTTTCATATAATCGACCAGTCTGTATACGTGTTCGATTCCCTCTTTCTGACTCCTATACGCTCTTTGCCATTTGTTGAAAAAGTTGATTGATTCGAGATAGCTGCGAAGTCTCGTAGTGAGAATCCGCTCAAATATTTTCCCAACATAGTTAAGCAAGCTGATTGGGCGGTAGTTAGAAGGGTTGGTAAGGTCTTTGTTGGGTGTAGGTATCATGACTCCTGTGGCCACTTTCCAGCATTTTGAGAAGTACCCACAGGAGAGACAGCAGTTTAGGAGTTTGGTAAGTCTGCAGTAGAAGATGTTGGGGCACTGTTTCATTATTTTGTAAGAGACTTCGTCTTCTCCTGGGGACGAAGATGACCTGCATTTTCTGATTATACCCATAACCTCTTCTACGCTTATTGGTTCGGTTAATTCATGGTCGTCCCCGTCTTCATGCCTTTGGTCGAAGTTCGGTTCATTGAAAATTGAGTTGTTATCTTGGACAAATTTATTTACTTTTACCTTAAAATCGTTGTCATATCTGTTCCATTCTTGTGGAAGTTCGGCAAAAGCGCTGCATAGTTCCGTCGCTAGTCTTCAGCGCATTATTATTGGCAATTTTGCTCTTTTGGGAAGTAAGAGTTTCTTAGGTTCTCTCAGCCCATTTAGGTTTTCGGTTGCTTTTTCCCATCTCGCGCGATTGTCGTTAGCTATGGCCTTTTTTACTTCCCCATGTAGGCGATTATACGCGGTTTTAAGTTCTGCTCTTTTCATTTGATCATTCTCTGATTGGTAAGCCCGGAAGGCTTTTCTTTTTTGTTTGATTATTTGAAGAGTTGTTTGGGTTATTCTGTTTTTCCGCGTCTTTACTGTTGCTTGGGACAAATTTCATCTAGTGTACTGTTGATAACCTCGTTAAAGTGGGTGCAAGCTTTTTCTAGTTCATGAGCATTTGAGGGGTCATTTGCCTTTATTTTTACTTCAATAATGTTTCTGAAGTGGTTCCAGTCAATTTTTGATAGGTTCCTAGATTCTATGTCTCTGTCGTGTTGTTGTTGTTGTTGTTGTTGTTGCTGTTGTTGTTGTTATTCTGGCTGTTATTATTTTGCTATGTGGTCTGTAGGGGGTCTTTCTTGCAGCGGTGTCTGGTCTGGTCTGGTGTGTTTGTGGTACTAGGTTATCTGTCTCTGCCGTGGCTGAAATTAAAAAATATAAGATGATTAAAGTCCCCCCCCCCCCCCCCCCCCCCCCCCCCGTCTTCTGTTCCCGTGTTGTGGTGGTTTGGCTGTGTGGCTGTTCTGTTTGATGTTGTCGTGGTTGATTGTCACTCGTGTCTTGTGTGTTTCTTCGGGCAAGTATAGTCTGCCACTTGGGTGAGTGTTGGAGTAAGCACTTGCAGTGATACAAAAAGATACACAGAAATAGTGCAAATGGCAATAGCGTTGTTGAACTTCCGAGTGCCATGACTGACCATATCCATTGACCCCCGTATTTATTCAAAACGTTAAAACAACAACACCCTAGCACGATATTCGATAGGCTAATTCTTAATTAGTAAGACTCTTCATACCTGATAATCGTGATCTTGAAGCATTGTCTCGACGCTTCAAGATCACGATTATCAGGTATGAAGAGTCTTACTAATTAAGAATTAGCCTATCGTGATCTTGAAGCATTGTCTCGACGGACAACATCACCGTGCACCAGTTGCCTTTTTTCACTGTACGCAGTTGATATATACGGCTTACTACACGACTGTTCAAATCGTTCAAATCGTTCAAAGGAGAATAGAGTAGAAAACAGAATGGCATCTTTTATGAAAAAGTCTTCTTTAAATACCCAGGAAAAGAGGAGGGAGGAGAATAAAAGAAGGAAGCAGGACAGGAGGGATAAAGAGAATATTGCAAGGAGGGTTTCATCCCAAGGGAGCAAGGTAAGTCCTAACCTATTTACTGTTAATAACTCCAATGTGGGGGGTGACGATATGACAAACCGTACCAAGTCAGATTGTGAGAGGTACTCTCCTGCCCAGTTCATGGAAGAACTGAGAGGACTTAGGGAACAGATAGTTCACCTCACTAAAAAAATAGAAGAAAAGGATGCTAAACTCCACCAACACCTGTTTCACCTGTCAGGGAGATTCAGGTTGTGGCGGAGGTCCACAAGGTCCCTGAAAATCAAAACGTAACTACACTTGCTAGTGAAATAGTGTTAGACACCGAAGAGACTAGGGGGCAAAAAACGTACGCTGAAGTAGCGGGAGGGGTCAAAGTTACCCGGGAGGTGATTGCAAGGGGCGAACTGGTTGCTCAGCCGTCAGAAAGTAGAGACGAGTTAGGTTTGCAGAACCCCGTCGATCCACTGAATTGCAAGGCTTTCTGCCCTGACAAAGATATCATCGAAATGTTGGCCTCCCAGAAAGGTCTGGGTTACAGTCAGGTCAAATAACCAGAGGACTGGGTTAGTACCACTACATCCACCAAAACGCCAAACAAGAGAAAGAAATTAAGTTTAGATCCTGAGGGGGAAACACAGGAGTTAGTGGATGAGGAGGGGTTCATTCACACTGTCGATGGACAGGCAAAAAAAGTGAGGAAATGCCCCTCCTCCCCCTCTAACACCTTTGCCTCCGCCTCTGGATCAGGGTCTGAGCAAGCCTCAGATCTGAATACCTCACCCGGTATCGCATCTCTCATGGAAAAACCATGGAATAAGGTAGTAGTAAACAATATTGATCACCAAAAAAATCTTAACCAAAACTCCAACAACAACAGGGGGAAGCGGAATCCCCTCGCTTCCACCAATGCCACAGGTCAGGATAAGGAAAAGGGCAAAAACAACCAAAAGAACAACAAAGGACCCCCCCCCCCCCCCTTGGATTCATAGTAGTAATCACCAGGGTTCACCCTGACACGCCAAGGGAACTCATAAATCAAGGGTTACAGAATTGCAAATGGGAAAGATTTACGTCCAAGGCCACCGGGAAGTCGACCTGGAAAATCAAAGCCATATGCCCAAATCGGGAAACCAAATCAAAACTGTTAGCCAATGGAATACATATCAATAATAGGCGACACATGGCGGAGGAATACAGAAGTACTCCTCCCCCGATACAATGCCACAAGTGTCAGAAGTTCGGACATTTAGCCAACAAATGTAGAGGGACCTTAACCTGCATGATGTGTGGAGGTAATCACCTCACCAAATCATGCAGATTAGAGTCCCCCTCCTGTCCCAATTGTAAAGGGGACCACCCTAGCAACTACCGCGGGTGTCCCCATTACAAGAAGGTAAAAACAAATATAGAACTCAAAAACCTAAACCTAACCAAGCCTGACAATGCCTCACCCCCCCCCCCCCCCCCCCCACGTTGTGTGCTCCCTTATCGCAGGTGCACTTCACTCAGTATTGGAGAAGCATATAAACACCAACTTAGGTGACATCTGTCGAGATGTCAGCCGATCTGCTTCTCGGCTGTTCAAGACCCAGATCTCTGAATCCATAGTCAAGGCCGCCATCAAAATTAACTAAAGCCACCGCTTATCTCTATCCAAACACCGCGACTAAATGTCACCCCCCTATGAATAAGTTACAAATAGCCGTGTGGAACGCTAGAAGCGTTAGCAATAAAAAACTTCAAATGAGCCGATACTTCGAAGGCACAGACATTGTCTGCATCTGCGAAAGTTGGCTTCAACCCAGCAGAAATTTCTCAATAAGTGGGTTCAGCAGTATTAGAAGAGACCGACTAACCACCACAGGTGGCGGCGTCGCTCTTCTAATAAAGCAGAACATCAAAACCAAAACCATAAAAACTAATCACCTCGATGCAGAGGTGATTGCTACTGAAATCACTGTAGACAATAAAAACATCGCGATTGTTTGTTATTATAACGACCCAAGCAAAATTGTTTCTGACACTGTCTTTGAATTCTTTACGAGGAAATACAAACACTGCATTTTCCTCGGCGACTTCAATGCCAAACACTTGTACTTTCGCTGTAACAAAACCACCCCTAACGGTGAAGCCCTCCTTGAAATCACTAAAAAGCATAACCTTCATGTGGTTATGAATGACAGCTCTGCAACTTATATCAGTAATAACCCATTATTCTCATCCGAGATCCTCGATCTAATTATCGCCAGTGACTCTCTGATAAATCACATAGATGACCACTGGGTCGGCGATGATGACTTAGGCAGTGATCACCTCCCGGTCCATGCCTCACTGCTGCTAGGAAATGGCCCACTCAGGTACCCCCCCCCCCCCACCCCCCACACACACACTCTCCGCAGAAATTTTAGAAAAATTAATTGGAACCTCTATCGTGACATCATCGATGTCAAACTCACAAACACCCCCCCCCCCCACCCCCACCCCACCCCACCCCATCCAATGCAGCGGAACTCGAAACCCAATGCGAGGGCATAGAGAAAATCATTAACTCAACCCTAAGCGAAATATGCCCAAGAGAAGAAGTACGCCCCTGGAGAAATACTATCTCGGGCGATACACTCTCACTAATCAAAACTAAACGGAAAGCTCTTCGCGCTCTTAAAACCGAAACTGACCCCGGTAAGAAAGCTGACCTCAAAAAAACATACAACCGCCTTCATGTGGAGGTCAAGAAAGCCCTCCAAGCTGAAAAACAAGCAAACTGGGAAAAGGCAAAAGCCGATCTAAACGGAGTCCAGGATGCCAAAAAATTCTGGGACTCCTTCAAAACCCTAACTGGGCAAAAAAACAAAAGCCGCAAAGCCGCAGGCAAACCTCTTAAGAAGGAAGACGGTTCCTTCACGCGCACCGACAAAGACAACGCCGACACCTTTGCAGACCTCCTAAGAAAAACGCATCGCCCGCATCAAGGCGCGGGCAACGATGACGCCGCCATAAACGCCATTGATGACTACATCAATGAACACCCTGATATCTTCCGTGACCCCAAATTCGATAACGAGCCAGAAGACGGGGATGACGATGACTTCGTCACCCCCATCACTAATGAGGAAATCATCAACGTCATAAAAAATGCAAAAATTCCTCCTCACCTGGCGAAGACGAAGTAAGCTACAAAATTCTAAAACAAAGCCCATTCTCCCTAATCGAAAAACTAAACAAACTGTTCAACGCATGCCTCACCCATGGCTACTTTCACAGATGCTGGAAAAAAGCCATTGGTGTCATGATATCAAAACCGGACAAGGACCCCTCCGATCCAGCCAGCTACCGCCCAATCAGCCTACTCAGCTGCATTGGTAAGACATTCGAACGAATCCTTACCAATCGGTTCAGGGGGCACCTTGAAGACAACGATTTTTTCAATAGATGGCAAAGAGCCTACAGAAACCGTAAAGAAGGCACCGAACATGTCCACCGACTAGTCACCCAAATGAAAACTGCCATCAACAATCAGCAAATAGGCGCGGCAGTCCTGTTAGACGTCGAAAAAGCATTTGACCCCCTTTGGCACAATGGAATGCGCTACAAATTATCAAAAATGAGACTCCCCAAGAAATTGCTCAGGTTACTATCCTCTTTCTTAAATGATCGCGAAATTAAAGTCAGAGTAAACAATGAAATGTCTGACAGTGTCCCCCTTGAAGCAGGCACCCTCCAAGGATCCGTCCTAAGCCCCCCCCCCCCCCCCCCCCCCTTTACATCTTCTACGTAAATGACCTTAACTTCTCTGAGGATCGTGTTCAAGTCTCCCAATTCGCGGATGATAAAGGCCTCTGGGACTCTAACAATACGGCCAATCTGCTCCAAAAACCCCTGCAACGCGCTTTCGATGACCTAGAACAATGGTGTGCCAAATGGAGAATTAAGCCAAACGCCAATAAAACCCAACGAATCACCTTTACTCGCAAGAAAAATAAACGTGATTTTGACCTAAAACTTATGGATAACACCCTCCCGGAATGCAAAGAAGCGAAATTCCTGGGCATCACCATTGATCAAAAACTGTCCTTCAACAAACATACCGACGACATGGCGAAAAAAGCTACCAAACGAATTAACTTACTGAAAATGCTTAAGCGAATTTCATGGGGGGCCAACCAGTCCACCCTACTCATACTATACAAATCTTTGTGCGCCCAGTACTCGAATACGGTGCAATCATACTAACTGATCTCAACCAAACTAATATGGGTAAACTCCAGAGGGTCCAAAACCACGCGCTTACACTCTAAAATCGGTTGGGTTAAAAATCAACCCAAATCGACTGGGTTGAGTGAATATGAACCCAAATTGGGTTCATATTCACTCAACCCAGTCGATTTGGGTTGATTTTTAACCCAACCGATTTAGAGTGTAGAGTTGCCCTCCGCGCACCATGGGACACACCCATCAAAACACCCCACGACAGGGCCGATATCCCCACCATTAAAGACCGCCTAGCCACCCTGGCCGCGAAAAATCATGACCGGTTATCCGACAGCGAACTAATCTCCGAACTTGGAGTAATTTACGAAAGCCGACAAAAGCCCAAAAATTGTAACCAAAACTAAGACCGCTCAAATAAAAACTAGGGAATGATAAGGTGAACCAACAGGTAGAAAAACAGCTTAACTGTGGCCTTCTACCAGAAAGGGCTGCCCTCACCGACTCAAGTAAAATTACATCAGGATTAAATACTGTTAAAAACTAAATAAACAGGGAACGAGAATGTGAATAAACAGGCAGAAAAACAGCTTAACTGTGGCCGTCTACCAGAAAGGGCTGCCTTCACCGACTCAACTAAAAGTTACATCAGGAATAAATACTGTTATAAAAATTAATAATAAATAGGGATCTGCGATCCCCGACGCCCCCGAATACCCCTAAACTAAATTAAAATAAATAAGTCCGCAACCAGCGAAGGGTACAACAGGAAAGAAACACCCTCGGGTGTGGTCTAGTGTGCTAGACCTGTTGCCCTCCCGCTGACAGCCTCGGAAGCTCAACCCGCATTAAACGATCGCGATCCCCGGCACCCTCAACTTCAAATAAACTTAAACTAACCTAAATAAAGCCACTTCCAGCGAAGGACACAACAGGAAAGAAACACCCTCGGGTGTAGTCTAGTGTGCTAGACCTGTTACCGTCCCGCTGCAAACTCACTCGCAAACTAGGAAGCTCATCCCACTTAAAACGCTCGCGATCCCCGGCACCTTAAAACTAAATAATAAATAGGGAACGATTGGGGTCCCAAGCACGAGAGGATGTTACTGCTCTTACGAATGTAATGATTCGTGCATTTCATACTCTCCCCCATAGCGACAAGCACACACACAGCACAATACCACACGAGAGTATGTTACTGCTCTTACGAATGTAAAGATTCGTGCATTCCATACTCTCCCCACGCACACAGCAGATACCACAAAGACACGCAACTAAAGAGGTACTACTTTTATCTTTACAGTTTACATATTCTAATGAAAACTAATTCTACCTTCTTCTTTTAAGCAGGTACACAGAAGATGTTTTTTGACCAGCACCCCAATAACCGCTACAGACAGTCTAACCGTTATGGAAACAGTCACCCCCATGGTTCCTGAACATCCTCCGCTCCATCCCTAAAAGTGGTCAACCACTTTAAGGGAGGCGAGCGTTGGTCCTGCGTCCCGCCTCTGCCCCTTTTTATAAGCGCAATGCGCATCTTTTGGTCCCACCCCAATAGGATTACAATGCAGGTCTGCCCCCGAACCAGGGAAGTTCGGGTCTTCTTCTTCTTGGTGGTCCCCGAAAGGGGTCGTTGTTGTTTTCGTCCAAAGAGTCCAACCAAACAGAGACAGCCTGAGGCAGATTATACTTGCCAGTGATGGCCATCACTCATAATCATCCTCGAAGCGGCAGACTATACTTGCCCGAAAATCCAGATCGACTGCACCCTCGGGGAGAGGTAGTACCTTTGTGAGAGGACCCAACCTCTCACACTGGTCCTCACCCAAGGGTTCAACCGACATCAGCCAAAAGACCATCACGACGCAACTGATGACACCGGCAGAGTACCCGAAGCAGTTCCTCCTTCAACACGCCTAGACATGTGAGAACGAATCACCTACAGTCAACGAGGGTCGAAAGGGGCTTGTCCGCCATATCGTCCCTGCGCGCCTTCGGCGCGCGAAATCACTCCTTTCGATTCGATTGTCTCGACATTATCTGGGTTTCTAACTCTCCAATTTTTTTGATTATAATCACAACATATGAAACCATGCTCTTCATTCATTGTCTCGGAACTGGGCCAAGATTTCTAACTTTCTTTATTCTTTGTCGTAATTGAACCACATGAAACTTGTCTTCACATAGAAAAACGAGTATTGCTCGTCGCATAATTGTTGAAGATTTACATTGTTTATCTGTCTCCGTGATTTAGTCAGGTTGAAAAAAGAGGGTTATCAGTTCTCAATTCAAATTTATTTATTTATTTGTTGGTGTTTAACGACACTTTAACAGCCAGTGTCATATCTTGTCGGTGACAGGTTTAAGGGTGAAGGAAGCCGGAGTACCCGGAGAGAACCACCGAACAACGAAGAGCACCTGCCAGCTCCTCAACGTCATAACTCTGGGCAATACTACACACTGCATAGCAGTACTATGCACTGCACAGCACAGGTAGGGTTAGATAGGTTGAAGACATGTGCACCTCGACGTGCAGTATGTCTCAGAACACGGCGTCATCGTGCCCCCAGGTGAGTAATCGGGGTAACGTGCCTTGCCCAAGGACACAACGCGGGAATTCGAATCAATCACTGAATGGTCACCTATCCACAGACTAACCGAGCGCAGCGTTGCTTAACTTCGGTGATTTGACGAGTATCGGTTTCGCCAACGCCTCCGCGCCCCTGTCAATCCAAAGGGTGCTACGGTATAGCCATGGCAACAATGTACACCCTCCCCCCTCCACACACACCAAAAAGTACGCAGTACCAACTATCATATTCACCCTCTCCTACACACACATACTGATATGTCGATGACAATCTCTTCAATTTTAATTCAGTTCCACCCCCCCCCCTCCCCCGCCTCTCATTCGCCAAAGCTTCTTAGCAAGAATCAATATTTAACACTGTTCGTATTTTACGAGATTCGGTGTGTCTCTGCTGCACAATAATGTGGCATATGCAGACTTGGGCTGGTATAATTTATTTATTTATTTATTTATTTATTTATTTATTTATTTATTTATTTATTTATTACATGGGGCGGGTGGGTCAGAAGGGATTAGAATGGCAAAGGATCACATTTTCACGTCTAAACAACCTTCAAGTTTTTTATTTTATTCTATAAACTGGGTAACGTTGGGGTTAAATTAATTCTTTAAAATCTCCCTCGAAGAAACTGCTTCCCCATAAAATTGTGAATAATAAAATAACGCTTTCTTTAGACGAGAACATCAATCGGTCCGTGTAAAAAAGCTGGGAGTTGTTTTCTTAAATTCAAAAGATGTCACTTGGGCGGCAACATGGTTGAACAAGGGTCAAAGGGGAAGTAGGAGTCATTGTTTTTTGGAATTTCACAGTGAGTCAGTCAGAGAGTAAAAACATTAGCAACGCCTTCAACGACAATAAAAAGATCTCAAGAATTGATGTGTTGCACTAAAGACAAACCAAAAGAAGCCGAGTGATTACCTTATAGGCATTGAAATTTAAATAATAAAAAACCCTACCTTTCAGAAGGGTCTAACAAGTGGAATTGCTCTCTCTCTCTTTCTCTCCATTGTTCTAAAATTTTAACCCAAATCAGGCATTTCTACGCCTTTTCAACCCAACACAAGCAGAAAGATCCTTTTAGTTGCCTTGCACCCCTAGCCCCGAAATTTCCGACGGACACATTTTCCGAACTATTTTTAGGAGAGGCCACCCGCCACTCTCCCACCGCTGCCTAATCTTCACCACTTATTATACTTATTATCATACCAGTGATTTAGAGAACTATACACGATACTTTACTTTTTAAATAAAAAATGGCTTGGATCGGGTGAGGTTTCTCTCCGAGGCGTTTTGTTGAAGGGGATTCTGTCCGTGTGTAAGGGGAGGGACCGGGTCCAAAGAAAAATTTGTTCTGGCCCTGTTATCTGATAGTATTGGGTGTTATTGGGTATTACTGGGTGTTATTGGGTAGTACTATTATTGGGTGTTATTTGGCAGAAGCGCGCGCAAAAGCAGCCCGAAGGGCTGCTTTGAAGCAAGCCTCATAGACAACGTGTACGTGAAATTGGAAAAAAACAAGGAATGCTATGCCATCCAATCTAAACCGGAAACCGGAAGTAAACACATGGGGAACCCCAGCTCTCGTTTTCAGAAGCGAACAAATCGAATGACGCCCCCTAAAAAGCGAACGGTATAATGCGAGATTTCTCCTTAGATCATTCCATGCAGACTGTGCATAATTTATTGAACATGCTTTTCAAAATTAAAGTTTTTCCAAACAAACTCAACTGTCGTTTGCTTTGCTGACTAAATGACAGAAATTGTCGAAAAGCTAAATGTTCCCATATATGCACATTGGATTTCATCGTCTGCTGGCTGGCTGTTGTGATCCCGCTGTTGTGATCCCGCTGTTGTTCGATTCAGCGGAGTATTGTGTCACGTGATTTATCTGTTTTGCATTTGCAAAACGCTGTTCACTTCAAACCAACACTGTGTGTTATTGGAACAAAGTGAACCGAAAACAGACAGGTCAATGGTGTCGTCGCATGACTTCCCTGGCAACCACATCGCCCCTTAGCAACCGGTTAACTACTGGTCCGATTTTGACCAAATTCGGTATACGAACCCAAAATGCATTGCAAATAAAAACAGACATATCAATGTTGACGTCTCGTGACTTCCCTAGCAACCACAGGGCGCCTTTAGCAACGGGCTAACTACTGGGCCGATTTGGACCAAATTCGGTATACGGACCCAGAATGCATTGCAAATGAAAACAGATAGATCAATGATGACGTCACTGACTTCCCTAGCAACCAGAGTGCCCCTTAGCAACGGACTAACTACTGGGCCGATTTTGACCAACTTCGGTATACGGACCCAAAATGCATTGCAAATAAAAACAGACATATCAATATTGACGTCTCGCACTTCCCTAGCAACCAGAGCGCGTCCTTAGCAACCGGCTAACTACTGGGCCGATTTGGACCAAATTCGGTATACGGATCCAGAATGCATAGCAAATGGAAACAGATAAATCAATGATGACGTCACGTGACTTCCCTAGCAACCAGAGCGCACCCTTAGCAACGGGCTAATACTGGGCCGATTTTGACCAAATTTGGTATATGGACCCAAAATGCATTGCAAACGAAACAGACAGGTCAATGGTGTCGTCGCGTGACTTTCCTAGCAACCATAGCGCCCCTTTAGTAACGAGCTAACTACTGGTCCGATTTTGACCAAATTCGGTATACGGACCCAAAATGCATTGCAAATAAAAATACATATCAATGCTGACGTCTCGGGACTTCCCTCGCAACCACAGCGCGCCCTTAGCAACGGGCTAACTACTGGGCCGATTCGGACTAAATTCGGTATACGGTCCCAGAATGCTTTGAAAATGAAAACAGATAGATCAGTGATGACGTCACGTGACTTTCCTAGCAACCAGAGCGCCCACTTAGCAACGGGCTAACTACTGGGCCGATTTTGACCAAATTCGGTATCTGGACCCAAAATGCATTGCAAATGAAAACAGACAGATCGAAGTTTACGTCTTTTGATTTCCCTAGCAACCAGAGCGCCCCCTTAGCAACGGGCTAACTAATGGGCCGATTTTAACCAAATTCGGAATACGGACCCAAAATGCATTGCAAATGAAAACAGATAGGTCAGTGTTGACCCCACGTGACGTCATTAACAACCAGAGCTCCCCCTTAGCAACGGGCTAACTACTGGGCCGATTTTGAACAATTCGGTATGCGGACCCAAAATGTATTGCAAAAATCCAGAAGCACAGGATTAGCAGTTTCATAATTACTCTCAGAATCATCTGTTGTGATAACTACAAACAATACCGGTACGTCGGAATTTTTTTCAGTGAAATTAATGAAAACGGCTTATTGAAATTGGCACATAAAGCTCTAGGCCTATTTACTTCAAACGACAAGTCCGTGCTGTCTTGTGAAGTGTGTATGTCTGTGCTGGCTTGTGTAGTTTGTATGTCTGTTGGGCAAATCGCCCAGAAACCTGGTCCAAATCGTCCACAAACATGGACCGAATCATCCAATAGTCTGGTCCGAATCGGCCAGAAATATGGTCAGAATCGTCCATAGATCTGGGTGCGAAACGTCCTGTATAAAAATCTGGTCCGAATCATGAAACTACATTTGTGATACTCAGTCTTATTATTTTAAAGATGGCCTTTTCAGTAAAACTGCATTGGAATATTATCATCGTCCTTTTTTGCACAGCACTGCTGTATTTTCTTGTAGTGGCTACTAAACGTTGGTAATAGTAACAATAAATGCTACACGCTATTTGTTAAAAAATAAAAATGAACGCAGTAAATTCCGTAACTCATCGGATAAATTGCGGAAAACAACGACGCCATAATTATATCTTCCAATCAAAGCAATGATAAAATTATCTTTCAATCCGTGGATTGGAAAATATCTTCCAATCAAAACGCAGATAAAAGTAGTTATCTCGAAATATGGTTGGTCCCCTATTCTTTACCAGTAAATGTAGGCCTGCAGCACATTAGGCCTAATGCATCACTTTCGCTCGCTTTTAGGTTTGCCTAAATTTCATATTATATTGTAGGTCTGATATGTTTTTAGGGGGAAATAAATCTACAAGACAGCATGTACATGCATTAGTTCACAACGCAAAATGTTTTGTTGGACGACCCCTTAAACACTGTTTTAAATTTTGCTAAGTTTATGTCATTATAATTTGAAAAACACTGTGAGTTGCGCGCGCTTCTTGGTTTTACCAAAGTTCATATTATTGGGTGTTATTGGGTAAATCGACGTGCCGTCGGTGGCCTTCAGTATTTAGTAGGAGCGCTAGCTTATTAACGGCCCTCGACGAAGGCCGGAAATAAACCTTTGGGTTGTTATTCACCCTCTCGGGTCGTTAATTAGTACCAGGGAGGTTGATTCTATACTCCGTGTTAGTACGAACGAACGAACGCACCAATTCGTGTCGTGACGTGCAGCCGGGTTTTTTCGATGAGTCAGTTTAGCGTGTGCGCGTGACGTCAAAAGGGTTTTCCCAGTGATCGTGACCTGACGAAGCTTCCATGGCGAAACGAGTTGTCGATAAACCACTAAGTTAAAACCGAAATGCGTTAATTTCCAAACGAGAAACAATAAAATTGCTCGTACATTTCTTGAGATATCATTTTTAGGAGGTGACTGCATTTGTAATGTGAACCATGGCAGGTGAGATATTTGGAAATTTTAACTTCAAAATACAGAGGTGAGAGTCCAGCTTGCATTTTTGCATGGATTCGCTCTGCGAAAATGTCTCACTTTAGAAATTTATACAACGACCAGTTTGCAGCTTTCTTGCATTATTATTGTCCATTCAGTCCTATCAGCACAGCTGTTTTTATGCAGCAGTGTCAAGGAAGCTTTTATAATTTTTAATCGACTATTGCAAGCAGTTAAAATCTATTGTAGCAACTTGCTCGTGACACAAACAGTTGGCAATGGCATTGTTGCTGGGTTGTCGGAACACTTGTTCAAAACAAAGTGGTCATTGCAATGCAAACTTTTGTAAAGGATAAAAATAAGACTATGTCCCACGCGAGCGAAGTATAACGTGAATAATAATGAAGTATCAATAGATTGAATTAATAAAGTGGAACATTTATAACCCTCTTACATGTATATGACGTGACCTGTCGTTATCAGGAAGTGAAATCGGTCCTCCAAAACTACTATGGCCACTGACGGTTAACGATGGCCACCCGTTTTAACCACAATTATCAATTTTAAAAACATAATTCCAATTGAATAATAATTATTTTATGTGGGGTTTGTAAATTAATTGCTTTTTTCAGAAAAAGCATGAAAATAGTTCAAAGTCTATCTCCACATCCAGTGCAAGAAAGCGATCGTCACTGATGGCCACTCGACTCAAGCCGTTTCAAAGATCTCTGCCAACTGAAAAAGTATAATATAACAATAACATGAGTTTGGAGAGCATTACAGTTTATTAACGGCCCAAGAGGAATGAATAACAGCCCGAGGGTTTATTACCGGCACGATCTAGACAAAGTCGAGGGCCGTTAATAAGCCAGAGGGCTGTTATTCATTCCTCAAGGGCCGTTAATAAACCAGGTCGCTCGACAAAATCATGTTATTACATGACCGGAAGTGGGCGTCAGGCTGTTAATGAATTTTGTTTTCATTAACGCCTGCAGCTCGCTTCCGGTTGCATGGCATCATTCATGAATTTCTGAGTCTTACCGCCCAGCTAAACTCTATTAATATACTAGAGAACGCCCGCAAAAGTGGTGATAATTCCCATTAATTTATCTGTATTTCGTGAGGAGTGGTCATCTTCAGCACTTGGTTTGGGAAATTAAATTATTTTTTTCAGCCAAAACCTTATAATAGGTAAAAATCCATTTCCCCATTCAGTGAATGAAAGCGATCGTCACTGATGGCTACCGATGGCCACCCGATTTAACCACAATTATCACGTTTAAAAACAAAATTCCAATATTTATTTGGTGTGGGGTGACCATTTCCAACAATTAGTTTAGTAAATTAATTGGATTTTTTCAGCAAAAAGCATATAGTAGGTCAAAGTCCAGTGAGTGAAAGTGATCATCACCGATGGCTGCTCAACCCCAGCCATTTCAAACATGTTTGCCGACTGTAATTGACTGTAAAAGTATAATTCCCATAATCAATCTTCTTTAAGCTTTGGATAATCATATTCTTCCAATTTGTGAATAAATATTCGACGAATTCGGAGCAAAAACGGGGAGACTGTTTCTGATATGACTTGAATCTTTTACTCTTAGGCTGTCGAAATTACCAGTGGTCATCTAATTCCTGTCAATTTCCATAAAATTCGGGTATTCAAAGTGAGCAAGCAAACCTGGCTCTTAACAATATGAGAATAACATGAATGAATGGTTTCGCGCGCCGAAGGCGCGCAGGGACAGAATTGAGAAACAAGCCCCTTTCGACCCTCGTTGACTGTATAGTTTTGTCATGTCAGAGCGTGGCAGAGGAGGGAAAGAGTAAAGGTGTTCAGCGGCGTCTGTGTCTCCTGCGGTTTTTCTTGGTGGGAGGAGGATGCGTTGGAGAGATAGATGTTGGCGTTCTTGGATCTGGAGGATTAGTAGGTTCCTTGGTAGTGAATGGCCTGGTACTAGCTGCTGTTTCTTCTTGAGGTTTCCTATAGTTTTGTAAATTTATTGTGAGGATTGTCCTGATTAAGTGTGCTGGAAATTGTTTGGATACATAGAAGCTGTAGTTGTTTTGGACTGTGGCTCGGGTGTTATCGTCCTCGATCTCCTCCCCAAGGAATGCCTCCGCGGACTTCGGAAGCTCTCCTCCTGGTCCAAAGAAGCTGGAGAAGCAAGAGCTGGAAGGGTGAAAGGTGCATCATCAGAGACAGGTTCCTGCACCATTGACAGAGCTTCCTCCTCCATCTCCTCTTCAGATGAAGAGTCTGATGAGCTGGAGAATGAACTGTCACCTGACGACCCATGGTCCTCCGGACCCTCCTCCTGGGAGAGGGGTGCCGGGCTGGACAAGGGTTGTTCAGGGGTGACAGGCGTTGTCCCCTTGACGCCCTCACTTGCCTCCTTCTCTTCCTTTTCCTTCTTCTTCTTCACCAGGAACTCCGTCATTCGGCGGGCATCTCGTCGTCTGGTGGAGGGTCCCTTCTTTCTTATTCTCTTCTTCTTGATGGTGGCTGTGGCTGTACTACTCCAGCTGCCTTCATCCAGCTTTTCTGTGTCACTAGGAGGGTGACCAGTGTGAGGGGAAATCCCCTCACGAAAGGTGCTACACCTCTCCGAGGATGCTGGTTCCGATTCTTGATCAAAATCCACTGTCAGGTGAATTTTACCCTTGAGCACCTGGATACTCCAGGTGGTGGCAAGGGTAGCCTTCACTCTGACAAGTGTCTCTTGGATTACCAGTGGGAGCTCCATTGATCAGTTGTTAGCACCTCGGAGTCCAAGGTGCGAATGTGAAATCAATCATGTGAATGTGACTTCGATCATGCGAATGATGAAAAGAAATGAGCGATGAGAATAAGTCCTCAAGGAGTTGAATTTATTTTTCATAAAATATGTTAACAAAAAACCCAAACAGTCACCAGTGATGGCAACCAATTTGAGTTGTCTTTTGATACTATGATAATTGCTTTCACACCTCCTGCAGGCCTTGAAATGAATTGTACATACATGTACATGTATATTGATAACATGAAAGGGAGTAGAGTACTGAGAAATGTTTCATTAGTTTTACCGTTGAAAGTTTCCACGCTTACATCGACGATCCGAGAAAATTCTGTACGCCTCATCTCTCAATGTCTTTTACTAATAATTGTGATGCTAAGGTTTGATAGGCCTAGGGACCTCTTCCTCTGTCCACGGTTCCAGTGCAGTTGGATTATGTGGGGGTTGGTTATGTGATTCCCTCCATCCTATTGTCTATTCAGCCTGTAGTAAACAATTGTAAGGTAGGTTGATAAGAAATTTAAATTGTATAGTAAATTTCCTTTCTTATTATACCTTCCACAATTGTTTACATGGAGTCTCTCCCATCTTCTTATTCGGGTAAGAATCCTTCTTCCCCGCTGATCACATAACTCCCATGTTGGCGGATTCAAAAGAATGATTCATTAGTTACTGCCTGTGCACTGGTGCCAGAAGCCATGGATCTGTATTAGGAGAAGAGCGTCCCCTACTGGGTGTGTGCCGGTAGCACTCGACCCAGTTTTATCTTATTTTTTCTTGGTGCTTTTGCACCACTTTTCTTTCCCAAATCCCCTGGGAAAGATCAAAATAGAGAGTATATTTTCCGAGTTAGGGTCTTCCACTGTAGTGCAAGCCTGTAGTAAACAAGTGTGGTAGGTATAATAAGAAAGGAAATTTACCATAAAATTTAAAGTTCTGTAGAAACTTTAGTGAATGACTTGGCATTGCTGGATGTTTCTATTTAATTCAGTCCCTTCTTGGACAAGTTGAGCTGCAGTGCTGTTGACACTTTCATTACGAGTAATATGGGCAGGCTGAATTTTATGTGTGATGTCTCATTAACCCTTCAAACCGAACTATTAATGTCAAGATACAACATTAATTGAGCAATGTTTTAATTCATTGTGATAAGTGCATCCATTGTTGATTGTAACCTTAGAGAAAATTCCGTAGTGTCCATTCTCTGAAGCAGAAAGGCCAGAGACATCACATGGCTTTTATTTTTAGTGAAATTGCATATGATACACAGAATTCATCACATATGAAATTAATATCAGATTCCCAATAAGTTCATTGCATTGCTTGGCCTCTTTTAGTAAGGATTGCAGCTTGACTCAAGTATTGAAACTTCGGATTAGTCCAGGATTGGTCAATAGTGAAATAATGGTCCATTTTTCAAAAAGTTTATTTTTGAGTCCTGGATTTGGTGAAGGTAGAAAGTTCCAAATCCGAATTTGCATCAAAAAGCCCTTCTAGGAATGGCCTGTCTGATTCAGGTTGGTAAATGCTGAAGACAACTCCATGCACTGAGTGTTCTCGACATCCAGGTATTGATTGTTTCCCTGCTCAAAGATGACTGGGACACATCATCCAACAGTCAGAAATCTGGTCCAATCACTCCAGCATAAGAACTCACATTACAGTCTTCTGATTTTTAAGGCGACGTTTCACTCCTGCGCATCATCACACATGTAATTTGTGAGTAGACAACTCTGCGCCTCGGTTCCACCTAGCGAGTGATTAACCCTTTCTTAAAGAATCTGCACCATCTGCCACTTAATATTCAAATTGTGCAATATAAAAAAAATTCAACAAAACCATATCATGTGCCCCATCATTGGTACAAGCTCATTCCAATGAGTTAGGGGGTGGGGGAACATGATGTGTTTTTTTTTAATGTTCATCTCACCTTCTATCCGCCGTCCAGCCTTCCGGTGTGAACTTTACATTATCGACTTCTCCTCATAAACCACTGGGCTGTATTCAACCAAATTTGATGTACATGTTCCTTATCATATGTCAATTCAAATAAAGTTGCCGCACCCACAGAGGGCATCAGAAGGGGCATTTCTCTGATAGCATTATTAATTCTTTTCCAAAATTAAAAAATATCTTCAGAACTATCAATTAAAATCTTTTGATATTTTGTATACAACATCTCTAGGGGTTCAGATTCATGTTTGTTCAAATCGAGTTCGTGTGTTGACATTTGGGCTCCCAAATTTTAAATTAGTGCAATATGAGGAAATTTCTTTAAAAATCGTCTTTAGATCCACCAGTCAGAATGCTTTCATATTTTGTATACAACATCTCTAGGTGGGTTAGATTCAAGTTTGTTCAAATCGAGTGCCTGGATTAATATTTGGGCTCTATATTGGAGCCCAAAGTTTAACTTAGTGCAATGGGAGGAAATTTCTTTAAAAATCTTCTTCTTCAGATCTACCAGTCAGAATCTTTTCATATTTGATATACAACATCTCTAGAGGGAGGGGGGTCAGATTCATGTTTGTTCAAATCGAGAGCCTGCTTTAATATCTGGGCTCTGTATTGGAGCCTGAAGTTTAACTGACTGCAATATGAGGAGATTTCTTCAAAAATCTTCTTCAGATCCACCAGTCAGAATCCTTTCATATTTGGTATATAACATCTCTAGGTGAATTAGATTTAAGGTTGTTCTGTTTGAGTCCCTGGCTTAATATTTGGGCTCTATGGGGGGGGGGGGGGGGGGGGGGGGAGAGAGGGAGGGCAGGTAGGTTAGGTTGAAGATTGTTCAAATCCATTCCTTAGTGTTTTTCCCTAGAATTTGCCTTTCAAACTGCAGTGACATAACAAACCTTGGAAGTTTGGCAGTGCTTGTCTACAGCTGATAGAATTGGAAGCAGTCCTATGATAATAATCATCTGACTTGAAGGCTGGAGTTATGAATAATTTTATGACTTCATTCCTCTGTAGTGTTGATGAACCATGACTAACTGAATGTGACCCAAAATACTGCTTTGAACCACTTTGTCAGGTGATCGATTAAGGCCCCTTGGAGCCTCTTGTTTGAAGTGTTGGGTGAAAAAATAAAAATAAAAATTTTAATATCATGTATTTTCTGTAAAGGATTAAAATCTATTCACGTGAAATAGGCCAAATTATACGAGTGCACAAAAATGTGAACAGTGCACCATGAATTATGCCGGGACTCAACAATAGCTTGGTTCACTTCAAATGGTAGTGACTAGCGAGCAGTATAAAGCACACCTCCCATTTTCAAAATTGAAGGACTGACATTAGGATGGAATATTATTCTCGCTGACCAGTCGGGATACCAGTTCTGATGATATACATCTACATGTGCAGGACTGTGTAGCATCGATAGATTAGAACACCTCTCCAACAATATCTGGGCCACCATCAAAACGGGAATACTTCATAAAACAGTAGTTGTGATATTTTTCGCTTTTCTCTCTATAACCATGATGAAATATTCTGATTTTTTTGCCTCAGTAGATCCATTTGCGAGTTCACCTGGTTTCTTGCAAAATTAAGTTTTGCAGTTTTATGCCACATGGTCAAAATTGGTCTTCAGCTAGGTTGCGAACATGAAGATTAGCATCATGAAGATGTAGTGATTCAGATCAGACCACAAAAAATAGTCTGGTACTGATTCAGGGCTGGACTATGGTCCATACCAGAGAGACCACCCCATCTGTACCAGTACACAGACAAGCTTGATCAGTCCAAGGTGGTTCAGAAGGGCTTTATAATGTTTCATATTATCACCAGCTTGGGACACAATGCTCATTTTTTGAACGCGAACTTGCACCTTCGTCTGTGAAATAATGAGGAAATCAGTTCTGAGAACACACACAACCACAGTTGAAGATAAAATCTTGACATGCTCTTGACATTTAACCTTTAGTTTGATCTTTGTTAGTCGTAAGTTGGAAGCATGAAACTAATCAAAGGGGAGACACGTGTTTTAGTTCACTAAACCAGTTCCCTCTTAGGCTCTAGTTTCTATTTGGTATACAGTATCTTTAGGACTGGTAGAATTGATTTGGTAAAAGAATCACAAATCGGTTGTGTCATGGTGTGCCATATGGAGGTAAAGGAAAAATACTGAGTCTGCACTTTTAAAAAATGAAAAAAATTCTTTCCCCAGAACTACCATTTACAATCTTTTGATATTTGGTGCACAACATTCCTTGGGGGATCTGATTCAAGATTTTGCAAATCAAGTCCCTAAATTCTTATTTGGGCTTCATATGGGAATTATGAGGAAAATTCTTTAAAAATCTTCTTCCCATCCACCAATCAGAATCTTTTGTTATTTGATGTACAGCATCCTTATTATTGGGATCACATTCAAGTTTGTTCATATTAAGTCCCTGGGTTTATATTTGAGCTCCTTATGGGATCCCACATTTTAACAGAGTGTAGTATGAAGAAAATTCTCTTTAAAATCTTCTTCTTCAGATCCACCTGTCAAAATCTTCACATATTTGGTACACAGCATTCTTAGGGCGTTTAGATTTAAGTTTGTTCAAATACTAGTAAGGTGTATGGATCTGTAAATGGGTTCCCAATGGGATCTCAAATTTTAATTTGGTGAAATATGAGGAATGTTCTTTAAAAATATTCTTGAGATCCACTGGTCAGAATCTTTTCATATATGGTATACAGTTTCCTTAAGGCACTCAGATTTAGGTTTGTTCAAATCAAGTCCATGTTCATATTTGGGTTCCCTCTTTGATAGAGATGGGCAATATACCAAAAAACTGGACTGATACCGATATCATGAGGATACTCTTATATAAAACCAAACTGAACCAGTCATTGAATACAAAACCATCTGTATTTTCCAAATTCACCTACAGTCGCTACTTATAAGGCCATGCGGCTTGAGAGCAGTTGATGTGTTCATTTTCATGAAAGAAGTGACTCATTTGCTCACCTGACACACACCGTCCGTCGTCCGTGAACATGGTGTTTGCACCTGCTTCTCCTAAACCGCTGAACCAATTTTAGTTAAATTTGAGGTGATTGCTTGTTCTGACAATGCATTTTGTTTTTGTTCAAATCAACGTGCCCAGCCCCATAGGGAGGGGGTGGGGGAAAATGCTCCAAAATTCTTAAAAAATCTTCTCATGAACCACTGGGTACACTGACTTGATATTTGGTATGAAGCTACCTTTTGAGCTTTAGAATCAAGTTTGTTCAAAAGATGGTTTGATTTGAACCAAATTTGATATGTGGTATTATTGGGTCATAAGTACTTGATTCATGCAAAAGATTTTTTCCTGTGTCACTGTGGGAACCCCAGGATCTAAAAATAGAAATATTTTCAAATGTCCATATTTCCCAAACCACATGGAATAGAGAACTGTTATTTGGTATCAAGCATCCTTAGGATCAGTAGAATTGAATGGTAAAAAAAAATTGCCATCGGTTGTGTCAGGATGTTCTGTAGGGGGGTGGGGTGGGGGGATCATCGGAAAAATGCTCAGTCAGCATATTTGCAAAAATTGAAAAAAAAATTCTCCCCGACGACTGATCAGAATCTTTCAATATTTGGTATACGGCATCCATCAGGTGGTCAGATACAAGTGTGTTAAAATGAAGCCCCTTGTTTATTTTTGGGCTCAATAAAGGAGCCTGAATTTTTTACTCACGGCAGTATGGGGAATGATCTTTAATAATCTTCTTCTTCAGATCCACCAGTCAGAATGCTTTGATATTTGGTTTACAACATCTTTTAGGTTTTCAGATTCAAGTTTGTTCAAATTGAGTGTCTGGGTTAATATTTGGGCTCCCTGTTGTGGCCCGAATTTTAACTTAGTGCAGTATGAGTGAATTTCTTTAAAAATCTTCTTCTTCAGATCCACCAGTCAGAATGCTTTCATATTTGGTATACAACATCTCTTTGCGGGTGAGATTCAAATTTGTTTAAATTGGGTCCCTAGGTTAGTATTTTTTAACTTAGTGCAATATGAGGAAATTTCTTTAAAAATCGTCGTCTTCAGATCCACCAGTCAGAATGCTTTCATATTTGATGTACAACATCTCTAGTGGGGTCACATTCTAAGTTGTTAAAATTGAGTCCATGGCTTCCTATGTGAGCCTAAATTTTAACTTTGTGCAATATGAGGGAATTTCTTTAAAAATATTCTTCTTTAGATTCACCAGTTAGAATCCTTTCATAGTTGGTATACAACATCTGTAGGTGGGTCAGATTCAAGTTTGTTCAAATCTTTTCCCTGGTTTAATATTTGGGCACCCTATAGGAGCCCGAATTTTAACTTAGTGCAATATGAGGGAATTCCTTTAAAAGTCTTCTCCAGTACCATCTCTTAGAATGTTTTTATATTTGGTTTACAACATCTCTAGGGGGGGGGGGGGGGGGGTCAGATTCAAGTTTGTTCAAATCAAGTCCCTGAGTTAATATTTGGGCTTTTTATGGGAGCCTGAATTTTTTAACTTCGTGCAACATGAGGGAATTTCTTTAAAAATCATCTTCTCCAGATCCACCAGTCAGAATGCTTTTGTATTTGGTATATAACATCTCTAGGAGGGTGAGATTCAAGTTTGTTCAAATTGGGTTCCTGGATTAATATTTGGGCCCCCTATGGTTCCCTGAATTTCAATTTAGTGCAATATGAGTAAATTTCTTTAATAATCTTCTCCTTCAGATCCCCCAGTCAGACTGTTTTCACATTTGGTATACAGCATTTGGTAGAAGGGAAGGGCTCAGACTGAAGTTTGTTCAGGTTTAGTTCCTAGGATCATAGGATGATATTTGGACTCCCCAAGTTTTGCATTACTGGAAATCAGGTCATAATTTCTGTGGTAGCATCCCAGTACTAGAAAAAAATCAACTGGCATGGACGACAGAGTTATAAATAATTAAATAACTTGATTCCTCTGTAGTGTTAACTTGCTATACATGTAGATGCTAATAAATCCTTCTTTAAACAACTATTGTCAGGTGAGTGCCTCAGGCCCCATGAGGCCTCTTGTTCAGTACTATTTGAATGAAGATTTTACAGAGAGTTGTAGAGCACTCCTTTTGTTCTCACTCCCTCAAAGTGGACTAGAACAGACAATGTCTAAAAAGTCCTGTTTCCATACAAATTTCCAATAGGAATTTGTAAAGTGTTGCAATCTCTGCACTTGTCAGATTTGTGATTTTGGGATTATCGTCCTTTTGCTCCGTTCTATTTGAATGGGGAAATTGTTAAGAGTTGTAATGGGTGACTGTGTAACTTACCTGGAACCCATGAGATTTTTTCCTACTTTTTATAGTGTCTCATAAACGGATGTAGTTGATTCGACAGAGATCTCTCAAATGAGAGAAAATAATTTGCCTCTCTCATCCAATTCGATCGATCGCGGTTTTGTCTGTTTTTGTGGTCGATTCAACAGATCTACCGAATGAGAGAAAATAATTTAGGTTCTGTCTGTTTTTGTAGTGTTTCATCAACAAATGTGGTCGATTCAACAGATGTACCGAATGAGAGAAAATAATTCCCCCCTCTCATTCTGAAACCCCACTCTCATTCCACCCACCTCTCATTCTGCCCCCTCTCATCCCCCTCCCCTCTCATTCCACCCTCTGTCTCATTCCGATAAAGAATAAAATAATATCTACTTGAATTAAAAGATTTCATGGGTGGCGAAGGTAGGCATGTGATATATCATTATAAAGACCTTTCGCATATTGTTCAAATATGGGGTAATTGCACCTCTCTGAGGGGGAAGGGCATCAAAAACTTAAGTTTTAGGAAAGTAGACATGTGACATATCATTATAAAGGTCTTGATGCGTATAGGTCAAATATGGAGTGACTGACCCTTAGGGGATGGGGCTGTGGGGTGAGGGCATCAAAAACTTAAGTTTTAGGAAGGTAGTCATGTGATATATCATTATGAAGGTCTCAGCGCATATAGTTCGATTAGGTGATTACTCCTCCCCGAGTGGGTGGGACTGATGTGTAAGGGCATCAAAAACTTGAGTTTTAGGAAGATAGGCATGTGATACATCAAATAAAAGGTGTTAATATGTAGAGTTCAAATATGGAGTGACCGACCTTCCCAGAAGGTGGGACTGAGGTGTAAGGGCATCAAAAACTTGAGGTTTAGGAAGGTAGGCATGTAATACATCAAATAAAAGATCTTGGCATGTAGAGTTCGATATGAGGTAATTATACCTCCTCGAGGGTGGGAGTAGGGGTACGGTTGTTATCAAAACCTTAGGCAATGCGAATGACACACTCTTCGACATGTAAAAACATGTAATTTTTTGTCGCTTTTTTTAAGTGTATAATCGATGGATTTTGTCAATTTGGCTCTTATCTCTCATATGTGAAACATTCCAAATTGGCAGAAACTGCAAAAACCCCACGTATTTTTCCGTCAGTGTTTTCTTTATTGGATGCGGTCAATTGGATGGCATCTCTCAGATGAGAGACATTTGCAACCGAATGTCATCTTGTTTTTTTTTTCAATCAGTCTGTGTTAGAGAAATACAGTTTTGTGTACTGTCTGTTCGACGGATGTTGTTGATTCGACAGATCTATCAGATGACCGAGGAGATTTTCAACTGCATGGCAGGCAGTATGGTGAATGCTTGGTACCGCATTCAAAGAGAGGGAGAGCGAGGGAAAGGAGAGAGAGAGATAGAGAGAAAATCCAAATGAGATGAGTGAAAGTATTATGATAAATTGGACTGTCTGATGTATCCTCTCGGAAAAGAAACCCAAAACACTAACTCAACGTCTTCATGAATACATTTTGAGGAAAAAACACACCCCAAAAACAATTGCACACAGCTATTTTACTCATTGACCAGAAGCTTGATACTACTCGCAGAACTGATTAACTTTTGAATATAATATGTCTACACGTCGATTAAAGAGCAATATTTTTTGACAAGAGATTTGTGAATATACTGAGACAGAGATCTGACTACTACCTCATTTCAGGAGAGTGGAGACCATTGCTACTTCAACATTTCAGGAGAGTAGAATATGACAAACTTTCGGGCCAGAGATTCAGGAATATACTGAGATGGAGATCTGACTACTACCACATTTCAGGAGAGTGGAATATGACAAAACTTTCGAGCAAGAGATTCGTGAACATACTGTGACAGAGCTCTGACTACTACTACATTTTGGAAGAGTGGAACATGAAAACTTTCGAGCAAGAGATTTGTGAAAGAACTGGGACAGAGATCTGACTACTATTACTACCACATTTCAGGAGACTGGAACATGACCGACTTCCAAGCAAGAGCTTCGTGAAGGTATAGTGATAGAGTAGAGATCTGTCTACTACTACTACTTCCACATTTCGGACTGTGAACGCGACAAAAATTCCAGTTCAGTGATAACACTGAAATTAAATAAGCAGGGCAACACCTGCATAGACATCGTAGAAAATTTTGAGATCCCTCAGTTCGAACTCAGTCTGAGAATTCATAGCATTTTTTCACCAGATGACAGTGGATATATGCAAACGCTTCCAAAGCCAAGAAAAAATGACAGATTTTTTTTTTAAACAAAATCAATTTTTGGTTGAAACATCACGTGTCGTCTCATGGCTATCAACCCCACTTTTGGCGAGAAATCTGAAGTGGGTGATGCGAACAACACACTCTTCAATATCTGAAAATGTGTAATTTTTTGTTAGTATTCTCAAGTGTCTTATCGATAGAGTTGGTCGATTTTGGCTGTGATCACACATATGTGGAACATTTAAAATCATCACTAAATGCAAAAAAACCTGTATTTTCCATCTGCGTTTTAGAGTATTTTTACGGCTCGCGGGGTTGATCCAGTAGAGAATTCTAGGATGAGAGAGAGGAGATTGTTCCCATCCAATTCGATCGCTCATGCTTCTGTCTGTCTACGATGGAAGAATAGATATATTATATGTTGGGTGTAAGATTCGTGAACATTGTGAGACAGAAATCCGACTGCAACTACTACCATATTTTGGGAGAGTGGAACATGACAAACTTTCTGACAAAGGACTTGTGAATGTACTGTGAGAGAGCAACAATCTGACTGCTATTACTACCCCATGTCAGGAGAGTTGAACATGACAAACTCTACCCCATGTCAGGAGAGTAGAACATGACAAACTTTCGGCAAAAGATTCGTGAAAGTACTATGACAGAGATCAGATAACTACCATATTTCAGTAGAGTGGAAACATGACAACCAACAGGACTGTGAATGCGACGGAAATATTTTTTTAAGAGTTATCGAGTTTAGAAAACTCGTTGCTCACAAGCCGACAGCCAGAAAAAACTTGAACACGAGCAATATGAAATAAACTACAGTGTTTTTTGCTATGGAAAAATGTGCCATTTACCTGACACACCTGCAAAGGGTTTACACAGAAGAAGAAAATACAGCATAATACATGAATGTCGAAAGTTTTTGATAGATAGTCATGTAATGCATCAAATGAAATGTCGTGGAGGTCAAAACTGAGGTGACTGACCCTCCCCAGGGGAATGGGGGTAAGGACATCAAAAACTCAAGTTTTTAGGAAGGTAGTCATGTCATGTATCAAATTAAAGGTTTCGATGTGTAGAGTTCGGCAGTGAGGTGATCAACCTTCCCAAATGTGTGAATGGGTCTGGAGGTGCAAGAAAATAGTGAGCAGTCTTTTTTATGCAAATTTAACTGTTTTAGCTCCATTGTTGTTCATCTGACTTTTTACACTGAAAATTGTCTCCCCATTTTTAGCTCAACTTGACAAAGTCAAGCTGAGCTATTGCCATCACTTCTCGTCCATCGGCGTACGTACGTACGTACGTTAGTACGTTAGTACGTTAGTACGTACGTCCACAATTTCCTTTGGCACACCTCACAGGTCGCATTTATGATCAGATTACTTTGAAACTGGGCATGCTTGTTTGGGGTGACCTCTAGATGGGAGCTATCGATTTTCTTCAATTTCCGTCAAGAAATGTTGCCGCGGCCAACGTTCTTAGAACTTAGTTTAGTCAAACCACCATATTTCCCTTTGGCACACCCTACAGGGCACATTTATGATTTGATTGCTTTGAAACCTGGTATGCTTATTTAGGGTGACCTCTAGATGGGAGCTATCAATTTTCTTCAATTTCCGGCAAAAAATGTTGCCATGGCCAACGTTCGTAGAACTTAGTTTAGTCAGACCTCAATATTTTCCTTTGGCACACCCTACAGGGCCCATTTATGATCAGATTACTTTGAAACCTGGTATGCTTGTTTGGGGAGACCTCTAGATGGGAGCTATCGATTTTCTGCAATTTCTGTCAAAAAATGTTGCCGCGGCCAACGTTCTTAGAACTTAGTTTAGTCAGAAGACTCAATATTTCCCTTTGGCACACCCTACAGGGTACATTTATGATCGGATTGCTTTGAAACCTTTCATGCTTGTTTGGGGTGACCTCTAGATGGGAGCTATCAATTTTCTTCAATTTCCATCAAAAAATGTTGCCGTAGCCAACATTCTTAGAACTTAGTTTAGTCAGACCACAATATTTCCCTTTAGCTCACCCTACAGAGCACATTTATGATTAGATTGCTTTGAAACCTGGTATGCTTATTTACAGTGACCTCTAGATGGGAGCTATCAATTTTCTTCCATTTCCGTCAAAAAATGTTGCCACGGCCAACGTTCTTAGAATTTAGTCTAGTCAGACCACAATATTTCCCTTTTATACACCCTACAGGGCACATTTATGATCGGATTGCTTTGAAACCTGGCATGCTTGTTTGGGGAGGCCTCTAGATGGGAGCTATCGATTTTCTTTGGTTTCTGTCAAAAAATGTTGCCACTGGCAAAAAAAATGACATTGGTACCAATGATCTTCAATTTTGACATTTCATTTATAACTTACCAAGTTCAAGTTTGTCAAGTTGAGCTACAGTGTCATTGACACTTTCATTTTATGTATTCCCATCATCAGTCATTAAACTAATTATTACCCGCTTATTCTGAGAGCAGTTTTTGAATGAATACTTTCATTTTAATACGTTTTTAAATACTCCACCTTCAATTATTATATAGACACACATGACTGAATAAGAATTTTAGAAGTCCATGTTGTGAGGTTTCTCTAAAAAAAACCCCAAACATTCTGTTGTTTTGTGTACTGTGAAGAAAGAGCAGTGCTGTCTTCAGACCATGATATAGATACACCCCCAGTGGAAAAATGAACAGGATTGGCTACTGTGGAACTTCGAGTTTGCAGGTTTTTAGCTCACGTGACTGAAAGTCAGGGTGAGCTTTAGTGATCACTCTTTGCCCATCGTCTGTTGTCTGTCATCTATGAACATGGTGTTTGTGACTTCTCAAAAAACCCCACTGAACCGGTCTAAGTGGAATTTGAGATGATTGTTTGTTATGACATCGCATTTTGATTTTGTTCAAATCAAGTTACCCTGCCCCTTGGGTGGGGCCAAGCCCCCAATGTGCCCCTAAATCTTAAAAAATCTTCTTCTCATGAACCAGCAGTAGCAGAGACTTGATATTTGGTATCCTTCTGGGGTGTAGATTTCAATTTGTTCAAACAAAGTTTGTGGGGCCATATTTGCCGGTGTTATGGGAGGGTCAAGAATTTTTGCCCCGTCCAAAATTTCTATTTTCTAAACTGTTAGGCCAATTTAAACCAAATTTGATATAAGATATTATTGGGTCGTAAGTATTCAATTTATGCTCCAGAAAATTCCCCGCAACCCTGTGGAAACCACAGGAGCTAAAAATAGAAAAACATTCAAACGCCCATATCTCAAAAACTGCACAGCACTGAGAATTCTTATTTGGTGCAAAACTTCCTCAGGACCAACAGAAAGGATTGGTTAAAAAAAATTGCAAACGGTTTTGTCCTTAGATACTTTTTCGGGACTTTGAAAAAATGCTGAGTCAGCATTTTTAGCTCAACTTTGGCGAAGCCAAATTTGAGCTTTTGTCATGGCCCGTCGTCCGTCGTCTGTCTGTCCGCCTGTCCGTCTGTCAACAATTGGATACGGCTCGGGCTAGAGGCCGTATTTATGAACCGATTTTTACGAAACTTCTTGGGTACCTTTGTTATGACCGTGGGACGAGAACGAGTGTTTTTGGGAGTGTTTTTGGGAGCGGTCCGAAATTCAAGATGGCTGCCAGCTGCCATTTTGTACCGATGATGCAGAAATCTGTTTTTTGTACAGAACTTCCATATGAAAGCTCTGACATCACATATAATACGGGTTTTTTTTCTCGTGCGTAAATTGTGCAAATTAGACTAATTTTGATGTTTTTTGGTGTTACTTTCAGCACTGTAAGTGCAAATGCCAATACGGCTCGGGCTAGAGGCCGTATTTATGAACCGATCTTTACGAAACTTCTTGGGTACCTTTGGTATCACCGTGGGACGAGAACGAGTGTTTTTGGGTCTGGTTCGAAATTCAAGATGGCCGATGGCAGCCATTTTGTACAAAATTACGTGCAATCAGATTTTTGCACAGAACTTCCATATGAAAGCGCTGATTTGAATAATTTTGTGTGTGAATGTTTAGTACCATGGGATACATCACATATAATACGTGTTTTTTTCGCGTGCAGAAATTATTCAAATTAGATGAGCTTTGATTTTTTCAGTGCGACTTACACACAGTAAGTAAGAAATGAGAAAAAAAAGTTGACAAGACAGAGCGACACAAACATTTAGGGCAAAATCACCAATAAGGTTGGTTATTAATGCTTGGTTAAGCAGTAAAAACAGGCTCGTAGACACAATGCAATGGGTGTGTGACGGCGAGTCAACATCATAATCAAAACTAAGGGCATGATCTCATCCATTTAGTTTTTATTTCACCCAGATGGAGGCTATTACGGACACAATCTTAGGACGTATGGAATGTAGTCCGGGTACCTTCAGCAATATATCATGCGATGTCCCCATAATGTTACATTAAGAAGACATATACAATGTATAAATTTAATATATAATATCAGGTCATCTTAATGTTACATTAGGATACCATATATATTTCATAATATCCAGTACTCTTTATGTCACATAATCACATTAGGATTGTACCATTGCGTGTTTGCCACCAGTTCATCGTGATTGGATAAGTCTTATCGTGTTGTTGAACGTGAACACGATTGTAGCTTTTCCAGCGTTGAACAATGGTGAATAAAGGTCATATTCAGACAAAACATTGAAAGGGGTGGTGGGGCAGGGAGGGGCGGGGTGGTGATGGTACGATTGATATCGTGACCTTCGTATACCCCGGCCTCTTACTAAAAAAATCTCACCTGAATTTATCCATGAGTATAACCAGTTTACAATGTTTGGGCTGTGCAGAATCTTATAGCAATCTTAATGAGATTGTTTTGGGCTGAAATATTCCTGACTCGGGTGCCTAGGCGACTAGAATATATGCAGGCGACCATATTTCCACCATCTTCAATATTTCTTTTCAATGTAATTTCTCCCCGAATGTCATCAACATGCGGTGTATGGACTATGTACATTCTTAATAAGAATGTTTCGGAGAAAAGATGTTCCTGGGTCGGATGACCAGGGGCAGAGAGTGGGAGGGTTTGGGATTATGCAAGCAAGGACATCTTATGTCACTCTCAGTAAACATAATATGTCTGTAGTGACACCAGTATACAGAATATTGGGTATCTATAGTCTAAATAAGAATATTTTTTGAGAAGAGAGAATTTTTTTTGTCTTGCCTGGACGCCCAGATGAGAGGGGGGGGGGGGGGGGTCAGTGGGGATGGGGTGCTGAGGTTGCTGAGGTTGGGGTTTGGGGGTTCAATGCAGGCCACAATATTTTTCTCCACATACCTTAATATTTTCCTGAACAGAGTATCTCACTGAGTGTCACTATTTTTCAGAATGTAGGCGACGAACATGTAGGATCAGGGTGTGCAGTGACTCATTGGCTGGAGCATCGGACAATAAACCGAAAGGTCAGCTGTTTGATCATGACTGGCATCATCTGTGTTGAGTCCATGCAGAAGACACTTAATCCTGATTGCCCACGTGGAGGCCCGATGTCGTTGTGTACTAAGGCATACTGTACTTTGATGCTGCACATTGCATCCACCTCAGCTAACCCTGCTTCTGCCGGGTTAGTAAGTTGGAGTAACTTGGCATCTGCTCGTCAGTGCACTGGGGCTCTCTCCGGATTGTCCTGTTCTTCCTCCACTTGTAAAATTGACCGCCATGACATGACGTGGCTATTTAAGTGTTGTTGAACCCGAATATAAAATTTGTATAGGACCAATCAAATGCTTCACTCATTATTGCTAGTACATGCTTGTCATATTCATATGCTATTTTAAATACAATCTATAAGAAGTCAACAACAATTTTTGACTCACTTCCCACGTTGCAGGAAGATATGAAGGACATCATATTTTTTCCCACCTCAGGTCTTTTTGAGTCAAAGTCGCGCCATGATTATGTATTGTAATAAACAACTGGGAAAAAGGGTTGACAAGATAGAGCGACACAAACATTTACAGCAAAATCGCCATTAAGGTTGGTTATTAATACTTGGTTAAGCTGTAAAAACAGGCTAGTACACACCATGCAATGGGTGTGTGAGGGCGAGTCTGCATCACAATGAAAATTAAGGGCATGATCTCATCCGTTTAGTTTTTATTTCACCCAGATGGAGGCTATTACGGACACAATCTTAGGACGTATGGAATATAGTCCGGGTACCTTCAGCAATATATCATACGAAGTCCCCATAATACTACATTAAGAAGACATATATATATTTAATATACAATATCAGGTCGTCTTAATGTTACATTAGGATGCCATATATATTTCATAATATCCAGTTCTCTTTATGTCACATTAGGATTGTACCTTTGCGTGTTCATCGTGATTGGTTATGTCTTATCGTGTTGTTGAACGTGAACACAATTATAACATTTCCAGCGTTGAACAATGGTGGATAAAGGTGATATTCAGATAAAACATTGAAAGTTTGGTAAGGCGGGGGGAGGGAGGGGGGGGAGGTACCATTGATATCGTGACCTTCCTATGCCCTGGGCTCTTACTAAAAACTCTAACCTGATTTTTAGCTCAACTTTGACGAAGTCAAATTTGAGCTATTGTCATGGCCCGTCGTCCGTCTGTCCGTCCGTCCGTCTGTCCGTCTGTCCATCTGTCTGTCTGTCCGTCTGTCTGTACGTCAACAATTGGCTATGGCTCGGGCTAGAGGTCGTATTTATGAACCGATCTTTATGAAACTTCTTGTGTACCTTTGTTATGACACTGGGACGGGAACGAATGTTTTTAGGTGTGGTCCGAAATTCAAGATTGCTGCCAGCGGCCATTTTGTACCGATGATGCAAAAATCAGTTTTTTGTACAGAACTTGTGTATGAAAGTTCTGATTTGAATAAAGTTTTGTATAAATGTTTAGTACCATGGGATACATCACATATAATACAGGTTTTTTTCTCGTGCGTAAATTATGCAAATTAGACTGACTTTGATTTATTTAGTGTTACTTTCAGAGCTGTAAGTGCCAAGCTGCTATGGCTCGGGCTAGAGGCCGTATTTATAAACTGATCTTTACGAAACTTCTTGGGTACCTTTGTTATGACAGTGGGACGAGAACGAGTGTTTTGGGGTTTGGTCCGAAATTCAAGATGGCTGCCAGCCGCCATTTTGTACCGACGATGCAGAAATCTGTTTTTTGTACAGAACTTCCATATGAAAGCTATGATTTGAATAATTTTTTGTATGAATGTTTAGTACCATGGGATACATTACATATAATACGGGTTTTTTTCTCGTGTGTAAATTATGCAAATTAGACTAACTTTGATGTTTTTTGGTGTTACTTTCAGCACGGTAAGTGCAAATGCCAATACGGCTCAGGCTAGAGGCCGTATTTATGAACTGATCTTTACGAAATTCCTTGGGTACCTTTGTTATCACCGTGGGACGAGAACGAGTGTTTTGGGGTCCGGTCCGAAATTCAAGATGGCCGATGGCAGCCATTTTGTACAAAATTTGGTGCAATCAGATTTTTGCACAGAACTTCCATATGAAAGCGCTGATTTGAATTATTTTTTGTGTGAATGTTTAGTACCATGGGATGCATCACATATAATACGGGTTTTTTTCTCGTGCAGAAATTATGCAAATTAGATGAACTTTGATTTTTTCAGTGCTACTTACACACAGTAAGTACACATGTCAATAGGGCTCGGGCTAGAGTCTGTATTTATGAACCGATCTTCACAAAACGTCTTGGGTACCTTTGTTATCACCTTGGGACGAGAACGAGTGTTTGTGGGTGCGGTCCAAAATTCAAGATGGCTGCCAGTGGCCATTTTGTACCGAAATTAGGTCTAATCAGTTTTTTAGCTCATCTTGACAAAGTCAAGCTGAGGTAATCTCATCGCTTCCCGTCCGTCGTCTCGTCGTCCGTCGTCCGTCAACACCATGTTTTGGTCTTCTCCTCCAAAGCCACTGGGCCAATTCAAGTGAAAGTTTGTATGAGTGATGGTCCCAAAGGGGCATTTCATTTTTGTTCAACTCGGCATGCCCAGCCCCATAGGGAGGGAGTGGGGGAAAATGCTCCAAAATATTTTAAAAATCTTCTTCTCAAGAACCAGTGTGTACAATGACTTGATATTTGCTATGGAGCTTCCATATGAGGTGTAGAATCAAATTTGTTCAAACGAAGTTCGTAAAGTAATATTTGGCTTTGTAATAGGAGGGGTAAGATTTTTGGCCCTGCCCAAAATTTCTATTTTCTGAACCGATGGTCCGGTATGAACCAAATTTGGTTTGTGGTAGTATTGGGTCATAAGTACTTGACCCATGCAAAAAAAAAAATTCCCACATCCCCATGGGTACCCTGGGAGCTAAAAATAGAAATATTTTCAAACGCCCATATTTCCCAAACCCCACGGAACAGAGAGCTTTTATTTGGTATGAAGTATCCTTATGACCAGTAGAATTGAATGGTAAAAAAAAATTGCCATCGGTTATGTTAGGGTGTTCTGTAATGGGCATCGAAAAAATGCTGAGTCAGCATATTTGCAAAAATTTAAAAAAATCTTTTCTCCAGAACCAATCATCAGAATCTTTTGATATTTGGTATACAGCATTCATAGGGGGGTCAGATAAAAGTTTGTTGAAATAAAGCTCATTGGTTCATATTTGGGCTCTCTACAGGAGCCCGAAGTTTTAACATAGGGTAATATGGGGAATATTCTTTAAAAATCTTCTTCTTCAGAACCACCAGTCAGAATCTTTTAATTCTTTAATCTTTAAATTTTATCTTTGTTCAATATGGAGGGTAATTTAAAAAAAATCTTCTTCTTCAGATCCATCAGTCAGAATGCTTTGATATTTGGTATGCTACATCTCTATGGGGGACAGATTCAAGTTTGTTCAAATCAAATCCCTAGGTATATATTTGGGCTTACTATGGTAGCCCAAATTTTTACTTAGTGCAATATGAGAAAATTTCTTTAAAAATCTTCTTCTTCAGATCCACCAGTCGGAATGCTTTTATATTTGGTATACAACATCTCTAGGGGGGTCAGATTCCAGGTTGTTCAATTCGAGTGCCTAGGTTAATATTTGGGCTCCATATGGGAACATGAAATTTAACTTAGTACAATATGAGGGAATTTCTTCAAAAATCTTCTTCTTCAGATTCACTTGTCAGAATGCTTTCACATTTGGTATACAACATCTCTAGGGGGGTCAGATTCAAGTTTGTTCAAATCGGATCCATAGGTCAATATTTGGGCTCGCTATGGTAGCCCAAATTTGAACTTAGTGCAATTCGAAGAAATTTCTTTACAATTTCTCTTCTTCAGATTCAACAGTCAGAATGCTTTCATATTCGGTACACAACATCTCTAGGGAAGTCAGATTTAACTGTGTTCAAATCAAGAGTCTGGGTTAATATTTGGGCTCTCTATGGGAGCCGGAATTGGCCATTTTGCTGAAGAATTAAAAATTTTGTATTCAGTACCCTCTAGAGGTACTAAGATTAATCCACATAGGTTGTATCAAGGGGCTTCATAGGGGAGCTCTACATTTTACTTTTGATCAACTGAAGAAAAGGCATGATGCCCAGATTATTTTTGTCACTCCTGAGGGACTCAAGGATTGACAGTGTAGCCTATGGAGATGGCTTGCTTAATGTAGACTCATTCTTGGACTCTGTTTAAATTGTGTTCTGTACAAGATGAGCGCTTCAGGCCCCGTGGGGCCTCTTGTTGTACACAACTTCTATATACGGCTCAGGCTAGAGGCCGTATTTATGAACCGATCTTTACGAAACTTCTTGGGTACCTTTGTTATCACCGTGGGATGAGAACGAGTGTTTTTGGGTGTGGTCCAAAATTCAAGATGGCCACCAGCAGCCATTTTGTACCAAAATTAGTGCAATCAGTCTTTTGTGCAGAACTTCTGTATGAAAGTTCTGATTTGAATATATTTTTGTATGAATGTTTAGTAACATGGAATACATCACATATGGTACGGGTTTTTTTCTCGTGCAGAAATTATGCAAATTAGATGAACTTTGATTTATTCAGTGCTACTTATACACTGTAAGTGCACATGTCAATACGGCTCGGGCTAGAGGCTGTATTTATGAACCGATCTTCACAAAACTTATTGGGTACCTTTGTTATCTCCTTGGGATGAGAACGAGTGTTTCTGGGTGCAGCCCAGAATTCAAGATGGCTGCCAGTGGCCATTTTGTACCGAAATTAGGTCCAATCAGTTTTTTGTCACAACTTCTACACAGCTCATATTTGTGAACTGATCTTCACGAAACTTCTTGGGTACCTTTGTTTTCACCTTGGGACAGGAATGAGTGTGTTTTGGGGTGCGTTTGTTATCACTGTGCTATGAGAACAAATATTTTGGGGTTCAGTCAGACCCACTCTGGGACTCAAAGATTTTTTTCTAGTTTAGCATCTGACTGTCACCCACCTTTACAATACTTTACCTATACATTTGTTACAGGCAACGGTCAGTATTTATGTACAGACCGTTACAATACTTTATATGTACCTTTGTTATCAGGTCATTACCTAGATGTTTGTCATTGCTGTGTCACATACTATACATGTACATGTCTTTGTCTTGACAAGTTGAGCTACAGTGTCATTGACACTTTCATTTTACATGAGTGTAATCAATATGCAAGTTTAGGCTATGCAGAATCTTATAGCAATCTTAATGAGATTGTTTTGGGCTGAAATATTCATGTCTCAGATGCCTAGGTGACTAGAATATATGCAGGTGTCCATATTTCCACCATCTTCATTATTCCTTCTCAACATAATTCCTCTCCGAATGTCATCTACATGCAGTGTATGGACTATGAACAATCTTAATAAGAATGTTTCAGAGAAAAGATGTTCCTGAGTCGGATGACCAGGTACAGAGAGTGGGAGGGATTAGGGCTATGCCAGCCAGGATATCAACATTTTATATAGACACTCTTCAAATTATTGTACAACGCTCCATTAACCCCTCGTAATAGGAAAATATTTAAATAAATGAAAACACAGTGGATTAGTGTTTTTAATATCTCTGGTCTACGCAATGGCATACGAACTCTTGTTCAAGTTAACCCAGTACTTTTCGACACTGATACTATATTAATATCGGAAATCTAAACCAGGACTGTTATTTGCGTGCTAATTCCTATTCTTTGTCCGTACCCTCAGCAGAATCTGGAAGATAAAAATGGCTATTACTGTTTACATAAATGACGTAAGTCAATACATTTCAAACCTACCAATACGCTAAATGAGTGGAACTCTACCCGACACACCAACTCGCCAGATCTACCCGCTACACCTACTCGCCGAAAACACACTGACGCAAAAATCAAGCAATTTTACCCATTTCTACCAGAAACACCTGGCTTGTACTATAAATAGGAGTGGGGCACGATGCAACCATAAAAAGCCTCCAATGAAGCTGGAACCGGTTTGGCCGTCATAATTAGCAACTTGCATATTACAGAGTTTTCGTTCTTTCCACTTGGGGATTTGGAATTGGAAAGAGTTTCACACAAGAGGATGACCTAACCCCATCTGGACAGTTGCAATAAACGGAATTATTCAATGCGACATATAAGTGTTTTATTACCAGGAACAACATAGTCAATGGATGATAGAAAACCTAGTCTTACATATTCTATCGATCATTGAATGTTTTATGATGTTTGCCTAATAAATGTCACACAGATATTTCTTAGATTTCAGTGATATTTCGATATTTCTTACATTTCAAATATCGATATATTTCTCGCATTTCAGTGACATCCACGTGTTGAATAAAACCAGTGATTCCAGTAAGGCTTGTAATTTTCTACCTTTTTCTCTTAGTTTAGTTTACTTAACATTTGCGTTAGCCCAAATGAATGGGATTACACCTTCATTAAAAACAATTAAGACAAATAAATCAAATACAGCATGGCCTTGGTGGTAAAACATATTAGATCAACAAACAAAGAATACCGATAAACAATCATTCAGAGCTCTCTCTCTCTCTCTCTCTCTCTCTCTCTCTCTCTCTCTCTCTCTCTCTCTCACACTCTCTCTCTCTCAATGCCACTTCTCTACTCGCACAAAAATCATGCTTTCTTCACACATCTTTGAAAAACACAAAATGCTTTTTTCAAAGAAACGTGCTTTCACTAAAAGATAAGCACAATTTTATGATAGAAATTCACTGGAAATTTTTTTAAGATATAGAAAGAAAATCACCAAATGCATTCTGATTGAAAAGAGAGAAACACTGATTTTTTAACTTATTTGTTTCTGAATGGGGGTAACTTTTTCCTCCTCGCTCAACACGAAGCAAAATTAAAAGAGTCCGAGCAGAGCTGGGGTGGGGGCGTTCACCACGAAATTTCGGAGTCAAGTTATTTATCCTTTTACGACATTCAGCCCTAAATCAGTGAAGCATTCATTATTTATTTCTTTACCGTCGCATAATCTCTGAGTAATATCGTCTTTGGTGGTCCAAACTAAGAACCACATCCTTCCATCGTTTATCCTTCCCTGTGTGCACAGGTAGCACGTCGAACGGCGATAGGAGTCTAGTTGGGGTCTCCTTCGGCTGTGGTGTGTGTGGGTTTTCATTTCTGAATATATCTAGTTGTTTTTTTGATTATATCACATACAAATTGTAGCCCCACCCCCCCCACCCCCCACCCCGAAAAAAAGAAGAAGAAACAAAACTTAAGGGTGGGGAAGGGGAAGGCGGCTTGATGAAGTAACTCACACTACGTTTGTGTATAGTGTAATGGATTTTTAAAAAAAACACTCTTGAAATTTTTGGCTGGTCTGAAGTGCGAATGAAATTTCCTGTGTGAGGTGTGTGTGTGGAGGGGGGGTGGGGAGGCACCTATTTACGCATTTGTAAGCCTGGTTGACCTGATTCTTGTTTGTCGCACAATAACAGATCGTTCACTTTCAAACACATCAGTTAAACAAATATTAAATACAATCAATTAAAATGTAGGGAGAGCTTAGATGTTTTTAATGACTGAGTTGGGGCGCGGTGGCTCAGTAGGTAGAGGTGCAGGCTGGAAGCCGAAAGGTCCTCGGTTCGAATCTCACCTGCGGCAACCACGTTTGGTCCTTGGGCAAGACACTTCACCCCCATTGCCTACGTGGGGGCATGGTGGCGTTGTGTACTAAGGCGTACTGCACGCCGATGGTCCACGTGTCTTCAACCAATGCTAACCCTGCTTGTGTCGAGTTAGTATGTTGGGGAGCTGACAGTTGCTCGCCGTTGCTCGGTGGTTCTCTCCGGGTACTCCGGCTTCCTCCACCCGTAAAATTGTCGTGGTCATGATTAGCCGTTGTGCATAAATATGTGACCTTAAACACCAATAAATATAAATCAATATAAATGACTGAGTTAAGACAAGGGCGGAATTTTCCCTAATGGTCGTAAACAGTTGCAAGGAAAAGTGAGTTGAGCGGTTTATCGAGTATTTGAGACACACACATTGACGACAGGAACTATCTGGGAGTGCTGTATGCCTCCAATCTCATTTTTTTGTAGAAAAATTGCAAATACATTTTATTCCGAGGTCAGGACCTGCATGCATCATTATGTCTGTTTTACTCATCTTAGTAGCCCCTCTCCGATAATGTCCATAAATGGAATTAAATATGCTTATAGAAGGGCTGGAAATCTGTTGATTGTATCATACACGAGGGGGCTCATTGAGGCCTGTCGTGCATGATATAATCGACCGAATTCTTAATGACAAGACAATATTGCCTGAACCCACACTCACCAAACACATTAAATACCATAATCCGATTTCTCAGGCAACTAGAATTTATATGCCTTCTCTGGCAGACTTCATTCATGTAGCCCCTCCATCTGTTTGAAGTG
>CM062297.1:588604242-588634297 GCA_031216915.1 Pictodentalium vernedei | reverse complement strand
CTGCTCGTCGCTGCTCGGTGGTTCTCTCCGGGTACTCTGGCTCCCTCCACCTGTAAAACTGTCACCGACATGATATAACCCTGGCTGTTAATGTGTCGTTAAACTCTACTAAATAAATAAATAACTGGCGGACACTAAAAGACCCAGCACCAGTCCTCAGCTATCTAACCCTACCGTACATTCTGAAGAACTCTCCCACACATCAACATGCACTGCACAATTTTCCTCACTAATAATTACTAACTCGGGTAATCAGAACAGCAGGGGTTATTGTGTTGACTGTTTTTTATACGAAAATAACAGTTTATTACTTTTTTTTAATCAATTCATTCTGTGTTTCTCAATGTCTGATTCAAATATATGTATGATTCGCAGTACCCATAATGTACCTTTTTTTACCATGTAACCCGAAACCTCAGAAATCTTCTGAAAATGGACACACAAAAAAAGATTATCAAATATATCCTAGGATTTTAAAGGACAGACTTATTGTTTTTGTATGGTGATTTTTCAGTATTCTTTCGGTCATCAAGTAATCATACAATTAAAACATATCGCCCGAAATGTCCTTGGGCAAGACACTTCATCCCCATTGCCCGCGTGGGAGCACGATGACGCCGTGTACTAAGGCGTACTGCACGTCGATGGTACGCGTGTCTTCAACCAATCTAACCCTGCCTGTTCTGCAGTGCGGAGTTACGATGTTGGGGAGCCTGGCAGCTGCTCGTCGTTGCTCGGTGGTTCTCTCCGGGTACTCCACCCCGTAAAAACTGTCACGGTCATGATTAGCCATTGTGCATAATTATGTGACCTTAAAACATCAATAAATAAATAAATAAATCGCCCCGAAAAAAGAGAAAAATAACTTTAATTGAAAGTCCACTTAATGACTGTTTTTTGACAAGCGAACATATAGCACATCAAAATTTCACCACGTGTTTGTGCAGGGTTCGTGATTTAGAAAATGGTCGAGGCCAAAAAATTGGCCCTGGGATCAGAGGGTCGGGGCCTATTCAGGGCCAATTTTCCAAAGTCAAAGAAAATGACTCTATGATATAAGTTACAGTTAAAACTCGAAATAGCCCCCCCCCCCCCCCCCTTTTTCTTTACATATATGCTGTCGCCTTTGTAGAGTCGCACCCCCCCCCCCCCCCCCCCCCCCCCCCCCCCCATTTGGGTTGAAAGACTCCCGACCCATACATCTGGGTACATGACCAGAGCTGAATCCACCAGGCTTTGTGTTTACAAATACAGCGTCGCAGGTTTGTAGGGTAAAAAAAATGTTTGAAATGCCACAATCACGTTGGTTCTGGGTCGTTTCGGCCTCATTTTTTTTTTGGGGGGGTGACGTTTCAGCCTCAACTGGGGCCGAAACGTACCGCCTGTCGAGGCCAAAACACCCCCATTTTTTTCTTCTTCTTCTTTTGTTTCGTCTTCGATTTCAAAACATATCGGGGCAGAAATATCCCGGGGCGAAACGTCCCAAGGCTAAACTGTAAAAGGCCGAAACATCCCAAACCTGCACTTCAGATGGCTTGTTACTTTTGTTTATTTTTGGAATGACTGGTGCCATTATGTTGTTCGAAACGAATCTCAAGTGCCCAAGTTGGGCGATATAAATAAATTTATGAGGCGGGATAATTGTTGGAACTGATGATACATCTAACACTCACCCTTGATTGACATAAAAAAAATACAATGGTATGTCAAAATGAAACGCATATTATTAATTATGGGCATTCGAGTTGGGCGATAAAAACCGCAAAGATTTGATTTTGTGTGTTTCGGATTTTCCAAAAATATTTTTGGCTTTTTGCAATTGATTCGTTCCTTCAAATGAGTTGTGGTAATTTTTAATCTATCAGGAAAAATTTCCGATTCACGATTTTCTTAGACAGGTTGTGAAAGAAATTTTCTTCTTGGCAAAATAAATGTATGAAATCCGGTTATTTACAGCAGTTGGAGACGTTTTGTCCCTGATATTGGAAATTGGTAGGTGTGTGAGCAGACTGCAAAATTATTGACAGGTGAAACTGGTGAGTGCCGAGATGTTTGGTGATTGAGTGGGCGTATTTTCCGTGCAAGTGTTGGAGACTGACAATTGTCGTGGGCGTTAACGATGCTCGATGTTCAATATTTGACAGATGTTTTCCTGAAGTAATCTTACTGCGCAGGTGTAAGGGGATACTTCCTTTGAAAGTGTTGTTTACAGTTGAAAAAAGCCAGTGTTTAATACTGATCAAACCATGAGGGCCTGTGATTTGGGGTAGATAATGTTGGCCTAGGACATTTTGACTGTCTATTTTTATTTGCAAGCGCTACTTTTTGAACGGCTATGTGCGCCCAACATAACGCGCTAGCGGCTACCATCGGCATTTACCTGCGCACTGCGTGCGCCAGCGCACGCTAAAATCGAAGGACTGCATATTCGCGGCAGATGGGTTAGTTTAGATTGTAGTTCACGGATCGATCGCGGCCGGAAAAATGGCCTCCACGACAACCTTCTCGTGGCTGATCTCGGGGCCGGTGCCGATCGGCCACGACAAAACACAAACCCTGGTTTGTGGCTTGGTTACAGACTCGAAAGTGACATCGGGTGCACAACACAAAATATATTGTTTTGATGAATACACGAGAATCAAGATTAAAAAAAGAAAATCACACAAAAAGTGACAATTGAAGATCAAAGTATTAGGGGGACACGTATATGTCCCGCTAATGTTGATGTTTCCTTAATGTATGTTTTTTACACACCAAAAGTCTCCCTAATGTATGAAACAGGGATATATATATATATATATATATAACCCTGTTTGATACATTAGGGGGACTTGGTGAAAAAACCTCACTTAGGGGGACTTTGATTTCTATGCACACTACAGACAAGCCTTTCACCATTATTAACCTTTTCAACACGGTTATTTTATAATTGAGTGAAAATGCATGGTATGACGGCAAAGTCCAGATATATTACCTATGTCTCCCTAATACCGTCCCCCCTAATGTTTTCTTTCTCCAAAAACATACATTACGGAGACTTTCCTATAATGATATCATATAAGTCTCCTTATTTTAGTATTAGGGAGACCCGTGTCAATATAAACCTATGTTCCCAAAATCTAAACTGTTGTTCCTGAACATATTTAATTTATTGAAAATGTCTTACCTCCCAATCACCCCATCTAGTTAACTCTTGTACCGGCCGAATTATCGTTAATCAATTGGACGCCTCTATCGTTTGAATCGAATTTGATAGCTATCCTTGAACTTGATAAAGTGAAAATTGATAATTATCTCAGAAGGAAACCCGAAACATCAGCTTGGGTACGTGTTCGTATTTTCATTTTCAAACGATCTTATGATCACAGATCGAGTATACCAACGCTGGTCACATTGACACAAGCATCACATCTTGTTAGCACAAACATTTGCAGACTGACATACAAAATTACTGAGGCCCAAAGGCGAAATCACAATTAAGTGGTGAAAGGGGTCTGGTCCCAATACCTTACCTGGTCGCCATCAGAAATCTAATTTCCCTTTCATCCCATCAGCGATGTTAATCGTGTTAGGTACGATTGAGCGTTTTGAGGTCCCTGGACCTGTCCGACTGGGCCACTGGGCACAGCCAGCCCATCCCAAGAACGGTCGAGGAGAGAGTGAGCGGAACGCAAGAAATGGTGATCCTGTCTGACAGTGACGGGGTTTATATGACACCTTGGAGACACAGCCAGCGCTGAAGCTGGCCTTGAGGGGCCAAGACAGGCAGGTCGTAGTGACCTTAACTTATAGGTTAGTGGTGCTTGAGTCATGTCGGGGACGTGAAGCCCTTGATCGGTTACAGGCGGTATTGAGGGAGTCATGGTGGGATTGAGACCCTGAATGTACCTATGGCGAGAAAGGTTTGAGGATGGTTTCTCTCCCCCCCCCCCCTTGAGATCTTTGAGCACAAGCATGCGGGCTACTGCTCTGTCGGTTAATTTATGGCAGAAAGGTTTGCGAGTCAGTTGTTTACCAACTGTTATGCCCTGAAATCGTGCTTCCTCGCAACTCATGATCCTCTTTCCGAAGAGTTCCCCTGTTATAGGAATTGGCTATTTACATTTGTTGATTTAACTAACTGAGATTTTGACACATTAAGTTTTATTCTCCATTTCGACCACAATTTTTCCAGGTCGTCCAATGCATCCAGGAGTCGGTTATCAATCGTATTCTCTATGCGAATGGCAGTCCAGGTGCCCAGGGCATTGGCAAATTTGGAGAGCTCGACATAGCTTTCCCCCTCATGGAGGTACATGCCGTAAACGATAAAGAGTAAGGGGCTGAGTAAAGGTCCATTAGGCGCCCCGGCCTTGAGCTGAACCTACCTGACAATTTCCCGGTTCAATCTGACCTTAATTGATCTGTAAAATTAACCTCGGGAGCTTATTTGATAAACCAAGTTGGAGGAGTTTGATGTTTTATCCATCATGAGGTTTTGTCAGTTTGTTTATTAAGGGGTATAGTATTTTGCCCGTATGGGGTTTTGTCCGGGCTCTTTTCATGGCGTTTTGTCCATATGGGTGTTTGTCCTATGAGATTTTGTCCGCGCACTGTACACATGCATTTGTACTCTTTGTCGCCATGACATTATCCAAGTATACTTACGGAAAAAAGAAATTCAAGTTCAGTTTGGGTAATTAATTTTTTTTATCCATAAACCAAATGCAGTACAATTTGACACACAGCTACCCGAGTGTCTTTGGTTAGAATTCTGTCAACCATGACCACAGGAGACGGTATATCCTTTCAACAGATTTTTTCCACAAAGTGCGCATCCCTAGCACTCGCTAGGGGCTTGAAAACCATACCAAGTCGAGGCTTTGAACAATACAGGTCGATTGTACAACGATTCATTTCAACTCGATTGAAAGGCAAAAGGCCACTATGTCCGAAGTTCATAGGGGTAGGGCTGTTGCTCTAATTATGCAGGGCCAATTGCAACGTCTCTTCGCCCACCAAATTGGTGTCCTTGAGTCCAAAATACTTTTTTTAGTCGGGCGTCTGGGAGCCATAGGAAGATTACCTGAGCGTCCCCAGACGAAATGTCACACGCTAAGTCGACTCGTCATGATTGAGGCATACGTCTCTCACACCGTAACCGATTTCAGACGGTGACGGAGACGCCGTGTCAGGTTGTAGGCACTCATGGTCACCGAATGTGTCCAAGAACAGTTAGGAATCGGTTGGAGGCGTTCAATTTAAGGCCACGGCGACCTTACATTGGTCCACAACTTAAACCTAGATGACATCAATGCAGTGACGTGGCTAGAAGCTTCTGACTGGGAGGGGTAGGGTAGTGGATTTCTAACTGGGGAGGGAATGGGAGGGGGCTCACCCATCCAGATCCCTATTTGAAACTTCACTACCGAGAAAAGATTATAAAATGAAGACATGAAAGGGGGCATGAAATTGATATTTGGTAACTGAAATGCCAACATATTTATGATAGAATTATCAGGTTATTATTATCTGGTATTATTCTGGAAATTGAATATGTGCTGAACAAATGCTCAAGCTGAGAACTTTGAGCAATTCACACTGTCCTGACATTAAATCAGATCTTATGCAGGAATGATCAATGTTTGATGTTTCATCATTTTGTAACTGAATGACAGAAGTAACTTAGGATAAATGATTTGACATGATGTGATTTTCTTGAAGTGCATTTGGAGGATTTTGTTTTATTACTGGGATGTAGAGGAGACATCAGCATCACCAAAGAAGCTCTAAAATCCAGATAGAAATAAATTTGCAACTACTCATGCGTCTGAATTTACAACTTTTGGAAATGAATTGATGTGTGTGTGTGTGTGTGGGGGGGGGGGGGGGGGGGGGGGGGGAGATGACCCCCCCCCCTCACACACACACAAACACACACATCCCCCTGTTGCCACGTCCATGCGTCACCGTCGATTGCAATTGCTGCGGATGCACGCACCAAATTCGTTTCCCTTGGCCCACTGGAGACACGTGTGTTATTCACTGACGAGTCTCTTTTCACCCTTCACAGGTCAGATGGATGACAATTTTGCTATCGAAACGGGGAGAACAGTATTCTGATGCGTGCGTTAGAAGCGCGTCAACGTTCCAAACAACGTCACTCAGCTAACGCAGGCACTTCTGCCCGAGTGGAATAACATCCCACAACTTGATGGGGTCAATGGAAAGGAGAATTAGAGCACCGACTGAAACACGGAGTGGGCACAACCACTATTGATTTTGATCAGGAATTGCCATAGGGTACCCACGATTGAACGTGATCCATGCAAACGCCCTCTGTGTTAAGACAACAAAACTCGTCAAAATTTAATCAGTAATGAAGAAATAAAATCCAAATCCAAACAATGAAATAATCATCCATAACACATTGGAAATATTGCCACAGAAAAAACGTTATTTTCCGCTAGTACAGTTCGGTGAAATGATCACAATGTGTGCTTCAGACGGCTGTAAAATTCGCGCGAAAGGCTTTACAACAGCAGCCTCTATGGCATCGGCAAGTCCAGGACTACGAATTATTTCTGACCAGACAATGTGCAACCTACTCCATGATGCACGTGCCCTAGCCAGACGTTCTTCCAGAGCTGTGGATTTGATGCTACAACCATCAAAGGCGACTTCAACATTCAGACCAAGTTTGATGCCTTAAAGTATTTTTCCATTGAATCGGCGATCCTCGCTACATATTGATGGAAAGTGTTCGACATGGTTCATTCATAAAACAAGTTGAAAGCATGCCTTTGTTCTAAAAATAAAACTTGAAAGGCAGATAGGAAGCCTCGCACATCATCCATAAATGAGGAACATGAGTCGACACGGCGATTTTCCCCAAAATGATTTCCAGAAAGAGAACTCCAGCACAGACACGTCTCTTGTGCCTTCAAATTGCAACTATACTGTTGTTTTGAAAGTTGTCATACAGAGAGTACTCCGTCGTGTGTTTCTGCAAATACCAATGATAGGGTGGGTGTACTGAGCGGAGGGCATAGCTGGACAAATAAGCCATGAAGTCTCATTCACGAGAGCAAAATATTTTTTGTCAGAATAATTGGAAAATTCCCACTCTTCAATTTCTGATGGGGCTTCTGGCGGTGCGGTTATGTCCTAGGCTCCCTGGTGCATTAAAGGGTACAAGTCCACTCCCCAAATGCTTGATGAACCGTTGAAGGTGGTGTTGCCATGATTCGCCATTTTCCAACGCGTTGAATGACAAATTTGAATTGCTGTAATAGAACACTATACGATAAGAGTGTGAGTAGTTATGATGAAGTTGCAGTGATCGCGATTAAGGAATTAGCAACAAAACGAGTTGAAATGGGTTATCACTTTTATGTATCTCCGTGATGTGACATTAGGGGCTTTTTTGACGAAATGCGTGATAAATATGTTCCCGTAAATAGACATCGGGAGGACTGGTTAGGATATATGAAATATATATATGTTTCTAGAATATAACGTTACGAGGACACCGTGTGAGATATAGAGTAAATTGCTGGACATTCTCCATATACGTTGTAGGTGAATATGCATCTAATGAGGTGCTTGTTGAATTGATACAGCTGGCTCGTTACTATTTTCATCTGGAGTGACATGAAAGCTGGCCCATGCGAGATCCTGGCTTTACTTTTTTATAACTGTGTTGACTGGCCATCACATGTCCATCCTTTTGGTCAATATTCAAACCAAAATATATGATCGCCGCGTGAAAGGGGTTAATAGGACTTTATTTTGGGCATTATTTTAACTTTGGATATATTCATTTCTTGTGAAAACAAAATCTGTGTTTTGAAATCAGTTCAACCAATACTAACCCGCAAAACACGATACGATACCATACGATCAGTCATCATCATATTCTGACTAACACTTGAAAGGAACAAGTAACAAATCGAGATGAAATGGATTATCACTTTTATATGTCTCCTTAATGTGACGTTAGGGAGACTTTTGGTGAAACGCGTGATTGATATGTTCCTATAATTAGACATTAGGAGGACTTCACAATATAATTCAAATATATATGTCTTATATATTATTAACTTTTGGTGAAATTCAAATTTCATATTCTCCGTAATTAGACATTAGGAGGACTTGTAACGATATATGAGATGTATATGTCCCCTTAATGTAACATCGGTTACTGGCGGTATGAAGGGAGGCATGGTCGAGATTGAGACCCTGACTGTATGTATGGCGAGTAGGGTTTGAGGATGGTTTCTCTAACAGTCCCATCCCCGGTCCCCTTGAGATCTTTGTGCAGACGCATGCGGGTTACTGCTCTGCTGGTTAATTTATGGTAGAAAGGTTTGAGGGTCAGTTTTCTACCAACTGTTATGCCCTGAAATCGTGCTTCCTCGCAACTCATGATCCTCTTTCCGAAGTTTCCCTGTTTTAGGGATTGGCTATTCACGTTTGTTGATTTAACTAACTGCGATTTTGACACATTAAGTTTTATTCTCCATTTCGACCACAATTCTTCCTGATCGTCTAATGCGTCCAGGAATCGATTCTCAATCATACTGTCTATGCGACTGGCAGTCCAGATGACCAGGGCGTTGGCGAATTTGGAGAGTTCAACATAGTTTTCCCAGTCTCATGGGGGTACACAACGTAAACTATAAAGAGTAGGGAGCTGAGTACAGGTCCCTTAGTCGTCCCAGCCTTGACTGAACTTCCCTGACGATTTCCCGGTTCACTCTGATCTTAATTAATCTGTCTCTCGGAAAGGATAAAATTAACCTCAGGAGCTTATTTGAGAACCCAACTTGGAGGAGTGTGATGTTTTATCCATCATGAGGTTTTGTCAATTTGTTTATTAAGGGGTATGGTGTTTTGGCCGTATGGGGTTTTGTCTCTTTCTTGGCGTTTTGTCTGTATGAGATTTTGTCCGCGCACCGTACACATGCATTCGTACTCTTTGTTGCCCTGACATTATCCAAGTATACTTATGGAAAAAAGAAATTCAAGTTCTGTTTTGGTAATATAATGTTTTTATCCGTAGACCAAATACAGTAAAATTTGACACACAGCTACCTCAGTTTTCTGTATAAAGAGTGTCTTTGGTTAGAATCCGGTCATCCATGACCACATGAGATGCTATATGCTTTCAACAGATTTTTCGACAAAGCGTGCAGGATTACAGTATGGTGTTTTGTATGTATGGGGTTTTGTCCGGGCTCTTTTCACGTTTTGTCCGTATGGGGGTTTGTCCTATGAGATTTTGTCTGCGCACCGTACACAAGCATTCGTACTCTTTGTCGCCATGACATTATCCAAGTATACTTACGGAAAAAAGAAATGCATGTTCAGTTTTGGTAATATAATTTATTTATCCGTAAACCAAATGCAGTACAATTTGACACACAGCTACCTGAGTGTCTTTGGTTAGATTTCGGTCAACCATGACCACGTGAGATGCTATATGCTTTCAACAGATTTTTCCACAAAGCGTGCATCCGGGGCACTCGCTATGGGTTTGAAAACCATGCCAAATCGAAGCTTTGAACAGTACAGGTCGAATGTACAACATTTCATTTCAACTCGATTGAAAGGCAAAAGGCCACAAATGTCCGAAGTTGATATTGGTAGGACTATTGCTCTAATTATTCAGGGCCAATTGCAACGTCTCGTCGCCCACCAAATTGGTGTCCTTGAGTCAAAAATATTTTTTTAGTCGGGCGTCTGGGAGCCACAGGAAGAGTACCTGAGCGTCCTCAGACAAAATGTCCGCACGCTAAGTCGCCACGTCAAGATTGAGGCATATGTCTCTCACACCGTAACCGTTTTCAGACGGCGACGGATATGCCGTGCCAGTTTGTAAGCACTGATGGTCGCCGAATATGTCCAAGAACAGTTAGGAATCGGTAGAGGGAGTTCAATTTAAGGCCACAGCGAATCTACATTGGTCCGCAACTTACACCCAGGCTACGTCAATGCAGTGACGTGGCTTGAAGCTTCCGATTGGGGGTGGGGGGGGGGGGGGGTGTAGGGTAGTGGATTTTACTGGGGAGGGAACGGAAAGGAGTTTCCCCCATCCAGATCCCTCCCCTAGTTGAAACTTCACTACCGAGAAAAGTTTAGAAAAGGAAGCCATGAAAGGGGGCATGAAATTGATTTTTAGTAACTGAAATGCCAACATATTTATGATAGAATTATCAGGTTATTATTATTTGGTATTATTCTGGGAATTGAATATGTGCCAAAGAAATGCTCAAGCTGAGATCTTTGAGCAATTCAACCTGTCCTAACATTAAATCAGATCTTACGCAGGAATGATCATTTTTGTGTCGCCTGCCCCACGAAGTGGGGAGCGACATATAGGGATTACTTTTGTCGTCTTGCGAAGTCCGCGTGAAACTTTCAGTGATTCTTTTTCACATAATGGCATTGTGCACCTCCTATTTTATTTTTTGATCCGCTGTATTTTTCCAGAGTTATGCCCCTTTTCCACTTAGAATTCTGTCTGAAACGCCTTGGAGTGTTTCTTATCCGCCACTCCTCTTTAACCTATGAATGGATTTTGATGAAACTTTCAGTGATTCTTTATCACATAATGGCATTGTGCACCTCCTATTTTATTTTTTGATCCGCTGTATTTTTTCCAGAGTTATGCCCCTTTTCCACTTAGAATTCTGTCTGAAACGCCTTGGAGTGTCTCTTATCCGCCACTCCTCTTTAACCTATGAATGGATTTTGATGAAACTTTCAGTGATTCTTTATCACATAATGGCATTGTGCACCTCCTATTTTATTTTTTGATCCGCTGTATTTTTTCCAGAGTTATGCCCCTTTTCCACTTAGAATTCTGTCTGAAACGCCTTGGAGTGTATATATCTCAGTCATTGTCAGGCGGATTTTAATGATATTTGGTATGCACATGAACCAGGATGGGGGAAAGGATATCCACATACAACCGTTATCATCCACACATTTTTTCAGAGTTATGTCCCTTTTTCGACTTGGAATTCCATATAACTTACATAGAAGAACTTGATTAACAAGGTTTGAGGTAAATATTTAAAGACACGCTATTAAAATATAGTGCAGGCGACACACGTCTTCCATGGAAGACTCACATCTAAGTTTTAAGTTTCATCATTTTGTAACTGTGAATTATAGAATTAACTCAGGATAATGATTTGACATGATGTGTTTTTCTTGAAGTGCATTTGGAGGATTTTGTTTTGTTACGGTAAGTAAACGTAGGCTACTATAGCGATCTCGTACCGATTGACATCATGCATACTTATAAAGCTCGATATTATGTACACTATAGTTGTAAATAGTAACAGTTGGAATTTTTGCCGACTTGGAACCGAGTTACGGAGACATCAGCATCGCCAAAAAAGTTCTAAAATCCAGATAGAATAACTTTGCAACTACCCATGACTTGCCGTCCGAATTTAGAACTATAGTAAATTTTGGCCAGGATTGATGTGGGGGTGATACCCCCCCCCCCCCCCCTTCCCTCCCACAAACACACACACATCCCCTGTCGCCACGTCCCTGTGTCAACGTCGATTGCAATTGCTGCGGACACACACACCAAATTCGTTTCACATGGCCCACTGGAGACAGGCGTATTATTCACTTACGAGTCTCTATTCACGCTTCACAGGTCAGATGGACGACACTTTTGCTATCGACTTCGAGGTGGCCGATATTCTGACGCGTGCGTTAGAAGCGCGTCAACGTCCCAAACGACATCACTCAGCTAACGCAGGCCCTTTCTGTCGGAGTGGAATAACATCCCACAAATTGATGGGGCCAATGGTAAGGAGAATTAGAGCGGCGACTGAAACACGGGGTGGGCACAACCGCTATTGATTTTGATCAGGAATTGACATAGGGTACCCACGATTGAACATGATCCATGCAATTGCCCTCTGTGTTAAGACAACAAAACTCATCAAAATTTAATCAGTAATAAAGAAATAAAATCCAAACAATGAAATCATCATTCATAACACACTGGAAATATTGCCACAGAAAAAAACGTTTCTTTTTTCCGCTAGTTTTGTTAGATGAAATGATCACAATGGGTGCTGTAAAATTCGCGCGAAAGGCTTTACAACAGCAGCCTCTACGGCATCGGCAATTCCAGGGCTACGAATTATTTCTGGCCAGACAGTGCGCCACCTCCTCCGTGATGCACGTGTCCTAGCCAGACATTCTTTCAGAGCTGTAGGTTTGACACTACAACACCATCAAAGGCGACTTCAGCATTCAAACAAAGTTTTATACCTTAAAGTATTCTTCCAATGAATCGGCGATCCTCGCTACATATTGATGTAAGGTGTTCGACATGGTTCATTCATAAAACAAGTTGAAAGCATGCCTTTGTTCTAAAAATTTTACTCAAAGGGCAGATAGCACACCTCGCACATCATCCATAAAATTTAATGAGGAACATGAGTCCGACTCCACACAGCGCTTTTCCACAAAATGATTTCCAGAAAGAGGACTCCAGCACAAACACGTCTCTTGTGCCTTCACATTGCAACTATACTGTTGTTTTGAAAGTTGTCATACAGAGAGTACTCCGTCTTGTGTTTCTGCAAATACCAATGGGTGGGCGTACTGAGAGGGGGGCATAGGTGGACAAATAAGTCATGAAGTCTCATTCACGAGAGCAAAATTTTTTTTGTCAGAATAATTTGGAAAATTCCCACTCTTCAATTTCTGATGGGGCTTCTGATGGGGCTTCTGGCGGTGCGGTTATGTCCTAGGCTTTCTGGTGCATTCGAGGGTACAAGTCCACTTCACCAATGCTTGCAGCACCGTTGAAATTGGTTTTGCAATGATTCACCATTTTCCAACGCGGTGAATGACAGATTTGAATTGATGTAATAGAACACGATACGATATGAGTAGGAGTAGTTATGATGAAGTTGCAGTGATCGCCATTACGGAATTAGCAACGAAACAAGTTTAAATGAGTTATCGCTTTTATGAGTCTCCGTGATGTGACATTAGGGGTACTTTTGACGAAATGTGTGATAAATATGTTCCTGTAAATTGACATCGGGAGGACTGGTTAGGATATATGAAATATATATATATTTCTAGAATACAACGTTAAGAGGACACCGTGTGAGATATAGAGTAAATTGCTGGACATTCTCCATATACGTTGTAGGTGAATATGCATCTAATGAGTTGTTTGTTCAATTGATACAGCTGGCTTGTTACTATTTTCATCTGCAGTGACATGAAAACTGGCCCATGCGAGATCTTGACTTTACTTTTTTATAACTGTGTTGACTGGCCGTCACATGTCCATCCTTTTGGTCAATATTCAAACCAAAATATATGATCGCCACGTGAACGGGTTAATGGAACTTTATTTTGGGTGTTTTTTTAACTTTGGATATACATGTACTCATTTCTTGTGAAAACAAAATCCGTGTTTTGAAATCAGTTCAATCAATACTAACCCGTAAAACATGACACGATACTATACGATCAGTCATCATCATATTCTGACGAACACTTGAAAGGAACAAGTAACAAATCGAAATGAAACGGATTATCACTTTTATATGTCTCCTTAATGTGACATTAGGGAGACTTTTTGTGAAACACGTGATGGATATGTTCCCGTAATTAGACATTAGGAGGACTTCACAATATAATTCAAATATATATGTATTATGAATAAAATATTAAGAGGATTGCGTATAAGATATTATGTAACTTGCTGACCGCCTTTCATATATTATTAACATTTTGTAAAATACGAATTTCATATTCCCTGTTATTAGACATTAGGAGGACTTGTGGCGATATATGAAATATATATGTCTCCTTAATGTAACATTAGGAGGACTTTGTAGGAGATATTGTGTAAATTACTGACTGCCCTTCATATACATTGTAAGTACACATGTGTCTATGGTATTGTTTATCGAATTCATAGAGCAGGCCCGTGACTATTTTCATCTGGAGTGACATAAAACTGGCCCATACCTAGATTCCAGCTTTATGTTTGATTATTGTGTTGTCGCTCCATCAAATGTCCATATTGTTGGGTCGAGAAGATACTTTAATCCTAACTTAATCAACCATGATAAGAAACTCTATTTCTGGTTTGTTATAAGAGCTTTTCTCGAAAAACATGCCTAGGACCCCATCTGTTTACAAATTAAGATTGAATCCCAAATACCTGTTGGTCACATGAACTGATTAATGGACATTTACTTTGTGCGTTGTTTTTGCACGTTGGATATATTCCTTTCTTGTGAAAACAAAATCGAATTTTGAAATCAGATCAACCAACACTGAACCGTAAAGAACGATAGAATATGACTATTCATGATCATATTCTGATGAACGCTTGAAAAGAACAAACAACAAAACGAGGTGAACGGGATATCACTTTCATATGTCTCCTCAGTGTGACATTAGAGAGACTTCTTGTGAAATACGTGATTGATATGTTCATATAGTTAGACACTAGAAGGAGTTCTCAATGTATTGCACATAGGTATGTCTTCTGAATATAACATTATGAGGATTTTGTATGAGATCGAGTATAAATTTCATGGATTATTAACGTTTGGTGAAATTCCTAATTGACATGTTCCCTTAATTAGACATTAGGAGGACTTGTGATGATATGTCAAATGTAACATTAGGAGGACATCGTATGAGATATTGCAGTCCGCCCTCCATAAACGTTGAAAATGCATATGTGTCGAACGAGTTGTTTGTAGCTGGCCCGCTACTATTTTCATTTTGATTGATGAAAAACTGGCCCATACGAGATCTCGCCTTTATTTATTAGCCACGAGAAACTGATTAATGGGAATTAATTTTTTCCTTTTTTGCGCTTGATATATTTGATTATTTTGAAAGCAAAGTCGTGTTTTGAAATCAGTTCAACTAACATTGAACCGTAAAACACAATACGATACGATCAGTGATGATCATATTCTGATGAACGCTTGGAAGGAACAAGCAACAATGAGAGATGGAATGGGTTCACACTTTTATTATGTCTCCTTAATGTGACATTAGGGAGACTTTTGCTTAAACACGTGATTAATATGTTCCCGTAATTAGATATTAGGACTTCACAATATGTATAAAATATATGCGTCTCATGAATAAAACGTATGAGATATTGTGTAAATTTCTGGCCACCTTTCATATATCATTAAGTTTTGGTGAAATACGTAATTGATATGTTCCCATAATTAGGCTTCAGGAGGACTTGTGAGTATACATGAAATGTATATGTCTCCTGAATGTAACATTAGGGAGTCTTCCTATTAGATATTGTATAAATTACTGGCTGGCTTTCATGTACGTTGTAAGTGCATATGTGTCTACCGTGTTGTTTGTTGAACTGATACAGCATGCCCGTGACTATTTTGTTTAACTGTACCATACTAGATCCCACGTTTATTTTTAGCTCATCTTGACAGAGTCAAGCTGAGCTAATCTAATCGCTTCCTGTCCGTCGACCGTCAACACCATGTTTTGGTCTTCTCCTCCAAAGCCACTGGGCCAATTCAAGTGAAAGTTTGTGTGAGTGATGGTCCCAACGGGGCATTTCATTTCTGTTCAACTCAGTATGCCCAGCCCCATAGGGAGGGAGTGGGGAAAATGCTCCAAAATATTTTAAAAATCTTCTTCTCAAGAACCAGTTTGTACAATGACTTGATATTTGCTATGGAGCTTCCATATGAGGTGTAGAATCAAGTTTGTTCAAACGAAGTTCGTAAAGTAATATTTGGCTTTGTAATAGGAGGGGTAAGATTTTTGGCCCCGCCCAAAATTTCTATTTTCTGAACCGATGGTCCGGTATGAACCAAATTTGGTTTGTGGTAGTATTGGGTCATAAGTACTTGACCCATGCAAAAAAAAAAATTTCCCGCATCCCCATGGGAACCCTGGGAGCTAAAAATAGAAATATTTTCAAACGCCCATATTTCCCAAACCCCACGGAACAGAGAGCTTTTATTTGGTGTGCAGTATCCTTATGACCAGTAGAATTGAATGGTAAAAAAAATTGCCATCGGTTATGTTAGGGTGTTCTTTAATGGGCATCGAAAAAATGCTGAGTCAGCATATTTGCAAAAATTTTAAAAAATCTTTTCTCCAGAACCAATCACCAGAATCTTTTGATATTTGGTATACAGCATTCATAGGGGGGTCAGATAAAAGTTTGTTGAAATAAAGCTCATTGGTTCATATTTGGGCTCTCTACAGGAGCCCGAAGTTTTAACATAGGGTAATATGGGGAATATTCTTTAAAAATCTTCTTCAGAACCACCAGTCAGAATCTTTTAATATTTGGTATACATCATTGTTATGAGGGTCAGATTCTAGATTGTTCAAACCAAGTCCCTAGGTTAATATTTGGGCTTCCTACGGAAGCCCAAATTTTATCTTTGTTCAATATGGAGGGTAATTTAAAAAAATCTTCTTCTTCAGATCCATCAGTCAGAATGCTTTGATATTTGGTATGCTACATCTCTATGGGGGTCAGATTCCAGTTTGTTCAAATCAAATCCCTAGGTATATATTTGGGCTCACTATGGTAGCCCAAAATTTTTACTTAGTGCAATATGAGAAAATTTCTTTAAAAATCTTCTTCTTCAGATCCACCAGTCGGAATGCTTTTATATTTGGTATACAACATCTCTAGGGGGGTCAGATTCCAGGTTGTTCAATTCAAGTGCCTAGGTTAATATTTGGGCTCCATATGGGAACATGAAATTTAACTTAGTACAATATGAGGGAATTTCTTCAAAAATCTTCTTCTTCAGATTCACTTGTCAGATGCTTTCACATTTGGTATACAACATCTCTAGGGGGGCCAGATTCAAGTTTGTTCAAATCGGATCCATAGGTCAGTATTTGGGCTCGCTATGGTAGCCCAAATTTGAACTTAGTGCAATTCGAAAAAATTTCTTTACAATTTCTCTTCTTCAGATCCAACAGTCAGAATGCTTTCATATTCGGTACACAACATCTCTAGGGAAGTCAGATTTAACTGTGTTCAAATCAAGAGCCTGGGTTAATATTTGGGCTCTCTATGGGAGCCGGAATTGGCCATTTTGCTAAAGAATTAAAAATTTTGTATTCAGTACCCTCTAGAGGTGTGTAACTAAGATTAATCCACATAAGTTGTATCAAGGGGCTTCATAGGGGAACTCTACATTTTACTTATGATCAACTGAAGAAAAGGCATGATGCCCAGATTATTTTTGTCACTCCTGAGGGACTCAAGGATTGACAGTGTAGCCTATGGAGATGGCTTGCTTAATGTAGACTCATTCTTGGACTCTGTTTAAATTGTGTTCTGTACAAGATGAGCGCTTCAGGCCCCGTGGGGCCTCTTGTTTATCCATCCCTCTACTGCCTACCACAACTACTGCGCATCTTACTGTCCGTGCTTCACAGGTTCACTATCACCACCTGATCTGCAGTTGACTTCTACAATGACGACTCTCATTCTTACCACCCATGATTCTACCTTCCAGTATGAGTCTAATGCTTGGCTACCAGGACTATTGGTTATGAGCAAGTTGTTGGCAAGACCGCATTTTGCACACAACGCATACACCGCATTGGCACATGCCAAAAGTGGTGAGATGCGCTTGTGTTCCAGTGCACAATGGACGCACACTGCTTGCAGTACATAGGCACATACGGATGTTTTACTCCCAACTCTTAGACCACCACATAGCTTCTTTGCTCCTAGCTCCTAGATTTTTCCCTTTTCAGAGGCTAGCTCCCATATAGTCATAGGCGTTTCGGCTCTCATATCATGTGCATGGCTTCCTGGTTCTCCTAGAATCTCTAAACACAGCTTAATCTGCCCCGAATAACCAAATCTGTGTTTTCATCGCAAGTCGTCAACAATGCTTGGACAATCTTTCTTTTACAGGTTAAGTGTGAATGTCAGATGTCAATTCAATGCTGAGGAGCAATTCCTGGGCGCAAACGACTCGTGAACTTTATTATAATTGTCCGAAACTAAATAATTTCAAAATCTCAAAATTTACTTTTTGTATTACCGCTATTGACAATGGGGTGATGTCCTGCAGGTCATAGCATGTTGGAATGCATGTACCTACGTAATATGTCATTGTCTTTTCGCCCCTATTCTTATTGATCCATCTTTCAACCTAGGAAATGACGCCATAGTTGCAGTGCATACTATATGTCACATGGATTTATCGCGCATAACCAGCCATGTTGTGAGTATATACCCTGGTAATGGTGGAGTTTCTCTGCCTATGCAGTGCGTGTTGTAATTTTGATGCATACTTCCATCGATCATTTTCGATGGTTGGGATCATATATTGTTTTATGTTGTGTTACGTGTTTCTATAGGGGCGGAAGGCTTGCAATAGTTCGATGTGTGTTCTGAGTGTGTTCGGTTGTAGGGACATTACCGGAAATATCCCATCAATGACAGACATAGGTAAAACTGAGTATGCAAAATCTCTAAATTAGTGTTTTCTCGCATACATTTGGCTAGCATGCGTCAAGTAAATTCCCACCCGCAAATATCCTAGGCGATATATCAACAATAGAACCCTGCCTATTCGAGACCCTGTTCTGGCTACCGGTCTGCCAATCACTTGCCGTGTTGTGTTGTGTCTGGGCCATGTGTGATCATGGACAGTTCTCTCTGCCTCAATGTGATACAATCGACCAATCAAATCGATCAATCAAGATTAACAAGGCAGTCAGCTTGCTGCATTCAACTTATACCAACTTATACCAACGCACCATCTGTTCAAACATATTAATCTTTCTTACCTGATATCAAATGTGTGGTGTCCGACAAGTCGAATGTGATTAAGAGTTGTTAGAACTGTCAGATGATTCGAGTGACTTCTCCCTCCTCTGGGCATTTCGGAATCATTTAGCAATCACTCGTACGGTGACCACTGGTTGGAAGCTCATGATGACCACTGGTTGGAGAGGTGTGAGTACTTTTGGGACTGCTGCTTGTGGATCAGAATCGAAGAGATCATTATCGATAGACGACAAACCGATAGCCCAACTGCTATCAGTGACTACTACCAGAGTCTGGTGTCACTGCGCTACTGAATAAAACAACTACGGATCTTGCTGTTCGTGCCTCACAAGTTCAGTGTTAATATATGCCCTGTTGTGGATCTCGATTAAAACTATTTTAAGTTTTATAACACATAATTCTACCATTCCGTTGACTTGGCTTCCAGTCTAAGTCTTATGCTTGGCTCCCAGTGCTATTGTCTTTCTGAGATGTGGTAATGTTCAAGTCTGCATTTTCCAGATGACGTATACAACACATATGCACATGCCAGAAGTACCGACATGTGCTTGTGTACTAGTGCAAAATGGATGCACTTTACTTGTAACACATGGGAACATACGTATATTTTACTTCTAATTCATAAACCATCACATAGCTTCTTGGTCTTTAGCTTGGAGATTATTGCCTTTTTCGAGCCTAGCTCATACATAATCTTTGTTCGATCTCCACTTTGGTGGCAGTATCAACCGCAAGGTACAACAGGTGACTGGCCCAAGTCAGCCGACACCACGAGACATCGGCTGCCCAGGCTCGCTTCATGCTGCTGCGTCATTTGGGTGAAGGTTTAACAACAGCAACCTCTACGATTCAGCAATTCCAGGACTGCGAATGGTATCTGAACAGTCAGTTCATGATGCAGATATCCGCGCCAGACGTCCCTCTAGAGCTGTGGTTTTGGCACTACAATAGTCAATGGCGACTTGAATATTACTAACGAGGTTTGTATCCTAGCGGACACTTTCCACAGATTGTTGATCCTGGGTACAAAACGATGGAAGGTTTTTGACATGGTCCATTCATTAAACAAGTTGAAGGCCTGGCTTTGTCCTAAAAATAGACACGAGAGGTACACAGGACACCTTGAACAACTCCCAGAAAATGTTCTTCAGAAAGTGTCCTCACCCAAAGTAACTGTTGGGATGGATGTGCCTTCCTCAAGATTGCAACTATCCGATCCGTGATTCTCCGGGTTTTGCGTCCTCACTCGTAAAACTGTGTGACACTGGCTTTCGAAAGTGTCGGTGCACCCCAGAAAATAAATAAATAAATAAATAAATAAATAAATAAATAAATAAATAAATGTCGCACCCTGGGTGCAAAAACAAAATGACCGAAGGAACCTAAAGTATGCCGGTCGACCACGATTGACTGATTCTTTAGATTCGATGTGACGGTGATGCGTCTGTATATTTCAATTGTGACCGTGACAGTTTTACGGGTGGAGGAAGCAGGAGTACCCGGGGAAAACCACCAAAGTAGTATAGCATGTACCCGGACTCGGCTAGGTATCTCAATTACGGAATGCCTTTTATGTATACAGGGGAAATCTGATTGAACATTTTGAAAGTGTAAAGCTAAAAAGTAGTGGTAAAAGTCAATATTAATGGATGGTAGTTTAGTCAATAGTACTGGTGCAAGGCCGCAATGGAACAAACCTGCTGTAGAAGCAAATGATAGGACAGATAGACCATAGACCAGAAGTGACCTTGGAGCTTTTGCGATAAGATGGAAGCGGTTGGTAAGACTACATTAGACCTCATTGGGGGATTTCTCATGACCTCGTACGACAAAAAAGGGATTCTCCAAAAGGCATCCTCGATAGGTATCCTCAAATAATACAATACCAGGCCATAGGTATCCTCAAATACTGAAATGAGTCGACGAGCAATATGTGCGAGTCACTCGAACGAGCAATTGCTCGATAGCTCATTTGCTCGATGAGCTTCGAGTCGTTCGAGCAATGACTTATCAGTAACTGCTCGATAGATTATAACGGATATTTGGGATAGGTATGTCTTGTGGTACAGGTAATAGTATCCTCAGATAAATATCCTATAAAAGGTATCCTGGATAGGTATCCTCAAATAATACAGTACCGGGCCATAGGTATCCTCAAATACTGAAATGAGTCAACGAGCAATATGTGCGAATCACTCGATCGAGCAATTGCTCTAAAACTCATTTGCTCGATCTGTTTCGAGTCGTTCGAACAATGACTTACTTGTAACTGCTCTTATACAATTTATTGGAGAAAAAAAGATTACTCTAGTCTAAAGGAACATACCTACAGGGCTCCCTCAGTACTATTATAAATCATATGGGGGAAAATACCAAGCCAGAAAATTACTCCTGTTCAATCGAGTACCCCCTTGCACCCCCTTGGTACTATAGCACTACGTGCTATACCGATAAAATTGGGAATCCGTAGTAAATAAAGTCAATTTCGGTGATTTGGAGGGATTGTCGGGTTTATTTGGGTAATTCTTCGAATCGAGAAATTACTCTTCTACAAAAGGAACCTACCCTCCGAACACACCCCTACCTTGTTAGAAGCCATTGGGTAACATAGCAACCACGTGCTACCATAGAAACCAAGATGGCGTCCTCCACTATACAAAATGGACGACGGAAACATGTATCAACCTTACAACATGCGCTGCACATTCGCACTCACACCACGTATCACTATGGAGATGACGTCACAAGATGGCCGCTCACGTGGGTTACCATGACAACCAAACATGACGTAACTAGGTCACGTGACTATGACATCACATGAGATCCAGCATGAGATCCATCCAATGAGGGCCCTCCGGGTACATGCTATACTACTCACCAAGCATCGACGAGCAACTGTCAGCTCCTCAACATTCTAGCTCTGTTAAAGCTCTGCATGGGCAAGGTTACAGCCATGTGCACCACCGACGAGCAGTTTGCCTTGATACACGGCGTCATCGTGCTCCCATATAGGCAGCCGGCATAAAGTAACTTGCTCAATGACACAACGCGGGTTGTTCCGGGCGGAGATCGAACTCGGGACTTCTAGCGTGGAAGTCCAACAGTCTTCCACTGAGCCACCGCGCTGTCATCACCACCAAATAGAATCCGAATAAATTATAAAATATTGTAATCGATTGCTTACAACAACATGGCAAAATAGCAACCAGCTGGTGAACTATTTGGGGCAGCGCCATTTCAGCCCTGTATGGTTGTAAACAAAACACACATGGGTACAAGCTAAAGTGTACCTCAAATACAGTCGGAAGCACAGGAAGTTTTGAATGAATTAGAAAAAAATAACCACGGAAGATATAAATTATGGAGGAATTATTTTCCACAGGCGTACGAAGCATCCGTGTTTTGATATTTTGTTGTGAGCATTGAGGTGATATATAAGTGAAACTGTGTTCAACAGAAGGCAGAAATATTTGGAAATCCAGATGCTAATTTGACTTTCGCTGCTATTCACGTATAAATTTGCAATTACGCACTCCCTCCACTCAAACATTTCACAAGTATAAATATCTAGATTTTATGTTGGGGGGATCCAGGCTCCACTGGATCATGGGTACATAAGCATTCAACCATTGCTAACCCTGCTTGTGCCGAGGCAGTAGCTCTTATAGTTACTCGCTCCGTTCAGTGCTTCTCCGGGTTTTCCGGCCTCACCCGTAAAACTGTCCGACTCTGGCTTTCGAAAGTGTCGGTGTGCCCCAAAAATTACAAAAATTAAATAAATAAATAAATGTCGCGCCCTGGGTGTAAAAACAAAATGACCGAATGAACCTAAAGTATGCCGGTCGACCACGATTGGCTGATTCTTTCGACGTGACGGCGATGCGTCTGAATATTTCAAAACTTCTCTGTGTCGCATCAGCGGTGGATTTAATACAATTAGATTCAACGCGTCAAAAATCCGTCGACTTTTTCAGGCCTAAGACCGGACCACACGAAGAGAAATAGTTTCAGGGTCACTTATCTCCAACTTACGATGGCTGATTTAGGCCACCCTCAATACTTTTTTTATCTTGAGATCTCGAGATAATATCTCGAGATCTCGAGAAACTATGTCGAGATCTCGAGAAACTATCTCAAGATCTCGAGATAATATCTCAAGATCTAGAGATAATATCTCAAGATCTCGAGAAACTATCTCAAGATCTCGAGATAATATCTCAAGAGAAGCATATATAATCGGTGTCACCTTTTGATCATTAACATGAATTCACTCCTGCCACACAAACTGTTTATTTACTTGTCGCATCTATTCCGACTGCAACATATTCATGCCTCCCATGACAATTACACGAATCAACTCCTGTCCCTCAGAAAAGTGAATAACTTATCAACCAACCACTTTGTTGCGTATTAGTTATCAGAGCCCACCAAATTTCAATCCAGCTCTAATATAAACCGAGTCCCGTCATCCGAGCTTGCACTTGCTGGTGTCTTGTTCCCACTCCAATCCGAAAGTGTCAACCCAGCACCCGGTACCTCCCAATACCTACTGTAGTGCCTTTTACCCTAAAACACAATGTTTTGTCAGTACTTTACAAGATGAAAAGTTTGTGTCTGTCTAACACTCCAAATCCAAAGTGTTGATCCAGTATCCGATACCTCCTAGTGCATACTGTAGTGTTTTTTACCCTAAAACTCAACGTTTTCTCACTTCTTTTCCTTCCAGTCCCATGCTGATTGTAGTGATGTTCACCCTAAAACACAAAGTTTACTCACTACTTTACAAGACACACACCCATAAATACCAAATATTTTCTTCCAGCTCCAGTCAATGAAGTGATTTTTACCACAACTCACAAAGTGTATTCACTACTTTGTAAGACACAGACCCGTAAATACCAAATAACCCCCCCCCCCCCCCCCCCCCCCCAGCTCCACGCTGAAAGGTTTCATTCCGACAGTGAAATCAATCACCCACTCCCTTGGTAGATTTTTCACCTACTTTCCACTTTGGTGACTGAGACACATCGTCTCTTGACACGCTGTTATTCCACGGACCCGTCATACAGCATAACTTTAACCCCATCTGCGCGTCCATTTTGATCGAGCAAATTGATGGTGCTACTCTGTGTATAATAACCTTACACCAGCGACAGCTATAAACATACCGTCGGATTCCCTTTCCTCTCGTTGGTTTGAATAGTTTGAATAGTCTGGATTAGGCATAACTAGTTACGCCGTGTGGATACTGCTTCCGGACGAGTGATTAAGGCCCTCACGTATTACCAACGTCAGTTTTAGAAAAGGGCTTGCCCAGTACAAGGCTGCAGATACTAGACAAAATCGTGAATTTATAGTCAATACTCAGCAATCTCCTGACCCCCCAGGACCAAATTGACTCCGAGCCCAAGAGGCGAATGGAATCGCCCCCCTCCCTGAAAAGATTGACCTGTCACCCGACAAGTCTCAATGGCCCATACACCTTTCACACTTATCCGAAAGTGACAACTCCAACAGTGAAGTATCCAGTCCCACGCATATAAAGACGGACAACGTGAACCCGATTCCCAGTATGTCCGAACAAGATGAAGCCCCCTCAACATCATTTACTGCCACCCTTAACCAGCTACAACATGGCACCCCAATCAACAATACGTTCCTCCATGATCCCATACTCTCACCCGGTCACGGGAGAACCCCCGTACTTGTCACCCCCCACCTTCAACGTCAACTCATGAACCAAATGTAATACAGAACATCCTGTATCATAAGATAAATTGGACCTGGGGGAGCCGTGGCTGAGTAGGTATAGGTGCAAGCTACAAGCCGAGAGGTCCTTGGTTCGGCAACCACGTTGTGTCCTTGGGCAAGACACTTCACCCTCATAGCCTACGTGTGGGCACGGTGGCGTTGTGTACTAAGGCGTACTGCACGTCGATGGTGCACCTGTCTTCAACCAATGCTACCCTGCTTGTGTGGAGTTAGTATGTTGGGGAGCTGACAGTTCCTCGCCGTTGCTCGGTGGTTCTCTCCAGGTACTGCGGCTTCCTCCATCCGTAAAACTGTCATGGTCATGATTAGCCATTGTGCAGAAATATGTGACCTTAAACAACAACAAATAAATAAATTGATTGGTCTCCTATGTTCTTACGCATACGATCCTCCGTGATCACATTCTCTCACCCGCTCACAGGAGACACCCCCCCCCCAGTACTTGTGATCCCCACCCCCAACATCCACTCATGAACCGACAGTAATACAGGACATCCCGTCCCATAAGATTGATAGGTCCCCCAATGTTTCCACTTTCTGTTTTGCTACTCCCGGCCCCATAAAGCTGGAATAACAAAATAGAAAGTTAGGTGCTACTTGTTGTATCAAATGTCGTGGGAACATCTTTTCGACACAACATTGCAGGGTTCACTGTTTGGCGGGAGAGAGACTTTCACTCATTTGGGAGGACCGCAAATTGGGTCAAACATTTTTTGGGAGCTATAGCAATGATAGGTCAAACCGGGTGGTATGTTGACGGGTTTCAGTTTCGACTATCATTGCAGGGTGGTTCGCAGTGGTGTCGTTTTGAGGGATATTGTTGGGAGTGCCACTGAAGGAGGATGAAAAGTGTATTCATAGTTGGGTATTGTCAGAGGACAAATCAATGGTGTGATTCGCTATCGGGGTTTGGTTGGGCAAGATGTTGCTCTCATAAATTGGGTGTGTGTCTGTGTCATCTTGTGAGTTAAGAGGGAGTGGTGCGTGGTCCTGGTGGAACTATGCTCTCATGGATGGCTAAATTAAGGTTTCTCAGCTTGGAATGTGTTTCAGCCGGTGAGAACATAGGGGACCAATCAATCTTATGGGACGGGATGTCCTGTATTACTGTCGGTTCATGAGTTGACGTTGGTGGTTGGGGTAACAAGTACTGGGGGTGGGGGTCTCCTGTGAGTGGGTGAGAGTATGTGATCACGGAAGATCGTTTGGTTAATTGGGGTACCATGTTGCAGCTGGTTACGGGTGGTAGTAAACGACGTTGAGGGAGCTTCTTCTTGTTCGGAGATACTGAGAATCTGGTTCAAGTTGTCCTTCTATATATGCGCGGGACTGTATACATCACCTTTGGATTTGTCACTTTCGGGTATGTCCCTGGAGGAGTGTGAAAGGTGTATGGACCATTGAGACTTGTTGTGCGACAGGTCAATCTTTTCATTACTACATGTAATTGGGTTTTGTGTGGAAACAATGTTAGTCATGCCCATCCTGACATGTTTGGGATTCACAGGAGGGGGGGGGGGGGGGGGGTGTTCTATTCGCCTCTTGAGCTCAGGGTTATGGGTTTCAATTTGGGTGTGTAATTGTGAGAACAGCTGCTGGGTGTCAGGAGATTGCTGGGTACTGACCACAAATTCACGGTTTTGTCTAGCATCTGCAGCCTTGTACTAGGCAAGCCTTTTTTCTAACACTGACATTGGTAATACGCGAGGTCCTTAATTACTCGTCCGGAAGCAGTATCCGCAGGAGGTAACTAGTTACGCCTAATCCAGACTTTTCAAACCAACGAGAGGAAAAGGAATCCTCGGGTAGGTTTATAGCTGTCGCTGGTGTAGGGTTATTATACATCCGGTAGCACCGTCGATTTGCTGGGTCAAAATGGACGCAGGGATGGGGTTAAACTTATGCTGTATGTCTTCGTCAGCAAAGTGGAAAGTGGGTGAAAAATCTACCAAGGGAGTGAGGATGAAATCGTTCAGCGTGAGGATGAGGGAGCTATTTGGTATTTACAGGTCTGTGTCTTGTAAAGTAGAGAGTAAACTTTCTGAGTGGTGGTAAAAATCGCTCCATTCAATGTGGAGCTGGAAGGAAATATTTGATATTTATGGGTGTGTGTCTTGTAAAGTAGTGAGTAAACTTTGTGTTTTAGGGTAAACATCACTACAATCAGCATGGGGCTGGGAGGAAAATAAATGAGAAAATGCTGAGTTTTGCAGGGTGGGGGGAGGGGTAGCAAAAAAAGGCCAGGATACAATGTCCGGGTGGGTGGGTGGGTCCGAGCCCTGAAGTGCAGTTTTTGCCGGTGTCAAGCAATTTTTTGTCAAATATCATTTTACAGACAAGTAATTACAACCAAAGTGAATTCAAGTGCTTAGATTCATAACTTAGAACAGAATAGAGCATTGATATGTGTTGGGGGTTCCATGTTAGAATTTTTTCCCCATGTTTTACACTTCATTAGGGGGTGGTTCCTGTTCTGGGTCTGGAAAAAATTTGCAAAACACAAAAGTGATTCCCAGCTATTTGGTCATGATTTTCACTCATTTATATTTCTACTAAGGCAGTCTGCCTCTTATAAGTGCTTTGCAGCTCCTATTATTTGATTCTTCTGTAAGCCTCAGGGTGCCTCATGCCATAGGTCTAGTGTGCTTCCATGTATGGAATAATTGGAAAGATTGATAGAATAAAAATCTTGATTGTGGAAAACGTGTATAATTTCAAGCAAGGTAAATATGATTCTAGTGACACTAACATAAAAAAATAAATAATAGGCAATTCATCTCAGACAAGCCACCCAGGCATGAGTCAAAGAACTTCAGTATTAGGTCTCTCTCAGACCAGCTGTACAAACTAAACATTTAACCAAAAAGTAATGAAATGAAAAACAACTATTTCTTGTGGACAGTTGAAGATATCCAGGTGGGAACAATATATTTTGGGCAGGGCTTCTTGGTGACGGGATTCGACTGGTGTCTGAACAGCATAGACATGTTGTACATCGGGGTAAGAGTTGTGTTGCTTGGAACATGAATGGGTGTACATCTGCAATTCAATTGGTGGAGGCGGGTTCCAGTGGTTACCTGGGAGTCTGATGCTGCATTTCCGTTGTGGCTTTATAAGCAGAGAGATTGTTTTGGGGCCATCTGTGGCTAGGGATGCTTGGATGCCCCAGAGCAGGGCTGGGATATCGGACAAGTTGGTTTGCGGCACCTTTCATGTTTGGGAAAAATATTTATTTATTTATTTATTTATTTTTTTTTTTCTGAATTTTAGGGTAAAAAACACTACAGTATGCACTAGGAGGTACCGGGTACTGGATCAACACTTTGGATTTGGAGTGTCAGACAGACACAAACTTTTCATCTTGTAAAGTAGTGAGAAAACGTCCTGTTTTAGGGTAAAAGGCACTACAGTACGTACTGGGAGGTACCGGGTGCTTGGTTGACACTTTGGGATTGGATTGGGAACAAGACACCAGCAAGTGCAAGTTCGGGTGATGGGACTCTGTTTATATTAGTGCTGGGCTGAGATTTGGTGGGCTCTCATAACTTCGCAACAAGGTGATTGGTTGATAAGTTTTCTGAGTGGCAGGAGTGGATTTGTGTAATTGTCATGGGGGGCACGAATATGTTGCAGTCGGAAAAGATGTGACAAGTGAATAAACAGTTTGAGTGAATTCATGCTGATGATCAAATGGTGACGCCGATTATATATGCTTATGATTATATATGCTTATCTCGAGATCTCGAGATATTTTCTCGAGATCTTGAGATATTTTCTCGAGATCTTGAGATAGTTTCTCGAGATCTTGAGACATTATCTCGAGATCCTGAGATATTATCTTGAGATCTTGAGATATTATCTCGAGATACTATCTTGAGATCTTGAGATAGTTTCTCGAGATCTTGAGATATTATCTTGAGATCTCGAGATAAAAAAAGTATTGAGGGTGGCCTAAATCAGCCACCATACCAACTCGTGTAAACCGGACTTTGTTGTGAAAACACAACCCTGCAAGTATTCGATGCACCTTAAATAAATTCCAGAACTGACAACAACGCGCCGATGTGCTGCGTTTCCGAACAATTTCTCCATGAAGAGGGCATCCATACTTACATACTCTCAGACTCAATCTTCACCCCCATGCACCTCCCCCCCCCCCCCAAAAAAAAAAAAAAAATGTTCTTGTGCTTGTCTCTAGGTCGCCTCTATGTGAATGATTTGAAATTTATTTGAAGCTATCCATTCTAATTGAAATTTCTTGATATTTCATTGTCGGTTAGGGCAGGTCGGGGGGGGGGGGGGGGGGGGGTGGGAAGCAATTAGATGTGCATTGGCAGCGCAAACAACTTCTAAGCTTTTGAAGCTTAGAGTTGGGAACACATTATTTTTGGTGAGAACAATTTGCACAAACACACTCTCCCTTTTCTATTGCGCTGTTGACGACTGGGTTACGTCCTGTGGTTTCTGGCACGTTTGAAAGTATGCATACATTCAGTCAACACGATCGATTGTGTAGGAGTATTTGTGTTCCCGTACAACCACCAGATAAGATTGGACTAAACATGATGTGGGGCACTCTTGTAAGGAACAGCACTGGGACAAGTTAGAATGAAATTTAACTGTCATATATCTCCTCATTGTGGCATTAGGGAAACTATGGGTCAAATACATTATTCATATGTCCTCAAAAGCGATATTGCTCCTGAATGTAATATGATGAGGAATTTGTACGAGATAGAGTGTGTAAATTGCTGACCGCCTTCCATATGTGTGCTACATGTATGTGTATACGCCATATGGTGAGGTGGCAGGAAAACGCTTGTCCTGGTGAGATTCCGCCTATTTTGTATTACGGTATTGACTTGCGCCGAACTGAAAGATAACTTAATTAGCAATGAATAACTATATTAACATTTCTTGAACAACTTGGGTTTTGCACATCAAGGCTGAATACCAAAAATCTGCACTGTGTCAACTGTCAAATTTAGTTATATAAATGAAAACGTATAGACTTTTTTTTATTTTAATTAGATTAGAGTTCAAGACTCACTTGTGTGATGTTTGTTTGCCTGTGATATTGCATAAATATATCACATACTGGGTTAAAAGCTTTCGCTTTTTTACATGGCATCTAGCTTAAACAAAGGTCCAATGTTTCTCTTGAAGGGCCTCCTAACGGGGTCAATTTTCAAACTTACAGTTTCGTTGAAATGAAATATTTATTTCGTTAAAACGAAATAAATAAGTGTTACATGGGGTTTTAGAGGATGCAAATATTCAGAAAATGCAATGTTCAGTCGATGTTTCCCCATGAATAATTATTCACTTCCATTATTGGAGATAGAAAATTTTTTGTAAACAATCAGACTCAGGGGAACTATCATAGGCGTACGAGCATTTTTTTTAGAAGGGGGCTGGAAGATTTTGCCCCTAAAGATGTTGTAGGCATCACTGAGGTAC